>VZDJ01000036.1:358550-569687 GCA_008694505.1 Cyanoderma ruficeps | reverse complement strand
AAAAAAAAAAAAAAAAAAAGAAAAAAAAAAGAAAAAAGGGCAAAGACAAGCCACCAGTTCTCCAGGAGCTGTATCCTGCCCAGTTTGTGCTTTCTCAGGTCAGAGAGAGCTGTCAAGGGTCTGTAGGTACCTTGTGGATACAGTGTGGGCCCCCAAAACCTCAGCTCTGAAACACTGTAAGGTCAGGGTAGGATTTTTCCCCGTGTGCTTTTGTGTTGTGACACAAGAACCAGCTTAGCTGAAAACCACTGATGTGAGTTGCAAAGCTGTGGCTCTCAGGAGCTCACTGAAGTGTGTCTTGCAGAAAAAAATAACAGCATTTATTAGCTTTAGCAGGGACAAAAATGGACAAGCATTTTGGGACACAATCCTTTGACCCTGAAACAGAAAATTCCCACTCCAGCGTAAGTGGCTTCGTGAAGACTTGTTCTGGGTTTAATTTAATCACGTCAAGAGAAAAAGATGGTTAACAGCTGTAAAACTAAGGTTAGAGGTTTCAAGTCCTGTGCATCGGAGACAAGTAACTCTCACCTGAGCACAGTGATGTTTTGGACAGTACAGCTGGCTGGAAACAGCAGAATGCCCTACAATCAATATCCCCCTGGCCAGCCTGGGAAGGAAACAAGGTTTACTGAGAGCTATAGTCATTAGCTCTGCTGTTACTCTGTAATTGAAAACAGTGACTTGATTTCTGGGATCAGTTTCTCATAACAAGATTTTTATTTCCCCAAAGCTTATTTACTTTTCCAGGTTACTATGCTTCTCTGTAAGCCAGCTCTCCCCAGGAAAGCCAATCTCTGAGCAATTGCAGATAAAATCCTGATACTTAAAAATGCTTCTACAACAGCAGTGAAAAAATAATTGCAGCCTTTGGAAAAAAACAAAAACCGCTGTGAATGGGTTAACAAAGAACAAGGTCAGCAGGCTCTGTGGAGGCATTGTCTGTGCTGGCAGCCCTGGCAGCGGGTCCTGAACCTCCCCGGGGCTGCACTGACTGCAGATGGCCCTGTCCCTGTGCTGCTGCTGCTGCAGAGGCCCTGCTCCTCTCCTCTCCGCAGGGCTGACTCACTGCAGCACTCCCAGACACATACAGAGCACCAAAGCACCACGGCTGTGCCAGCACAGCCACTCCCTTCCCCTCTGCCAAACCACCGAGTCAATCCCTGACAGCTGGGACTACCCTCTGAGCTGCCATGTTCCTGGCAGAAAAGGAATTTCAAAAACCTCAAAGGTCCCTCATATTCTTAATGCCCTGAATAATTTCAGAAATGTGCTGATGCAATAGTAACAGTGAAGGACTTGAAATGTGATTTTTTCGGCCGGGAGTCATCACAGAGGATTCAGAACATCACTGAAGGCTGACGCAGCATGTGCAAACTCTTAATTTGACTCTGGGTGTATTTGCAGGTTCTTGGCACAAAGTGATCCTCCCTCAATCCATGCTCACCCCAGCTCTGTTCTTCTTGCATGGGTTTATATATTAATGACAAAGGCTTCATGTTCCAAGGCATGAAGCAAAATGCCATTGAAGGGATCTTCCCTGCATAGGTTCTGCAAATATATATTAACTGTCTCTGCACGATGTCACCAACCTACAAGGGACCTTAGGGTTGATTGGAACAGGGAGCCTTTAAACCACTAATTGCTCTTGGAGATGAGAGTATTTAGCTGCTCTCTTAAATGCAATTTTACTCACATTGGCAGAAAGACTGGCAGTAGGGTCCCCTTATAGAAGGTAAACTGGATGTTAAGCATATTTGCAGCCCCAGCCAGGACCCTCTCCTATCCTCCCACATCATTTAACTTGTCAAATTCAATTCCTCTCACCAGAACTGCAAGCTGGATGCAGCATCCTCTCCAGAGCCTGGGTTTGGGATTCACCCCCCAGCTGCAGGCTGTCAGACTGCACCAGGAAGGCCCCTCTGCAGTCAGACACACTTAACCTACAGCTTCCATAAACCTTTATGACCCCTGGGGAAAGCCTAATTTGGAGGTTTAGTCTATTTTTGCTGATGAAAAGAATGACCAAAACCATTCAGATCAAGAATTTCTCCTTCTCCCCACCACTGCTTCAGCAGGCATACATGATTTTTCTTCAGTCAGCTTACACCTCTGTACAGCCCCACCACCATCTCTGCTCACACTGCTGGGACACAAAGCCCTTCCCAAGCAAAACCAGCCCAGATCCAGCCCGCTGAGAGGTGACTGCACAGAGATCAGGGTTTTAGCAAGCAGTAAAAAAAGTAAGCCCATTCCTTTGTTAATAATTATTGTTGACCCTGATAGGATGATTGGGTCATTAGCTACAGTCTTCTGAACACCCAGAAGGTGCACACAGTGGCACCAAGCCTATGCTAGGCAACATCCTTGCCAGGTTAGAAGCTCCAAACAGCTTCAGTGAACTCCTTATGTTCTGGCCACAGCTCTTTATGGTACTTGCACCACTCTCTGAACAGGTACCTTTGTAAAACATGTATACACCTTTTCACTCCCAACCAGGTGACACATCCCTCCACAGGCATCAGCTTGGTTTGATGCCAAAGGCACTGCTAGCACCAGGTGTCTGAGTAGTAACATTTTGGCTTGAAGATTTGGCTCTGCTCCCCAAGCTACAGACTTCCCAGTGTTAACTGGGACCAAGCTTTACCACTGAAGTGGTCCAACATATATTTTCCATATAAATTTGGCAGTACTCAAATCCTCAGGCCAGAGGAGGCTGCTCCAGCACTCAGTAGCTGATCTCCCAGCTCAAATGGTCCTGTGATTTAGAAGATAAAAATACAAGTTCTTGACTGAAGCCATTTTGTTGATGAGCCTATTGTTGAGGTACTTCAGAGGCAATTACTGTTCACAGTACAGCTTCCAAGCATCTCAGCTTCTGCAGGGCCAGCACAAGGACAGGCTCTTGTTTCCTGACAAGGTAGCTCCTCTCTTGGTCTTTAGCCTGCACCCTTTCTCCCTGGCCCTTGGTGCAGGCTGCAAATTCCCTGATCCCTGGTTACAGAGCATCACACTGAGCCAGATGTGATCAAGGTAAGCACAGCCCTGGATCCCTGCTCACCACAAATATGACCCATAGCAGGAAGCTGGGAACCACACCAGCATGGCCCAGGAGAAAGGCAAAGTCGTGGCAGAGCTGGCAGCATCACTCCAGCATGCTGTCCAGTCACTTCAGGAACCTGCCTTCCTCAAGGGACCTCACCCTCTTCCCAAAGGAGCAGCAACAGCTGGAAATCAGAGCCAGGGACTCATTACAGCAATGTAGTGAGGAAGTTTTATTTGGAAACATGGTAGAAGTTTGTAACCCAACGCTGGGTGCACGACTGATGCCGAAGCATACGCAGTTACTATTGAAACACAGGAGTGTTTCGGACAATTGCTGTAATAAAACACAAAATTCTCATACTCCAATACCAGGACACTACAGCAATCTTTAGAATCAAAATTACATCCAAGGAATTCTCTGCACTTACAATTGACCCCACAGTGTAATCTACCTATATATAAGATTAATATATAGCATGGGAAATTGAAAATCCTTGCTCCATAGATGTATGAACATGTCAAGTCTTTTATAAATAAACATCCAGTGAAGAGAAAAAATTACATTTCTAGTTCATATTTATACATAAAATACTAACAGCAATGGGTGGAAAATTGCACACGGGCCACCCCAAGCCATGCAGCAGGCTTGGAGCAGCCCATCCAAGTTAATATTGAAGTACACACAGGACAGACGAGTCACTAACATATATTGCGCATTTACAAGAGATCAACTACCAAATTGGGACAACTGTACACATTGGAGAAACCATTTTCATTCTGGAGCTTTTTTTTTTGTTAAACGTAGATTTGTTACATCTCTTTACATCATACCGCAACATTTACTTCGTGGAGAGGATAAGGGCAACAATGAGGCCATAGAGACCCAAGACTTCAGCGAAGATCAAAATGAGGATCATCCCCACAAATAACCTGGGCTGCTGTGCTGTGCCTCGGACACCTGCATCGCCCACAATGCCAATGGCAAAGCCAGCAGCCAGACCGCTGAGACCCACGCTCAAGCCAGCACCCAGCTGAAGGAAACTCCTGTGGGACAGAGATGGAAGAGTTTCAGTGGCAAGGAACAGGACACCCAATCTTAAGCCCCTAACTCTTTCAGCGAACCCAATGTGTTTCAAAGCAGATGGTTACTGACACATAAAGAAACAGGCAGCAGTGAAGGATCTTCACCTGATGTTCATATGTGGCTCACACACCAAACTGAGTTACCAGGTTCATCTGGCCACCAGCAGGCTCAGTGTGCTGTCAGAGCAGCACTTACCAGCACTTGGAGTAATGCCTGTCTCCACAGTGCTGTGCAGCCCTGTTAGTAGCTGCTCATCTCCAACCTTGAGCAACCTTATATACAGCCACAGCACATGCAGGTGTCTTGCACTGTAGAAGCTGGGCAGGAATGGTCTGGTTTTCCATGAAGGAGAGCAGTTCTGAGGAGCAGTCCCTATCAGGGTCTGCCCACCTGGTAATTGCAAAGGGCCTTTTGGTATTTGCTGTTTTAGACCATGTCTTGTTAGGCCAAACACACTGCTCACAGGTACAGCCTGTACAGCAACAGAGATACCTGTCACACTTCAGCAGCACTGTTTAATTCCAAGAGGGCTCAATCACACCAGTTCCAGCTGTTCTCAGAAGCAAAGAGCAGATTAAGTTTCAGACTGTAGCTGCTGTAGAGGCCTGATGTATGGCTCAAGGATTGATTTACCAGCACATAAAGCAAAAAGCAATATTAATTATTCACTTGCATCTCCCAGGCAACAGCAGAACTTAGACAGTATTGGAAACACCTGCGCATCCAGGTCTAGAGTCTGGCATCATGACACAAGCTTTGCTTCCTATCCCAACGCTGCCTGTACAGTTTCTTTCAAGCCAGAGCCCCACCAGCTGAGCAGTGGGATGCCCGATTGATCTGCAACAGCCAGTAGAGCCAACTCAGCAGGCAGCTCCACTGGTGCTGAGGCACGCAGCAGGACAGCTGGAATCCAGTCCATGCTCCTAAGGGTAGCCCAGCAGCATTTAGCACTGCCAGCCCTTCCAGGGGCCTTGAGCCAAAACCACCCACATACATACAGAGCATCAAACTGTGACAGGACAGTCTAAAACAGAACTGCCAGATATAGCAACTTACTTGAATAGCGTGATCTCAGGTGAGAGGGCATTGGCAATGAGCACTGCCACTACGAGGCCATAGATTGCTATAATACCCGCCATGACCACAGGGATGATGGACTTCATGATCAGCTCAGGCCTCATGACAGACATGGCTGCAATACCTGTGCCACTCTTTGCTGTTCCATATGCAGCTCCCAAGGCTGGAAGAGAAAAAAAAATGCATTAGACACATCCCCAAATACATTTCTTTCAGTAGGCTGCAGTTAGAACAGCTAAGTCAGCACAAGAAAAGATTGTGCAAAACTAACACAGTCACTTGACAGCCAGGAATACTACCCTAAGGGATGAGGAAGTGACCTACCCAGACTCCTATTCCAAAGATGAGTAAGAGGCGCTGTTCAAATACTACTGATAGCAGAACATCTTCCCAGGCCAGCTTCACTGCACAGCACAGCCCCAGCAGCTATCCATGCCCCTGCTTAGGGGCCAAAACCCAAAGTCCCAAGGGGAACTCCAGTGTTTGTGCCCTCCCAGAGTCCACACTGCAAGGCTCAACAAAGCACACATGGATACCACAGCAGAACACAGCTGAGAGCTGGGCCACCTGAACTGAGTTCAGATGCACAGATCTCCTTCAGGGGCCTGTTCTCCCACAAAACCCATTTCCCTGTGCTTTGGCTCTGGAGTTAAATGTGCCACTGCAGCTTCATCAGACACACTGAGATAGAAACCGACTCAAATATTACTGCTCCACATCATTTCTTGGAGAAGAGTTCTTGCACGTGGAGAGGGTGACCTCATCTTGGAAGGAGGCAGGTCCAAACACTTGTCAATCCAACCACTGGAACCACAAAGAGGAGTTTGGCTTGTAGGTTGAGGACCACATCCACCTTAAACCTAAGGTTTACTTACCATCTCTGTCAACACTTGAGCATGCAGAGACCTGCACAGAATGATGGGTTTATCACCTGTACCCGAGACCTGCTGGAAAAGTACAAAGTACTACCCCAAAGTAACTTCTGCCTTGAAAACATTGTATTAGTCTCACAGAAGCTTCCTCAAATACTGCATTCTTTGATTCTGCAGCACTTAAAAAGACACCTTTCCTTCCAGTCTTACTGGGGAGCATTCTGGGAACTCCACAGCTTCCTACTGCGTTCACCATCGCCCAGACATGACATGCACGTCAACTGCCAGCCAGGAGCAAGTTCTTGAAGCAGCGGAGATAGGCATATGGAAGGGCAGGCAATCTCCTTTTCTGACACCATCAAGATTGTCTTCAGAGTTCAGTCCTATCTGGCAAGAAAATGTTCTTGCATCAGTTCTAAAAGGCTGCTGGAATGTATTTAAACCATGGGCATTTAAAGTCATTGTACTGTTCTGAGACTTAATAGTTGAATTTGCTCCACCCACAGAGTACTAAGGTTTCTCCAAGGGAGACCTGCTTGTTCCACAAAGATCTGTAACTGCCTTACACAGGTATCCAAGGGTGAGATTGTACACCTTGTCCCAAAGAGTTGCTGGGAAGTATTTGGAAGAGTTTGGATATATGCTTTCCTACTTAGGAAGCTTGAGCCATGAGCAGGTTCTATCTGCAAATATAAGATGAACCTGGAAATTAGCACATGGACTTAATCATCCATTTTGGTGATGGCTCTGTTTAGGGTCTAGCCCTTAGGAAGTCCAGAAAGGAATCACTGACTTGAACTAGAAATCATTTTGGTGGATGAAGCATCTTCTAATGGATGGAACTAGGCCTGAATCCTGGTTCCACTATCTACCCTAGGTACAGAATTTAGCAGAAACCACTTCTCCTGTCTGCAATCTTTTACAAACCTCTCAAAAAATGCAGAGGCTTATAAGGGAAGTTCATTATTTAAAGTTATATCAGTCATCACTTCCTCCAAGCATGAAGCTACTTGAGGGTGTTGCAATTAATGCAGTGGTGTTAGAGAAGGTGATTTTGTAACCCATTACAGAAAGACAGCTTGCTCAAGCTTCTGTGGAAGGGCAGTGCAGCACAAGTTTGTCAGTTCCCAGTTAAAAGGCCAGAAGAGGCCAGATCTTATGCCTTAAACTTGTTTTTGACACAGTTCAAAAGAAAGCTTATGTTCACCAGTCTTCACATGACAGTCCTAGATGTCACTGAAGCTCTACTGAACTCCCACTAGCGGCCACACAGAGCTTGGCACATCTGCTCCCAAGGAAGCCTTTACCACCACCTCAACCAAGAGACATCTCCAGCACCTTACAAGGCAGCTTTACAGCACTTTACTAGCCTGGTAAGTTGTACTTGCATCTTTGACATTATCCCAGTATTACAGGCAAGGTGGCAGACAATGCCTGTTTCCCACCATAGCACAGCCACTCAGTTTTGGGCTATGAACCCCCTGGACAACGTTCCTGCACACCTTAACCTCTACCCTGCAGCAGCTCTGAACAACGGAAGCACATGTACTTCATATGCTACATTTAAATATCCCTGATTGATTGGAAGGACATGTTTTCCAAAATCTTGGTGAACAGGGTTTGAGGAAATGTCTGTGGCACACACTGGAAATGGGGCAAGAGCTGTACCTCTGCTACACACCAAGACTCTGTGTTTTGTGTCAGTTTTTTTATTCAGCTCTCTCACCTCTAACATACAGACCCCAAGTGAGCTCCAAACACTACCTTTAAAGAGGCAGACCTGTCAAAACATTTACCTGGCAGGTGGATGACTCCACCTATCTGGTTCACCAGAGAAGGTATTCACGTTGGCCTCCAACCAGGAATTGTGCCGTTTGCAAGTTCAATGGTGTTACAATACAGAGTCGTTTCAATCCACATCACTGAAGATCACCTACTCCCAGTAAGCCTGTTTCAAAGGTTAACTCCCTTGTGAAATACTTGATTTACTCCTTGAACTCACGGCCCAGAGTTGATTTATGTACTGGTTCTGGGGGCAAAATGCCCTCCCTCAGGGCTGAGGATATGCTGCCTGGCACCTCACCATAGCTGTCCCTTTAAAAGTGATAGCAGAGGGAGCGAGGCTGTGCAGCTCCAGGATCAAGTATAAGCTAGACACCCACTTGCTGGATAGGCTGTACTGTCAAAGACTGAAGACTGGTCATAGTCTTGCTACTGCCACAGCTTTCCATTAGGGCTCTGCCAGCACCCTGCTCTTCAGACCAAGGGCAGTCCCAGCATCAGACCAACCTTTTCCAGCTCCAGCAGGTGACTGTGCTCAGTCAGGTCACACACCAAGAAGAGTAATCTTGCAGTTAAGTCAGATACAAATCACCCCCTTGATACAGAAAGAGGCTGTGAGGAGTCTTCCAAGGAGATCCAGTAGCACAGATCCAATTTCACCAGTTGATACATTGAGAGGGGCTCAGCCCAGGAACAGACTCAGAACCAGCCACATACCAGCAGCATTTAGTCCATTCAGAGCCAGGGATTCCTCCCATGTCCCACCATGATGAAGCAGATTTCCACAAGTGTGTGAGAGATTTCCAGAGCATTAACATGCAGAATTCTCCTACACTGGAATTGAGCTAGTAATAAAAATCAGATTTCCTATTAGGATACCACTGGTTACCATCACAGCAAGCATGAAAGACCATTTGGGATAAGGACTTACATCTGGAGCCTTTTAAAACTAATCATTATCAACTGGGCTGCCCTCTGCAGTAGGCAGCCTTCCCTGGGAGCAGACAGACATCAATTCACCAACATCTATTCATCCCTGAGCAGGTTGTTCTTAAAAGGCTGGAGAAATGTTAGAGGGGACATACAGGTCAAGTAGAGTCCTTGCTTTGCCATGCCAGAAACCTGGACACTTCCAAAGAAACAGACTGCTTCCCACAGGTTGGCCCTGCCCTCTCCCACCCCACCACATTTAACAGCTCTACCTCAGGTTACAGTAATGGATACTCTTGGAAAAACCCTGCTGCTCTGCTCAGGAGCATCTGCACAGAACAGACAAGCTGTTAGGGGAACTGTACTGGAGCCTATGCAAATTCCCATCACACTGGCTGAAACCTGTTCCCCAATGAAAACCTGAGGGGTAAACAGGGAAGCTGCCCTACAGGAAGCTGTAGACTCTGAACCCTTTAGTGAGTCACCTGTTTCAGGATTAGGGACAGCTTTTTGCTCTTCCATAATGTAATGAAAGGGTGTAGGTATTTCCACCAGGCTTGGCACTGCCAGCCTACAGCATTATCAGAAATTCTCCAAGACTGGCAGGCCTTTTACGCTTGGGTCAGTACATCTAGAGCTTAAAAAACCACCAGGTCCTTGAGACACTCCTGTAATAGCAGCAGTCCAAGTTACAAAAGGGATCTGCCAGTCCACTGTCCAAGAGCTGCTTCAAATGGCACTCTGGATTGTCTGACACAGCACATAGAGCCCCTTGATTTTGTAAGTATGGTAAAGCACTTATACCATGGAGCACAGGCTTGTCCTGCAAGCAGCAGGGTCCATCCAGCCACTTGTTATGTATCTTTATCACCATAGAGGCTCCCTCCCATCACCTCAGAGATGACCTGTTTCACAAGTCGAGTGATCAGTGTGTTCCAGGTACTGACTGGCAGAACAGCGTGTTACACCACTCAGCAAGATCCCTTCCCAACCAGCAGGTCTCAGGGGAGCTCAGAGCACTCAGTAGCACCCACAGCTCTGCTGCCCCATTGCTGTGGCGTGGGACACCCAGCAGACACTCCTGTGGCCAGAGCAGCCTGACCCAAAGCTGCGTGCTCACAGGATTCACAGTCCAAAGGAAGCAAGTGCAGCCAGTTATGCCTTACTGGAGAACCACACAATGCTGTAAACCATTGCTTCAAGGAGTACCCAACAGCCTGGTCAGGGTGGGATGTTGTTCACCTTGCAACAACTGTGTGCAACCAGTCAGGCTCTGGAGATGGAAGAGGCCAGTTCTAGAAGGAAAAAAGGAAGCTGACCAAGACATCCTGAGGCAGCTGTCATCCATGTCCACTGCTACTCCCAAGGTTTCCACCAGATGGGAAGCACCTGCAGGCTGTGTAGCAACTGCAGGGTGACACAGGGATCCATCATGAAGCCACAGTACAAACTGCAGCCTAACTGCTTAAGAGACAGTTCTAGAGAGCCAATGGTTTATAGTGATGATTCAACTCATTTTCAGATGTTCCCAAGACCGGCATTTACTGAGAGGAAATGATGCCCTTGTTGAGATGCCTTCCCTCATTCTCAAGCTGTAGAAATATCGCCTACTTCACTTCTGTTACAGCATTTAGGTCTTAGCCATCCACTGCTTTACCTGCTGTTAAGGACGAAGGCTTAAGCTAATCTCTACTGCAGACAGTCTGGTAGCTCACACACCTGCCCACATCAAAAGCATCCTCATTTAGAGCAAAAATTACTTTGAGCTGCACTCTGCCATTTCATTTTTACCTGCAAGCAGCTCTCCTGTTCCACCTCCCCACCTCTCAGACAGTATTTTGGAAAGCACAGATGCCATTTGCCTTTGAGGATGCAAGTTGTTTATAGTCATGATGCCTTCCAGAATCAGACTGTGCGGGGCTGTCAGCTGCATCAAGCTACATGTTCTGAGCCAGCTATTTCTCGATGGAGGTCCCTTAAAAGCCAACCAACTGCTATAACATCTAATGTCCATGTTTAAAAGAAAAGTACTATTTAATTGGTTCTGCAGCAAAAATTAGAAGACACAGGACTAATTTAACACTGCTGGCTGAAGTTCTCTTCATGAGGAATCTTCCAGCAGCTTGGCAGTGCAGCAGGTATTGAAGGCACTGAATGCCCAGCTGGAGTTCAGGCCTAAGGACAACTCCTCACACCATGGAGGGCACAGTGGACACACTTGTGACAGCTTTGCACAGAGCACCAGGACACACAGAACCAGACAGCTCTGCCCAACACTACACTTGTCCATTCTGGTGCGCTCAAATCACATGAAAAAGCTACAATAATGTAATCATTCAACAGCACCTGACCCTGAGCCACCACATTTCACACATGGGAAATAAGGAACTGCAGCAATGAGAACAAGTTCTAATCTGCAAATAACCAGACTGACTCAAAGATGGTCAAGGTCACAGCAGCCTGCTCTTGTCTCTTGCTGACCAGAACAGGCTCTGCTATCTATTTACCATCAGGAAGTAATGCTCACAGATCACACAGGACTGCTCCAAGTCACTTGTTTTCACATCAAACTGGCCTGGACAGTACAGAAGCTGAACATGTTTACTAGAAACATGTCTTGAAAATACAAGCTCCAAAAGAATGTGATCTTTAGATACAGCAGGAGTCAGACATGATCACTGCACACATTAACACTGATCCAGGACAATTTTAGAGTTTTACACTGCTTGTCCAGATTTAGCTCCTTACTTAAAAATCAGGGTGTTTTTACCAACTAACATCAGAACACGTTGTGATGCCACATGCCTCTTACAAAAGCTACACAACACTACAAGTTTTAGTTTATCCTATGTTAACATCTCTGCCATATTGCCCTAGAAATACAAACCACTTCACTGAACAGTCACATCGAAGAAACAATTTCCCATCAGCAGTATCTATAACCTGTTGTCCAGAACCTGAACCCATCACTGGCCCTGGCAAGAGTACCTGCATGGCTCAGACCCGCTGGTATTACAGCATCATTGAGGTCAGGAAAGACCTCTGAGCTCACTGAATCCAGGACTACCTGACACTGCATCAAGGACCTGTCACAAAACGGCTCCAACATGACAGATACCAAGCCTTCACCAATACAGCTTACGCACTGACTTTGCATTTCCCTAGCCAAACCTTCCCCTTGCAATCTCACTGCACCATGCTGTCATGCTGCAGCTTCTAGGAAAGGCTTCCCTGCTGGTTCAGACATGCCAGCACCACTCCAAACTCCTGTTAAAGCACTGACTCAAGTCCGCATCCCTCAGTGATGTTTCAGCTGAAGCACACTCACACGTCACAGCTCTGGTGTCTAAAGCCATACAGCCATGTTCTTTTGCTTCCAAAAGCCATTCTGCAAGAGGAAACCAACAACTCCATCCTTGGAAAGAAAGCTCGCTATTTAGGACTATTTTGCAAAATGCAGTGAACTGCTGACTATTTTTTGCCCAACAAGTAAGTCTTAGTTTCTTCCTCCATTATCTTCAGTAGCCAAGAGGCAGGTAGGTCAGCAGTCCCAACTCTGGCTCCTATGGCATTTCAACCATAGAGTTTTCTGAAAAACCTGTCAAGCTTGAGTACAATGTCTGAAATCCAAGGTGGCAGGCCACTGACTGCCCTCAGCACGAACATCTGCATCCCATCACCAGGTACAAACTAAGCAAGACTAAACACTGCCAACCAAACTTTTGTTTTATCAAAAATTAAAGTCACAAAGACAGCTGGTGGGGAATCAGTTCATGGTGTCCACACCAGCATGGCTAGACAGCTTCCTCTCAAACGTTAGTTTTAATCCCCTGTCCACTTGCCTCTTTGCATGATTTCATCTCCCACACTCATCAATCAAGAGCAGCTTCCCCAAAGCCAACCTGCAGACCCAGCCACCACCCCAAAGGCCATATTAACACAATGAGATCCCAAGCACCTCAACAGTGCTTACACAGCTTGAGCTACAACCAATTCAATACTAGAAGAGAGCCAAATGAGGTGGGTGATGAAGACCAGTCAGTATGCTCACATCTTTGGAGACATGGGCTAAAGCCTTCAGAAGGGAAAGCCATATTGGTTCCTAATTGTTTTATTCCCAGTTACTGTGACACCTGCACTTGGGGAAAAAAACCCAGCTGAAGCCTTCCTCACAATACCTCCCAAAGGGAACAGCAGGTTTGCACCCATCAGGGACCAGCAAACGCTGTGCAGGAACAGTAGTCACCTTCTGCAGGAGGTTTAACAAGGTTCTGAGAGACAAGGCATTAAAGGATGGTCTTTCTGGTGTAAACCAGCATTTATGGTCCCTACATCTGTGCTCCTTCAGTGGGGAGAGCAATGCCGCAGGATGACCCAATTTACACCGCACTGAGCTCTCTGCCTGGAGACGCAGAGGGAGGGTCATGGAGCAGGGCTTCCCCCGTGCTCCGGCATCCCCGTTCCACGGGGTAGCTCAGCAGCTCGTCCATTGCCTGCAACGACATCAACGTCTCTAAGGCGGACTGCCCGCCAAACGACCGCACATTTATGTTCAATCCTGTTAAAAACTGGTCTTGCGTTATCCGGGGAATGGTTTAAACACCAACCACCTCCGATTCACAGTCAGAGAAGCGCCGCCGCGGAGGCCAGGGCAGGCAGAGCGCCGGGGACTCCGCGGGCAGCCAGCGCCAGGGGCACAACACGCCCCCGCCACGGCGCCCCGAGGAGCCACCGGGGGGACCCCGACCCGCGGTTGCCCAGAGGAAGGAGGTGAGGGGGGACGGCCCGGGCGGCGCCGCCGCAGTCACATGGCCCCGGGGGCTCCACCGGCGGTGACGTCACCAGCACGGACCCTCCGCCGCCCCCGAGAGCCCGGATGGAGCGAGGGGGGGCGCCCCTGGGCCCGAAGAATTCCAGCCCCCGCCGCCGATGGCGCCCCGCTGGGGTAGGGGATTGGCGGGGAAAGAGAAGCCGCTTTCCCCACACCGTGGTCCCTCTCCTCCCCACCCTCTCCCTGGCCCCTCCGGTTGCCGGTCGGTGCTCACCGCTAAAGACCATGGCGGCCGAAGCGCCCATCACGGCGAAGAAGGAGGCGTATTCGGGGCTGGCGCCGGAGGACATGGCTGCGCGGGCCGGGCCGGGCCGAGGCGCCGCTAGAGTGGGAGCTCGATAGGGCGGGGGAAAGGCGGAAAGTTCCGCCGCGGCGCCGGTCCTCGGTGAGCAATGCTCGGCCACAAAATGGCGGAGGCGCGACGGGAGCGGGCGGGGCGGAGGGAGCTGGGGCGCGGGGCGGGCGGCAAGAGGGCCCGGGGCGCGGAAGCTCCGTCCCGTCGGGAGTGACGGCGGCGTGCGCGCTGCGCCCTAAATACGGCCTCCGCAGGACAAAATGGCGGCGGCCCGCCCGTCACGTGATCGCACCCACCGCCCCCGCCCGCCCCGCCCTCGGCGCGCACCACGCGCGCGGCAGGGGGGATGCCCGCCCGCACGCTCCGCACGTTCCTCCCGCGCCCCTGCCCCGTTCCCGCGGCGCGATGGCCGGCGAGGCCCAGCGGCACTCGGGATCCCCCGCGCACCGCCGTTCGCGGCGGCGGCGCTTAGTCACGCTGGCATCCCGGCTCTGATCCCTTGCCCGCGCTCCCCCCTCCGCGCCGCCCGGATGAGCCCGTCCTGTCCGGCGGCCGCGGTCCGCTGAGCGTGATTCAGCTCTCATTAGCATAAGGGGCGTGTCCAGTCATGGCCCCGCCCCGCTCTGCCCCGGGTCGGAGATGTTCGTGGTGCCCGTGTGTCTCGTGCCCGTGTCTTGTCTTTGTGTGATGTCCGTGTGTCCTATCCCTCTGCCGTGTCCCTCTGTCATGTCCATGTGTCCTGTCCCTCTGTCGTGTCCCTGCAGCAGCGCCCGGCCGTGTCCCCGTTTCCTGGCCCCAGGACGCGGCCTCTGCCGCGTATCCCCGTGTCCGTGTGCCGTGTTCCGGTGCCGCATCCCCCACGATGCATCCCATGTGCCATGTGGCGTGTTCCCCGTGCCATGCCCTGTGTCCCATGTGCCATGACCCCAGTGCCCTGTCCTCCACAGCACATCCGTGTACCGTGTACCACCTGCCCTGTGCCTTGTCGGCATGCTGTACCCTGTTCCCGGTCACGGCTCTGTTGCCTGAGCTGTGGTGACCCACTGTGGGCTTCCCACGAGGCATCAGCTGTGCCCATGGGGCCTTTCAGGTTGGAGTCCCCTTTAGGGGCTTCCAGGCCCTGTACTCCACATTCTCCCAGGGTCCAGTACCAGTAGCATCTCTTGGAGTTCTACTCTCATCCATTGATACTGCTTCCTTGGATTTGACAACCAGCCTCTGGCCCATCCTTTCCCCGGGCTGGAGTATGGGCTGGGTCTGAACCATGGTACCATCCCTCCATAGGCTCTGCCACCTGCTCTTTCCTGCAGGCATTCCCTTGAGCCAACCCCATCCCAAAACACCCCAGCAGAATGCTCCTATAGCCTGTCCTGAAAGGGTGACTGATGCCATTCTGTTACCCAGGATTTGGGGGTTGATAAGGAGTTCCTGCTGCCACAAATCGGGCTGAGTTTTCCATGTCCCAAAACACCAGATGTCTTAATTACTCAAGGGCCACCTGCCTTTTCCCCCGTATTGCCACTTTTTTTGACACCTCAGCCTTGTTAGAGCCCACAGGGAAGCTGAGGACAGGATTTGCTTTGGCAAATTCCTTGCTGCTGCTTGAGCACAAAGAGCCATGGCACTGCAGCGGGCAGAGGTGGCTGGCCTGTTCTGGGGACTGGCATCAGGGCATGCTGGTTCTGAGAGGGACACTGTTTTGTGGCAGACTGTCACCAGGTCTTCATGGGGACACGCAGCACATGGTCCATGGCGTGGGTTGGCTGGAGCCACAGAGAGGAGGAGTGGGCTGAGGGTCAGAGCCACAGAGGGGGACCCTGTCCTGAGCCCTGGCAGAGGTGGGTACAGGGGCTGTGTGTCCCATGTGTGGAGCACACTGCCACTGTCACCACCACCACTGCCACCAGCACTGTCACCAACTGTGCCTTCACTGCCATCACCAATGCCATCACTGACACCAGCATCCCCACTGCCACCATCATAACTGCCACCAGCACCACAAACATCATCACTGCCACCACCATCACCACTCCCCCCACCACTGCTTTTTCACCCTGGGACATGTTCTTTGTCAGTGTCATCATCGTTGTGATCACTCTGTGTCGGTGGTTGTCACTGCTAGCAGTGTTTCCAGCAGCTCAAATGAACCTTTCACTATCACAGGGACAACCCCTGCCCCTAGGGTCCAGAGCAATTGGTCACTGGGTGAATTTCTCACCCCTCAGGCCACTGGCAGCATTGGCAGTTTGTTTACCAGATTTGGGCTGGTGAGGGGAGATGGGGCCTGGCCTGTGGTGCCTCATCCCACCCTGGCGCTCAGGTCTGTGCCCTCCTGGTGCTCAAATGGGCTGGCTCTGGCCATGCTGCCACCAGCCCTCACCTGGAGTGGGCATCTCTCCCAACACTGTGCCCAGCCTGGCTGCAGTGAGGGGGATCCTGCAGGGTGCAGAGCTCAGACAGAGAGTGGTATGAGCATCCTGCCTGGCAGAGATAAGCCCAGATATCTGCCCCATGGAATTTATCCGTGGGTGATGGGTGCTGTCGTTTTGTGGGCAAGAGCTTCAAAGCCCCAAGGACACCAACAGACTGGAGCAACACCAGAACCAATATTTGGAGCAGGGACCTAGGGTCCAGGGTGGATTTTAGGGGCCCCTAAAGGATGCTGCCTTCTCCTCCTCCCGTGCCAGCTCCGCGCCAGCCACAGTCCGGGCCCCACTGTCCCTCGCTGGCTGGCGGCTTCCTACAGATCACCCGACCCCATCCTCGCTAGTCGCTCCATCTGCCGCCGAGTGGCCATCCCGGCGAACAAAGAGCTTCCTTGTAGCTGTGAGCTCACGAGTTGTGGCGGTGGTAAGCTTTGGGGATGCCGTGTCTCCGGAGAGGCTGAGCAGTAGGGCCTGAGGGCCGAGCTTCCCTCCCTCCACCCTTTGGAACTGCGGGAGCTGGGAGTCTCCTTGCCCCCACATTATGGTCAAACACCTTGAGCCAAGCCCTCTTCTCCTTCCTCCTCCTTCTTCTCCCATGCTCTTCATTTGGGACTCACTCTGTGTCTCTGGGTCTCAGTTCTCCAGCAAGTCCAATGAATTTTTTGGGTTTCACCTGAAATTGCTGATCCACAGCAAGGATTTTTTTTAAGCTCTTTGCAACAAAATTTCCTTTCGAAACGTTGCATTTTACATTTTCCCTGCCACATTCAGCCTCCTCCTACCCAGGTGAAGCCATGGAAGTCATGGTGGAGTCAGCGTGGTTCCCACTGCACATCCTGGTGCCAACATTCTTAAGAGTTTGCACAGAGGGAAGGTCTGGGTGCTGGGAACAAGAGCATCCACGTCCTTTTACTCACCAGAGACTGCTCAGTCCTCCTCACTCTCTCCATACCACCCTGCACTGACCAGGCCAACAGAGGGACCGTGTGCCAAGCATCCTCCTGAGATGCCCGTGGAGCCCCACTGGTGGCCCAGGTCTGGCTGTGCCTGGTGGAGCGAGTGGACACAAGGATGCACAAAGCCTGTGTGAGCCAGAGGAGGGGAAGGACCATTTGGATACTAGTGACAGCACGTGTGCCCTCGCCTGGTTCATGTCATGCCTGGTGAGTTGCAGCAGGTACCCAAGAATAATTTAGGTCCTTTTCCACAATACTGCTGTTTGAAAGCACCATGGCATTCCCACCACCAGCAGCACTGCTGCTGCAGCTGCACCTCCTGGCCCCTGCAGACCCGGGAGCAATCGCATCCTTGGCTGGGGGCTCTCAGTCAGACCTGGCTCTGTTCTGGCCCCATGGTTGCTGCACACACCCAGCCTTCCCCAGGATGTCATGTCCCCCTGCCACCCCTCAGCGGGAACACCAAGGCTCACATGCCAGTTCTGCTTCTGCCTTGTGGGGAGGTGCAGGTGTATTTCTTCCTCAGGGAAAGGGCAATGGAAGGAGGGAACAAAATTCAATGCAAACATTGAAGGTGAGGTGAACACAACATAAAAGGCAAAGAGCCTGAGCTGGGATGCAGAATAACCCAAATTCCTGTTCCCACAGCAACCAGCACTCACCCCCTTGCCCCAGCGCCGGGCCCTCGCCAGGCTGACACCAATGCACCCATGTTCACCAGGGGGACGTGAAGGTGGGACCTCCAGTTCTGCCTTTTCCTTCTGAGCTGGATTCACCATATGGCATGGCATGGCATGGCATGGCATNCATGGCATGGCATGGCATGGCACCACACCAAACCCAGCCTGAGAGGCATTTTGAGTTGCCTGTTCCCATGCCAAGAAAGGAGCAGAGGGATGAGGTGAGCTTTACAGCATTTGCAGGCGATACGTGCCATCATCTTTTGGGGGGTATTTTCTGAGTGCCTCATGGCAGAGATTCTCCCACTGCCCTGGGCCTTGTCTGTGCATGGACCAAACATCCTGGAGAGCAATTTCAAAGGGCTACAGCTTCTGTCAGCTGCTTCCAGTGAGTAGGAACTGGACACTGGCTGCTCCATGCTGATGTATGGGGCTCCAGGGCTGCTGACTTGCCCTGACCCAGCTGGTTTTTGGCAAGTTGGAGAGCTGTTTGTCAGGGGATCTATCTGTTTCTAAAAGCCACAGCAATGCTGGCAGTTTTGCCCATGTTATGAAGCAAGGCAGAAGGGGTCTGGAAAGCCAGCTGGGAGCACCCTGCCCCTCCAGGACAGGTCTGGGTACAGAGGTGCCAGCATGAAGTTGCACTGTTGCAGGACAGCAGTGCTTTGGCAGAGAATGCTCTGGTCCCCTGGGTGCCATGAGGGAATTTGGTGTTAAGGTGTTAAAAATGCAGCTCAGCTCAAGACAAGCCCAGGTGGGCTTTCAGTCTGGAGGTCTGATAGACTCAGTGGAGCTGAGCTGATGCTGGGATTGGGAATGAGAAATGCAGGTCTGGCAGTGGATATATTGCCCTCAGCCACAACAGCAAGCACTGGTGAGCCATGGAGCAAACCCTGTGGAGCATTTCCTCATTCAGTGTCTCCTGCGGTGTCTCAGGGAAATCACAGGGCAGGAGTCATGGGCCTTGGGGACCCATCCCCCTGCTCCTCCTCTCTCCCTGAGTCAGGACTTTGGGCCATTTGNGCCTGGCACGGCGGGGGTGTGGTGTGCGCCCCGCGGCCGTGGTTAAATAGCCCGGCGAGGGACGATCCGCAGCCTGGATCCCGCTGCCCGCGGGACCGGGGCCGCCTCCCCCAGCCCGCCCTCCTGCGCGGCGTGGACCGGTCCTGCCCTGCCCTGCCCTGCCCTGTCCTGTCCTGTCCTGTCCATCCCCATCTACCCTGATCTAATCCCTTTCCCTTCTCATCTCTCTGTCCAGCACTTTCCTATCCTATATAAACCCTCTCAGCTTCCCCTTTTCCACACCATGATTCTGTGTGAATGCAGCTAGGAAAACATCCATGTTTCTACAGTTTCTTAAGCTCCTGGGAATGGTGTGCAGACAAATTGGTTTTTTTCTGCTATACTTTTCCTGAAATGCCCTCTCAGGGACCTCTCCAGGACCACACACGGTGTGGGGCTGGTCTTCATCTTTCCTTCCACAGGGCATCCATGCTGGCTCCCAGCACCCAACTGGCAGTGGAGATCAGCCAGGGCTTCCCACGAGGAGGTTCTGTGAGGTGGTTTGAAAATAGCATTTATTTGCTCTGGGTTACCATAGTTACTGGTGGAAGTCGTGCGGCTCCTGCTGCTGGATTGGGAGATTCTCTCCATTGTGGCATCACTGTCTGGTTCTACCTTCACCCATTGAAAAGGCAGGAATTTCTTGAGCATTGGGTGGGCTCTGCATGGGATGCCCCCTTCTCCCCAGCATCCTTCAGCAACCCACTGGCTGCACCTGCACTGCTGTTGTGGATTTTCAGTCCCCAGTCACAGAGTCTGTATTTCTAAGAGAAGCCAGTGTGGTCTTCCCAGCACGGAGCCTGTCCCTACACTGCATCTTGGAGCTCTTGGAAGCAGACACTGAGAGCCAGCACACCAACCTCCCACCGTACCCCACTCCTGGTTTTTGGGAAGCTGGTCTGCAAATGGGGGCCTGGAACAGCTGACATATCCTGGAGAGGCAATTTTGGAGACATGATTCTTGGTGAGACGAGGATGCAGCGTGGGAAGGAGACTTGGTGGCTGGGAGCTGTGTGGGCTGTGCTCCAGGGCTCCCTGCAGAGACACCCAGAGAAGTACAAACCCAGTGCTCGGATTAGTCTAGCAGTGGAGCCTTCCAGCCATGGGTTTTTCCCGCCAGAGGCTTGTGGGTGCAGGCAGTATTTGTTATCTTCCCACAGCCACGGCAGACACCACCCCACAGAGAGAGCCCTGAGTCAGCCTGGGGTGCTACTGGTGAAGAATATGTGGAGAATATCCTATGCCTGGTGGAGAATATCCTATGGATATTCTGCTGCCCTGGTGTCACCGAAACTGCGGGAAAAACAAAAACCCTCCAACAACACTTTTATGTTAGAGAATCAAGGCATTACTTTATTATCTGGCCAGGATGTAAGATAGAAATCATCTTGTCTACACATAACCTGGGTGTGCAGAGAGAATCATTCCATGACACATGCTTTTACAAGATTTCCCCCAAACTTTATACAGTCAAAACCCATAGAGGTGCACTGTTTTGAAGTTCATTGGTCCAGAGTTGAGTAACCCCCAGTGTTCAGTTTCCCATTGGATCTGAATCTCCTCGCCTCTGATGTTGACTGGATCTTCATCCTTCGATTTTTTTGTAAGTCCTTTCCGGAGATGTCTCCAACTCTGCCACAGCCAGAGTCTGGGCTAGATGTTCGTAGATGGTCGCTGATGGGTGGCCTTTTATCTTTCTGGGTATCTATAGGCTACTCCCAGTCTGTTGGTATGTTAAGCCCATCAGGCCTCACCCAAAGAAACAATGTCCTAGAAAGAAGTTTCAGTTCCCTTCCCCCAGGGCAAAGGTGAACAAAGCTCGCTAAAGTTATATAAAATTATTTTTTAAACTGGTATGTTTTCCCACACTGGGGGCTGCCCTGGGGCCACAGGGAGAGGAGCATGTTGGGAACAGGATGTGGCAGGACAAATCCAGGCCCAGGGTACCACAATCTTTTTGAAGATGGAGCTGCTGGCAGATGCTGACTATAGGCAGCCACAGGGCACCAAGGAAGGAAAGGATGACTTTGGGTCATTATGCTCACTTTTGGAGAGAAAATCCGGGTTGGTGAGGGCAGAAACGTTGGGCTGTCTGGGTGGGAGCTGCTTCAGAACCATGTGCTGGGCTGTTCTCAATGTATCCTTTGTCACTGAGCTGGGACGGTGCCATGGCTCTGCCCCCACAACCTGCTTCTTCTCTGTGCTGCCAGCTCTTCCTTGGCCCATGGCCCTGACAGGTAGGGAGGGAGATGAACCCTTGGCTGGCTGGCAGAACAGCATCTTCTTGCAGAGCTGCTGAGCATAAGG
Organism: Cyanoderma ruficeps; assembly: GCA_008694505.1. NCBI lineage: Eukaryota > Metazoa > Chordata > Aves > Passeriformes > Timaliidae > Cyanoderma > Cyanoderma ruficeps. The sequence continues at coordinate 548,340 of VZDJ01000036.1, read as the reverse complement.
TGATGAAGAACCGCTGTTGTGAGATGCACCAGGGCAGGAGTCGAAGAAACGCTGTTGTGAGATGCACCAGGGCAGGAGTCTCTTCTCCCCTCCCTGCCTCCCTCCCTGCCTGGCTCAGCTCGTATCACAGCCCTCATTACAAATTAAAAAAGCAAAATAAAAATCTGCAAATTAAAAATTTGCAAATTAAAAATTTACAAACTAAAAAAGCAAATTAAACCAAATCCCTCTGGCCCTTCTCAGGTATTCCTACACAGCTGCTGTACTTGTGCTCCTCCTGCCTTGGCTCCTGCACTCTGACGGAGTACCACCTCTGGTATGCTCCCATGCTGTGCCTTCCAGAGTTTCCACGCCTATGGACCCCTCAAGAGCTAGAGATGAGGCTGAGATGGTGTTGGTGACAGTGGCAGCTCAGTGGCAGCTGTCTGGAAGCCCCTGAAGCTCCAGTCCTCTGCAGCTCACAGATGCAGTTACCCCCACCTCCCACTCTCCTCCTGCACACATTCCCTGTTGGGCTTGACTAATACACTTAGAGAAGGATGTTTGTGATTGGGTGAAGAAATTTGCCAAAACAGGGTCAGATTGTCTCCGGCAATTGTTCTGTGCATGGGTTGGGGCTAGTTTTTCTGCAGATGCATTTCTGGGTGTGGGTGCTGGCAGTGCCCCAGTCTCACTCTGCCTGCCCAGGGAGACCACGGGAGCTGTGCTCTGACCGCTGGCAGCCCCGTTAGTTCACAGTGGGGCAGGACATCCCGCTGCCTTACTTCCCTGTCCCACTGTCGGGAAAAGGATGTGACAGCCGGTGCCCTTACTGGTCGTGTCCCTGCAGCACAGAACCACTCCTCAGCCTAAAATGTTGGGCGAGCCAACTTAACCAGCACTCGGTTATAGCTTTGAGGAAAGACAAACTGAAAGGCAGAAGGAATGTGTTTCCTTTGCTCCTTCCTGGAGTTCTCAGGCTGTTGTTTCCTTGCTCGGTTTGCTGGGGAAAGCTGAGCCCTGGCTGCCCCTGGGGCTGCTGCCGAGCAAAAAGGCACGAGACTTTTATTTTAAGCGTAATTTTTGTGTTTCCTGGGTTTGGCGTCTCCCTTGCAGGCAGTTCCTCTCCTCCAACCCCCACTGTGAAACGTCCCGCCAGTGGCGAGAGGACAGTTGGCTAATCAGGGGGGACGAGGTGACATTTGCTTATATGAGCCCCGCCCGGGGCGGCAGCCCGCGGTTCCCACTGGCGGCTTTGGGGCCCAGCGGCTGTTTTCCAAAAGCATGGACACCTCCTCTGGAACGAGCAAACTGTGAAGAAGCAAGATTACAAGAATGCAGAAAAAGCTCTGGCAGTGGGAGTTTCTGTTCCTCTTGGGCTGGAAGAAATGCTCACCCAAACCCAAAATTCATATCCTGAGACCGGGTATACTGGTCTGAGCTTTCAGGGTCTGCCCTATCTCTGGCTTCATGTGCTGCCTTCTCCTCTAAGTCTCTGGAGATCAAAGTGCTGGCGCCTGCAGCCAGGGACACACCCAGCCTCAGGAGATGGTATTTTAGAGCTGCCTTTGCAGGACACAGAAGAAAAAACCGAAGATTTTGCCACCAGGCCAGCCCCAAGGCTGGGATTTGCCACACTGTAAAGGGGACTGAGCCCTGAATGTCTCTGTCTGCTGCAGCCAGGAAAAGTAGAGGTCAGACCCATGTGGGACCCCAGTGTGGGGCTGTTTCACCTCTCTCCTGCCTGCCAGAGGCTGATTGGGATTTCCTCTGCCCATCATCATCTCATCATCGACCATGGGTGTGGCATCTGACACCTCCTTTGAAGGAAGCTCTATCATGCCTGGTGAAAGATGGCCTTATTCAGACCTGTCCTAGCAAAGAGAACACACCACAGGGAAATTCAGAGACCCCCAAAGGCTCCTGTTCAGGTTTTCAGCAGAGTAAGGGGCAGCTGGTTACCTGCAGGTTCCTGCTGGCCATTTACATTTGTGTTATAAGTGCATCCCAGTCCTCAGCCCATGACCACCACTGCTGACAGGAGATGTGCTGCCCTCAGGGCTGAAATACCCAAGAAAGATGATATTTGATAGGAGAAATTACTGTGTGCAGTGGACCTGCTCACCTCAATGCCACCAAAACAACAGCTCTGAATAATGACCGCCAGGGTTTCCAAAGCCCAGTCCTCTGTTTTCTAGTGCTTTTTAGGCTGCCCATCCATCATTAAATTGTTTAGGGTTAAGGAAAAGATAGCTGAGATAATAGAATCCAAGCATTACCCTAGCTCAGCCAAGGCCACCACTAAACCATGTCCCCAGATACCCTAAGCCTACTTGCTTCTTGAATGCTTTCAGGAATAGTGATTCCATCACTACCTGGGCAGCCTCTGCCAGTGTCCAACCACCCCTTCCTTGGAGAAATTTTGCCTAATATCCAATCTGAACCTCCCCTAGCACAACGTGAGGCCGTTTCTCCTTGTTCTGTCCCTGTTCCCTGGGAGCAGAGCCTGACCCCCACCTGACTGTCCCCTCCTGTCAGGGAGTTGTACAGAGCCAGAAGGTCCCCCCTGAGCCTCCTTTTCTCCAGGCTCAGCCCCTTTCCCAGCTCCCTCAGCTGCTCCTGGTGCTCCAGCCCCTTCCCCCTCTCCGTTCCCTTCTCTGGACATGCTCCAGCCCCTCAATGTCTTTCTTGTTGTAAGGACCCCAGAACTGCCCCCACGACTGGAGGTGCCCCACTAGTGCCCAGCACAGGGGATGGGCACTGCCCAGGGTCTGTGGCCACATCGTGGCTGGTACAGGCCAGGTGCCATTGGCCACTGCTGACCACAGGCAGCTGTCACGGGCTCTGCAGGAATCGTCTACTGCAGCAACAGCTTCAGTTTGGGCTCCTTGCTGGGGCAGAGCCATGGCTGCATTAATCACTGAGTTTTGGAGAAGACAGCCAAGATGGCAAAGTTCAGTGGCTGCAGATGAAAAGGGCAAGAGTGTTTGCAGATGACAAAAGATCATACAGGGATGTTGGCTCAGAAAAGGGGAAGAGGGAGAGGAGACTCAGTGGAAAGATGTGGGGGAGATATGAAAACAATTGGTTCCTCTTTCTACCATATCCCCTAAGTACAGCACAGAAATTAAAGGGCAGCATATGTTGAACAGATTAAAAGAAGCTGATTTTATATATTTTATTTATTAGTTCAGAAAGTTTAGGCATTGTTCAGAAAGCCAGAGATAAGGAAAGACATGGCACAAAGTGCAGGGAACTATAAAAGTGACAATCAAGCACCATGTTTTCCAGCACTGCTTTGAGGGTTTAAAAAACCAAGAGGTTTTACAGTGGGCATAAAACTAGCTTTATGATTCCTATTGGGAAAGGGGGAAACACCAGTACCTTTAGTCCCTGATGGAAACTTGTGACAGCTGGGATGAGTGCAGCTGCACAATGTCCTCTCAGCCTGGTCCTGCACTGGACTCTCCTCTTCCAAACACTCTCCTCTCCCTGGAGTGAGAAAGCAGCTGGACACTCTTGGTGTATGCTGGGAAAGGGTGGACACCTCCCTTCAACACAGTGGGACTGTGATTAGATTGCAGCCCTGTATCTAAGATCAGGACAGGGAGACTCCACCCAGCCAAACACCTCAACCAAATCTCAGTTTGGTCCCTCCTCCATCTTCCCTCCAGCATACACAAGGTTCTGTCCTCACCCATCCCTCACACACAGATGGCTCCAGGCTGGCTGAGCCCAGAGGCAAGGGATGGCCTGCACAGTCCCAGGCCTTTCCAAGGAACAGCCGTTTCTTCCACACAGAGATTTCTTCCCATCAGCTGACACAGTCAGGATCACATGGGGAAGCTGAGCTCAGGAATAGCTTGTTATTTCAGAATGTCTGTACATGTGTATTAGTAATATCTGCTGAGGCACTGGCTCGCCCCAGCTACTGCTTGTTCCCTGGGCACTTCTCGTCCTCGTGGTCCAGTCCCCCCTCCCCATTTCCATGCTTGTAGGAAAACTTCCAAGTGCTGCAGCAGCCCTTGGATGGAGATCTCTGCATCTCACTGGGAGCTGCAGGCTCAGAGCTCCCGGCTGGGGCTTCTGGGTGGGAGGCAGCAGCTCAATGTGCTGGATCTCACCAGGCAGCCCTGGGGATGGCACAGCCTGCAGGAAGGGCAGCAGGGAACATTTGGGATTGGGATATAGGAATTCTTGGCCCCCAAGGGCTTTCAGCACAGATCCATCCATGGTTGTTTTGGTCACCAGCAGCAGGGAGGATGAGCTCAGGACAAGGTCGTTTGGAGAACACCAGGGTTGTTTGGGCTCAGGGCAGGGCTGTTCCACAGGGGACAGTGGCTGGCTCCAGGCATCAAGTGGGACCTGTTGGATAATCCCCATTTCTGCAGCCTTGGGAGAAGGGAGACCCTGATTCCATGCATAAGGAGGAACAAAGCTAGTCCCACAGCCTTGGTGTGACCATGGGAAGCGGCATTGCTGTGGCAGTGCCTGGGGCCACAAGGGCTCACTGTTGGACATGGCTGCTCCTGCTCAAAGTAGTGTGTTCCTGCAGAAAACTGCCCAGAAATTCAGAACTTCACTGTTTTCCCTCTTCCCTGTGCTTGCAGTGCAGCTCTCCTACCTGGAGGGGTATGCTCAAGGCACATGCCTTCCATCATCCCTGGCAAGTGGCTTTTCACACAGATTTCACATCACTGCCCTTCTGAAAACCTCCCAGGCTGGAGGCACACAGAGCCTGGGAAGGACGAGGACCTTGAGCAGCCATCTCCCAGGCTCTTGTAACCTCTACAAGTTCTCCTCTTCAGCAGGGTGCAGATTAAATATTAAACCCCTAAAAACATCCTCTGCTTGAGAAAACCAGTGTAAAGGCAGGGCAGGAGCTGACCCTTGTGTGTACAAGGAAACACAGATCCAGCCCTGGCAAGCAGGCTCTGGCCGCCTGACGGACGGACCACGACAAAGGTCATGAGCAAATCAGGCTAAGAGCTTCTGCCTTGAGCGTGTTTGTGCTGGTTTACGGGACAAGAGCCTGCCCTTCCTCTTCCTCTGATAGGCAGCTCTGCACCCTCTTCTTTGCAAACAGCTCTCAGCACAGCCCAGGAACTGGGACTGGATCTGACCCAGCTGGAAGTTGCTCTGACCAGGGAATAGCCTTGAGCAAACCTCTGGTCCCATCAGCCACAGGAGTAGCACATTTTCCTCCTAAATACGGGCTGGAAATGCTCTGCAAAAGACTGGTCTGAGCAGGAGGCATCTCCAACACTGTCAGAGGGCTGAGCATAAGGCAGGCAGCTGGTCTAGAGAGGTGCTCCCACACTGCCTTTGAAAGCCCTAACTTGCCCCTGCCTCCACCCCAAAGCTCTGTCAAGCACATTAATAAGATTTCCTCAGTGAGTCAGTTACTCCTCCTGTGGTTTCCACTTCTGCAATTTCAAAAATCTGTTCATGAGTCTGTTATTGCTCATTAGGGAAGAAAGCCATCCCGAGGAGACGCACACCCTGAGGAATTCTGGGAGCTATGGCTCTGCAGTCCTTAAGTAGAACTCAGCTGAACTGCTAAGTTCAGTTTCCGAGCTGGAGTCAACCTTGGGGCGCAACACGTGGTGAGCTACAAGGGAAGTCATGACTCTGGGAAATACTTTGTCCCACAAGAGCACAGTATCCTGCAGGAGCTGTGGCTAGTGTTCTGGAGTACAAGAAAAGCCTAATCAACCTGAGAGAGATTATGACTGTTTGTTAGGCAGATCCTTACAGGAGCATCCACAAGTATTTCTGTGAGCTGTGGAACTGCTGAAATCCATTTTCCTCTGGTTTTGTCTTTGTGAAGGGCGCGTAACTGGGGGGATTCTGCTCCCAGCAAGGTTCCAGCCCCACCACAGCCCTTCCCTGTGGGAAGCAGTGCTGGACGTTGCTGCCTGGTTCTGTGAAACAGGCAGCCAAACCTGGGGAAACTCAGAACTCTGAGACATTGCTGCCTCTTTCCCCAGTAACTTTGTTTGAGTGTGGCCCTGGGGAAGTCCTGCAACATCTTGGCTGTGAAGGCAGCAAGGAAGCCCAGTTCCACTGTTGCACAGTGCCCAAGAGTTATCCTGTTGTCCAGCTGAGGGGAGCAGGTGGCTGCAGAATGCTGCACTACAGAGACACAGCTGCTTGTGGCAAAGATTGGGGTGCCAAGGACTGATGCAGATGTACCCCTTGTGCCAGCTGGCTGCCAGAAAATGGACTGCAGGGCACCACAGCTCAGGACGAGCCCCATGGCCACTGGATTTGTGCTGCTGGAGCTGGCAGGGCTATCCTCACGCAGGTGTGATTTGCCATTCAGAAGCCCATGGATAAGATACCGGCCTGGACGTACACCTGGACCCAGCTCAGCAGTGACAGTTTGTGGAGTTTCAGCCCTAAACGTCCCTTGAAAAAAAACGGTCAAGTTGTTGCTCTGCAGGATTCACAGTGAGTAGCCAAACTCGTTTGAGCTGTGGTCTTTCTTGGGCTTGAATTCAGAGCATCGTCAAGCCGAGTGTGCCAAGAACAGTGTATGCAGACCCCTGCAGCAGGTAAGGATGCAAAAGGAAAAAAAAATGTTCTAGGAGAGGGATTGGCCCCCTGCAGTACAGCACAGAGCTTCACAGAGTGAGGGGGCAAAGGTGGGTCTTCACATAAACCTGGAGAAGTTTAAGGAGGAGGACTTCAGCATAAGGAGTACATTTAAGGAAGAAGAACAGACTGTGCCCAAGCCACTGCCAGTGGGAGAGTTCTGGCTGCAACCAGCTGAGCTGCTGAGCTGGTGCAGCTAACACCAGTGCTGCTCTGGAATGCTCACAGATCAAAAATGTGTACTCGCAGTCATTTATGGGACAGAGGATCCAGCATCACGCAGGCTGGGAGGATGAGGTACTGATCACTGGCTTGCTGGGCTTGCACTTTTCCTCATGGGATTCCAGACCTGCCTCCTTCATCTCAAGGCTGAGGGATCAGGAGGATGAGCCCCGTCAGAAACCCTTCAGTCAATGACACGTGGAGGGCACAGCCATAACTCTGGAGGACATTTAACCACGGAAAGGGAGGTGACTAAACATGCAGGCCATGGACGGAAGCTGTGTCAGCAATGGGAGGTGCATCCCTGGGTCCAGGACAGTGGCAACAGTCCTGGTGCCTTATCTACACCTGCCCAGCAGCAGCCAGCTGCAGGTTTGCAAAGTAGGAACAAACACTTCTCCCCAGCTGAAGTCTGTACCTAGCTCCACCCAAGAGACGTTTGTGTGGTCTGAAATCAGTCAGCAGCAGCCTATGTCACCAGAGTACAGGCAAGGAGTGGAGCCACAACCCTCCCAGAGGCTCAGGCACAGGCTCTGCAGCCCAAAGCAGTGCTTGGGAAGGGCAATAGCAGGGCAGAGCTGGAAACACCCAGTGAGGAGCTTGAAAAGGCAGAAAACCCTTTAAATTTGCTGCCAGAGGCAATGTTGTGCCACAGCTGGTTATCAAACATCTCAAAGAAGCAGGTGTCCCAGCGACATTTACATTACATAAAAGCCTCTAAAGAAAATGCAGAGAAAAAAAAAAAGCACAACTGGCAAACATCGGGCTCTTCTCACACTGCAGCAGCACAACAAGACACAGCACAGCCTTCCTTTTCCAGTTCAGGCTCCTGCTGCTGCTACCAGTCCTGAGAAATCATCCAGGACCTTCCCAACAGCATGCTTTCTAGGCAGGACACCAAGCTTCTGCTGCCTGATGCAATCAAGCGCATTCCCCTCTCAGGTCTCAGTCACTGGGTTTAGAGCAGCTAGCTGCCAGGTCCCAAAACAGCTGCCTGCACTGCTCAGCTCCTCACCATCCCTCACTTACACCTTCCTGCTACTAAGCACTTTCATGATTAAGTTTACAGCCTTTAAAGGAGTTGTAAAATTCTGATTTACGGTATTTAAGGCTCAGGTCACCTTTGGAAACCATGCAGAGACAGACTTTTTGGATTGCAAGGATGGATTTACTGGTGATGAAGGCACAGGATATCAGGCTGAGAGGAACCTCTAGTGGCCACGAGCTTCCTGTGCAGCAAACCTCCTAGCAGTGCAGAGCTGGCTGGAGAATGAATTATCTGGGAATTGTTTCTGCCAGCTCAGCAATCCTTTTTCCACACTGTACTGCCCTAAACCACAGCTCTGCTCTTGGAAATGTACAGCAACATGGGAAGGCCAGATTTGTGTATGAGGTGGATAGAGAGGGTGGGAGTTTTTTGAAGTGAAATACCCAAATCTCTTTGGCCTGACAGCAGTTTGTTTAAACCCCCAAATTTAATGAAATTCCACTTTTTCATCCACTTTACATCCTTGGTCACTGCATGGTCTGATTGCAACTTACAGGTGCTGGTGGCCAGAAGACACCCCTAACCTCCATTTTAAACCTAGGATGAGCTGGGGCAAACCATGCTCCCTGGCCCTGCAAAGGGAAGAAGACTCATGTCAGAGTTTGCTATCTAGAGACTTCACAGTCAGTTTGACACCTGATGTCAGGGGAAGTCTTGTGAGATCTGAAATGATCAGGAACTGTGTAACCACCTCACCATAGTGAGAGTTCTGTCAGAGAACACATGCTCCAGGGTTTCTTTCAGTTTCACGGTGCCTTTTGTTATGAGCTGTATGGGAAGGAAAAGACCAGAACAAAGGACAAAGCCAGCAGCCTCCACAGTCAAATACCTTTAATGTAATCCAATATTCTGCACAGTGACAAAAACACCATTGACACAGGGCAGTGATTCCAAGATAGGGTAGAAAACCAATTCAGCAACACATCACCACTCATCTGAAGAAAACATCACCTGAGATAGTACACACACACTCACCCTGACTATGAATAGTCTGAAATTCATGACAGAGCTGCAGTACAGCCAGGTGCCCACACCTCGGCTGTACCAAATAGCCCGACTCAGTGTCACTTGCAGGAGCTGAGCTCTGGCAGTGCCATGGTTGTGGGTCAGCTCCTGGCTGTGGCATCAGTGTCCACATGGGCAGAGGAGATCATGCCCCACCAAAAATGAGGATGAATTTCCAAGGACAAAGTACACAATTTCAATACACACACATGAAGAGCAGTTGATGGATCTGCACATGTGACCCCTCTGTGGGTCACCACACATCTCTATTGGCATGGTTTAACTCTTCAAAGAACAGTACTGGCCCCCACTCCATTTTGACTTCAGGTATGTCACTAGAGAGGAAATGAGATTTTTTTTCCCTTCCCTTTGCTAATTTGCCTCTATTAACAGGTTGATTAACATGCTGCATCAGAAAAAGGAGTGTGCCAAAGTGCAGGAGCTGTAGGAAGGACAACTCAGGTGCAGTGAAGTCGGTCAAGCCCGGCTGTCGCCGGATACAGTTTCTGTGGCCTGCAAATAGCTTGGTTGCCATTTACAGTCAAGTCAGGTTTCTGATGTCAGGAGTTTCTAATCTTTTCTGCCTTCGAGGAATATGACAAAGCAAAAAGCAGCTTCTCAGGAAACCACAGATGCTCTTGCAGGACTGTGGTGACCAATGCCCAGCTCCCAGCCCAAGCTCATCCAGTGACTCTGGCACTCACACTGCTGCCAGCAGGGCTACAAACAGGATTACAGCCTACTTCAACAGTTTTTCAGAGCTGCAAGTAACAACTGACTAAAGCACATCATGGCTGGAGTACTTGAGAAAACTTCACTTTCTGATAAGGTGTCCATTGTACTCATTGTCTTCAAAACTGGCCTGTGGCCTCTATCTCAAGAGCTTTGCATGAAACAAAGGGCTTGAAATTTGATATACAGTTGGTCAGCAACAATCATTAACTACATAGACAGGAAAAATGCCTCTTTCCTACTGGAAAGATGATCAAGTCAAAACACTCTTCTTCTAAGGTGTCTCACAACCACAAACAGGAATGATGAATGAGGATTTGCATATGACAGGGAATATCCATTTAAGTGAACAAAAGGATTGTGTGAAGTTGCTGCAGCCCTGTAGAACTGCTCTCCCTGGATTATTGCAGATTCTTGCTCATCCAGGCTATTCCAGTTCAAACCACACAGACCAGTCCCACAGGGTGCCCGTGGCAGAGCAGTGCTTTATAAAGCCAAACCAGTCCCATGCCTGGTGTCCAGTACGGCTCCTTGGATTCTCACACTGATATCCTATGATGAGTTTCTGAGCAACCAGGAGTTATTTCAGATTCCAAACACCCAAATCACTGTGCACCAAGAACAGAGCAGGGAAAGGAATATGTTTGTGAGGAATGTTTCTTAGATATAGTTTAAGACAAGGTATTGACATAGTTGCACCTGGCACGGATGGGAGTGAGGAAATCCCATCACACTGCCAGAAGCAGCCAAGTTTTTGCAGATAAAGTCTATTTATTCGGAGTAGAACATTACACTTCCACAAATCCTACCAACAAACAGCTCCAGGGAATTTCTCACAAGAAGCTGGAAATTAATACTATTGGGGTTTTGAGTTGTTTTTTGTTTCCAAGGATACCTCCTCAGACAAGCTCAAAAGAGGAGATGCAAACCAAATGGAAATTCCACCTACACTAAGGAGAATCTACATTTTTGAGTGATTTCTTTTGTCTGAGGAAGCTTGTGGGATACCTGCAAGGGCAAAGTGACATGGGTGGCTTGGAAAAATAAAAGGCAGCATCAGCCAGTGTTAGCAAAAAGTCGGATATGACTGAGTTCTTTCACATCAAAATATATCAGTATAATTGAATGGTATACCTCTTGCAGTTCAATCAAGCTTATGGTAAACTTGTGAAAAGACAACTGGGCAGAACTCACTGTGTGGGAAGAAGAAAGGGAGGCCCAATGCTGACTCTCAGACAGGGTGAGAGAATCCAATCGCAAATACAAATGGTGCAAAAGACATCTTAAACTGTTCTGCACATAGGCTGATTTTTCAGAGTTATTTTGACAAAAATTCAAAATGGCACTTAAAAAGCAAATCTTATTTTTGCCAAGTTTATTCACATACTCTGCAAGAAGCAACTCTTCATCAAGCCATAAAGTACTGTCATGGCTGGCAAGCTGGACAAGCCAGCATGACCCAAAACCCACCTCTGACCTCTGAATATGAATGTGACCCTGTCCAGACTAGCTTTTAACATTATTAATTTTTTTTAATGAACTTCAAGCTTAAGTAGCAAACCCACACTACAGCTATTTTTTAGATTGAACTGTTTAGAAAACCAGCCATTTTTCTTTCCCTTCATTTTCCCTGTTGTGATACATCTTACTAGTGAGTTACTGAAGCTCTGAGCATCATGTTGTATGCTCTGGACTACTCACTGATGTTTATGTATTTGTGCTTCATGTGGGAGAAGTTCCACAACAGATAGTGCAAGTTTTGGATAAAGACTGGGGAATTGCCTCCAGACATCACATGCCTCAGGGCATGCCTGCAGAGAATGCAGAACTGCTCAAGAATGAGAAAAGCCTCATTGCATCACCCAAACCCTACCAGAATATACAGGAAGAAAACTGTTGCCTTCTCAGGAGGGATCTCATCACTGGGAAGACATCTGGAGAAACAGTGGTGCCTCCAGTTCTCCTGGGAAACTCATTCACTCCCAGATTTGCCTCCTGCCTTCCTTTCTTTACTCTGGGGGGAGAGGATTAAGCTCCAGTTACTACCATGTCTAATTCCCCAAACACATAGGGATATCAACACAGTTATTTTCAGATTTAAAGCTTCATTTCAGCTCCCAGGAAAGATAAGGGAAGGAACATTTCTGAGTACTGCAGATACTCTCTGGCTTTCAGCTGCCTGACACAAGGAGTCACTCTGAAGTCATCATACCGATATGGAATAGGAATGTAAACAAAATCAAGACTTGGAGATATCACTGTCCAGTCTGGATGCCTTTCTCAGAGGCAGATTGCTCAAACATATGCAACTGGAACATGTCAAAGGTTTTGGTATAAGAAGATCAGCAATCATGGTTCTGGTGTGAAGGAAGAGCTTTGTAACGCCTTAATGGTACCGATTTGTCTTTACAACATTTGCTCATAGGAGGGCAATGATTTTATGAACTGTTCTTCTATGTCAAATCTGAGGTCACCAGTGTTCCCTGTAAGGAGACTTTTGATATTCCTGGCACAGGCCAGGTATTGGTGCCAGTGGCTCAAAGCTCTGCAGCACAGCTCAGCCAGGGCTGTGCCTCCAAGGAACTGTGGACTCAAACCCATCCCATGATTTGGACCTGTATCCATCTTGCATGGCTCTGAACTCATCACATTTTCATTTTTACCAACAGTCCCTGAATACAGATCTCTAGAGGTAAAGGAACAAGCAGTAACAAGATACATAACTTCACCTTGATCTGTCTTAAATAAAGTAAGAGTAAACAACTGGGCCTGCATCCAAGTGTACCTCTTAGGCACGTCTCACAGCACTGAGCCCAGCCAAAAGGATGTTCTAACTTAGCTCCTGTATCAGAATTTACCTTGGACAACGAAAAAACTAGCTGATTAATGACAGTCACATCAACCATTCATGGTGTCCCTGAAGCCCCACACCTCCAGGATGGAGATTTGGAAGCTCTCAGAGCATAGTGGCTGGTTATTGAAAGTGTTGCAGTGGCTGGTTCTCCCGTGGTTCAGATCTGCATCGAGATACAGAGCCTGGCCATCACCACCTCCTGGGAAGAGACAAAGACAGGGTGAGGATGTCTCTGCATTTCTTGGCATGGGTAACAGCTGTACAAAGACTTTAGTGTTTTTCCCATGGGGAATGACTGGAAGCCCTCAGCAATGTCTGCTTGCTGTCTTCAGGTACAACAGTATATGATCAGATGCATAGGTTTTGAATGACAATATCAGAACTGGATAATTTATTTTAATAATAATAAACAAAAGTAATGCAACTCAGTAACAACAAAAACTACCTGCTTTAAGATTTGTATTTCAGCTGAGTGCTGGAGGATATTGGAAGCTACAATTACAAATTTTTCTCCAGTAAAGGAAAACCAAATAATTCTGTTAGCAGTCAAAAACGAAAGCTGGGAGAAGAACAAGAACAGTAAGTAACAGCACTGGCTTGGTCTTCTAAATCACTATAAAACATGTAAGAATTGAAAGCATTTTGATTATCTGTGGGTCTATGTCAAGGTTCACAGAGATTTCAGAAAATGCAGAGAAGTGAAATTAAGTTAGACAGAAACATGTTAGGACAACAAAAAAGAAGATTCCTTATTGCTTATTGGGCAGCCATCAAAGAACAGTTACTAAAGCCACCCGAAGAATCAAAAGGGTGGGAATTCTGGTTCACAGCTGGAGCTGTATACAACATTCACTTCTATGTACCTACAACCTAGGCCTGTATCTCTCTTATTACCACCCATAGTGTAGTATAGGGTAAATATAAGTGACTCCCTTACCAAAGGCTGATAAGAAGATCTGGTGGGACACGACACTCTATATCTTCCTGAAAGGAGGGTGGAACCTGGTGGGGGTTGGGCTCTGCTCCCAAGGAACAAGTGATAGGACAAGAGGAAAATGCCTGAACTACCAGGGAAGATTTAGGTTGGATACTGGAAAAATTTCTGCACTGAAAGGGTGGTCAGGCATTGGAACAGGCTACCCAGGGCAGTGGTGGAGTCACCATCCCTGGAAGTGTTCAAAAACCATGTAGATGTGGCACCTGGGGACATGGGTTAGTGGTGGCCTTGGCAGTACTGAGATAATGGTTGGACTCAGTGGTCTTAGAGGGCTTTTCCAAAGTAAACAATTCCATGATTTTATGATTAGAACACATGCTGCTAAGTAGGAAATTAGCCAACACTTGACAGTACTGAGGAAATTACAGGCCAGTTGCTCTCCTAACAAGTGTCAAGTAAAGACTTTTGGGAAAATGACAACTATGACTTTAGACCTGTTTCTTGTATATCCCATTTAAGTGACAACTTTACTAAGCAGACTTTTGCCAAAGTCAGCAGCACCACAGACCCAATAAAGTTCCTGGAGAATTAACATGTTTTACAGTTTACTCAGTGTTTCAAAAGCCTTGATGCAAAGTAAGCTCCTTTTTGAGAACTACTTCTCATTGTGAATTAGGCAGTATGAAGGAATGGCTGTATTTAAAGTCATGAGTTATTATTCTCTTCTCTAAAATGCTTGTATATGCAGGTATTCCTACCTGTATACCTGAAAATTTTGGTTGGGAAATGACATTTTGGGCAATTTTATCTCTATCTGTAGTGATACTGAAATAGATACAGGAGTCAGGTGTATTTACCATGTATCTAAGATGGACACGAAGAGCTGGGGTAGGATCTGTGCTCGAATTCTCACACTGACTCACCGACAATGATGCACTCGCTGCTGCCAGCCATGAACATGGAGGCTGTTTTGGAAGGCAAGTTGAAGTGCCTAGCTGCTAAGAAGGGAGAAAGGCGATCTGAGGGGCTGCTGCTGGAGGAAAGGGTGCTGGAAGCTGGTTGGGCATGGTTTTCTGTCTCTGATCCAGTCGAGGCTAGTTCTGGGTGTTTTATGATCACCCACTCATAGCGTTCCACTTCTGGCTGCAGCTGCAAAGAGGCAGAGAAGGGCAGAGCTGACATTAGTGTACACACACTACCACAGAGCTCTGCTCACAAAAGAATATTCCAGGCCCTCAGTCTCTACCCACACAGTCAGCAGTAAAGCTTGGATCAACATTTCTTTTAGGCCAGATGTTATCCTTTATTCTTTAGCTTTTTAGGTGGTTGAAGAAATGACACAATAACTTCCAAGTTACCTTATTACATCTCTCATCTCTAGATCATCTTTCTCTACAACTGCATAAAAGGAGGGTGGAGCCAGAAGGGGTAAGGCTCTGCTCCCAGTTAACAAGAGATAGACAAGAGAAAATGGCCTCAGGTTGTGTCTGGGAAAGTTTGGATCGGATATTGTGAAAATTTCTGCACTGAAATGGTTGTCAGGCACTAGCACAGGCTGCCCAGGGAAGGTATAAAGTGACCATCTGTGTTGGTCTTGCACGGGCTGGTTCTTGGTAGTGGGGAGGCCACAGAAGCCACCTCGAAGCTTCCACCATGTCTGGCAAAAGCCAATCTGTGATGGCTCTGAAGATGGACATGCTGCTGGCCAAGGCTGGGTCAGTTAGAAATGGTGGTAATGCCTCTGTGATAATGAAGGAGGGGGAGGAGCTGAGAGTCAGAGCTGAGATTCCTCTGCAGGCTGTGGTGATGACCATGGTGAAGCAGCTGTGCCTCTGCAGTCTGTGAGAATCCACAAGGGATGCAGAGATCCACCTGCAGTCCGTGGGGGAGGTGCTCATGCCAGAGTGGGTGGGTGCCTAGAGGAGGCTGTGAGCCCGTGGGAGACCCAGTGGAGAGAGGGGGCCCTGCTTCCAGGTCGGAGCAGCCTGTCCTTGGAGAACTGCACCTCATGGAAGAGTGACCCACGCTGCAGCAGTTTTGGGAGGATTGTTTGTCCGTGGGCGTAGCTTATGTTGCAGCAGGTCCCAGGGAGCTGCTGCTTGTGAGATTGGAACCACACTGGAGTTCATAGAGAACTGTCTCCTGTGAGAGGGACCCCACAGTCTCACAGAGGATGGACTCCTTGAGCAGTGGAAGAAAACCCTCAGCCTTTGTTTCCCTGCACTGTCAGTGGGAAGGAGGGATGGGGTCGGGTGAAAAAGATGTTTTTAAGGGCTTATTTTACTTCTCATTTTCCTGCTCTGATCTTGTTAGCAATAAATTTGCTCTGTGTCTCTAAGTTGAGCCTGTTTTGCCACTGGAGTGTTTTTTCCCAGTCTAAGGACTGGGAAACTCATGGACCCTTTGTTAAATTTTCTCTCCTCTGCCCAGCTGTAGCAGGAGAGGCTTTCATGGGGGCCTGGCATTTGGCCAGTGTCAAACCATGACACCATCATTAGAAGTGCTCAAAAACCATGTGGATGTGGCACTTGGGAACGTAGTTTACTAGTGAACATGATGGTAGTTCTGGGTTGGTGATTGGACTTCATGATCCTAAAGGTCTTTTTCAGCCTTGATGATTCTATGATCTTTTAAGAAAATGTTCTTTGCAAGTGGAGAAAAAGTCACCACAAAACTTAAAAGTAAAATTTTTCCTCCACATTAAGAGTTCAATAAACTTTATAAATTAGAAAGGCATGTCATCCAGCCTCTTTAAGTGGAAGGAAGGTGATAGTTAACCAGTAAGTTGCTCTGACTTGGCACTGGGCAGCAAGAACAAAATTTTACTCACCCTAAACACAAAGCACTCCCCAGTTCCAAAGAAACTCAGCTTGTTCCCTCCTCGCCGGCGCTCACTCCAGTCAGTGGAGAGGTAAGCCCCACAGACCTGGCACAGACAGCACAGTCAGGCTTCCCATTGAAGGAGAAAGTGTGTTAAACCCACTGATACTAACATTTCAGAGGCCAAAATTGCAGGCTTTACTTTAGTTTGAGTTTCAGAGTCTCTACACCAGTGGATTAAAGCAGAACAAGTACTTACATCTAAAGACAGGTTTAAACTGCTTTAATCCACCAGTGGTTACCTCTAAATCCTAAGAGTGTTATAAATTATTTCATACCTCTGATGCCTTAAGGGAGAAATTTTCTATCACAAAAAACCAGGAACCAAACCACAGATCCCTGCAGGCCTGTACAGCCTGACTCCTACTCCCTCACTTTGGCAACCAAAGCAGCAGTGCTGTCCCAAGTTACAGTATGAACAGCTCTGCCTGAACACTTTTTGGTCAAACAGTGGCCTTGGTCGTTTTCTTATATTTCAAAGTGTAGGTTAAAGCCAGCTTAGCTAAGCAAATGCTGAACTAGCTCAGATATTTAGAGCAGCCACTCAAACCACATAGGGGTCACTAGTCTCCAATAAAGAGAAGCACCCTTTGAAGGCTGAGTTGATCTCTGGAGTCCTGTGTTTGCACTAGAATTTTTTGCTACCAGAAATACACATCTCTGCCAAGTGCACACAGAGGAAACAATGAAGGTCTAAGAGTGGGATGAAAGCATCTGTCTTTTTTGCCCCCTAGAAACTAGAAAAACAATTACGATTATACAGCATTGTTCTAAGGTACATTTGCTGTTTGGCCTCCGTGAGCATTACAAGCAGAGGTCCTAGGACAAAATTATTGAAGATCAGATTTGTTCTATATAGATAAATCTATAGTTAGATTTAAATCTAGATTTAGATTTAGAATTAAATCTAAACGACCCAGAAGTCCATTTGATGTGATATGCCTGATGGGTATGAAGAGGCAAAAAATGAGAAGGCAAATTTTCTTCATTCTAAAAGTTAAATATAGACATATGAATAAAGGATGAACAATGCTTTGCAAAAACCCTCCAAACCCATAAGCATGAAACAAACTTCCCCATATTTTTTCTCCCTTTTTTTTTTACAGGCTCCAAGACAAGAAGCAAAATGATTGTTTCCTCCCTCTATCCTTTAGACACCAGAGGCATTCCATAAGCTACTTGCATCGCAACACAGGCCTGAATGGTCAGAAATCACAGGCAGAACTGTGAAATGCCCTGGAGGGTGAGCATTAGGCAGATGTAAATAAGAACAGAAATGGGCTTGTTCACAAGCCCACAGGTTGCAATAACAGCTTAATGTTATATACAGAATACTTAAGAGGTAATGTACAGTGATACAGAAAATAACACCATTACAGGAAGTTCCTCTGTGCCCTTCTGAGAAGGTTCTGGGAAGACTTCTTGTTTTATGTATTAATTTTTTAAATAAGCATGTTACTGTTTTCACATTATGCTGTCCAATATTGTCAGACACAAGAGCAGAAATAAAGGACCTATGTGCACTCCTCTGCAGGCTCTCGGAGCTTCCTTGGCCTACTTTCTTCCCAATCAAGAACAAGATGAAGCTAAGGCTTTTGTTTTCACATCATGTAGTCCGACATTATTCATATCATTTAAATTCTGCTACTTTCTCTCCTCATATCCTCATATCCATTGAGAAAATGAAAATATCTACGAAACATAACTTTAGCACAGTTCCCACTCTGTCCCTCTGACTCTACATTTCAGAGCTGTCCAAAAGCAAAATGAGCTGCTGTAGTCCATCACCCCACAATACTTGCAAGAGAAAAAGCAGTTAACAAAGACCTGGTTTGCAAGGTCTGCCCAAGAATGCATAGTCCTATAACCAACAAATAGAATAATTTAAAGCACGGATTCTTAAAAAACCAAAGCCAAACCTTGCTTATTCATTTTATTATAAACAGCTGTGTGTTGCAACACAGCATTACACACTGCCCAAACCCCAATTTAATTATTTGTCTTTCACCTCACCTCTTTTGCCGTTGTCTTGATGAGGAGCAGAGTTGGCTCATGTCCCTCACTGTGGGAATAGAACCTGAAGTGCAGAGCACAACAAAGTGAGCACTCGACTGCCACCAACTGCAGCTCCTTTCCTCCTCAATGTCAGGCATTGCTTCCTTCTCCAACTAATGCCATGGCAAAAAAACACCTGAAGACTAAGAATATTCCTGCAAATACTTAATATAGTTCATGTAAATAATACAGCTGAGTATAAATGAATATTATCAAGCAGTTGTTCTCTACTCAGTCCTCTGTACAGTTTATGTCTCTGAAGAATAACTAGAAGCTTACTCAGATCAACTGCAGCATTTTACAGCATTTTGAATTGAAACAACCTAAAGGATTGTAAAACAACCTAAAGGACTGATGGTCATGTCTGAAGGGCTTAAGGTCTTCATGGAAATGAATTGTGATGCATTCTCTTTGCTTGCTTTTGCTCTTCCTCATAGGCACATAAGGCTGGGAGAGCAGGTCACTCCCTGCCTCAGTACCTCAACTGAGGTACTTGCTGATGGCAAAGTCATTATTAGGAGCTGTAGGGTTATGGTCTCCTGTACCACAAGTGCAAGGACAACTTATATCTAGTTTATCTCACTTAAAAAAAAACCCCAAAAAACAATCAGATTCATAATTTCCAGTTTCCAGTTCTCTTCTTCCTTGGATCAGTTTGAATGTGGTTATCTATCAAAAGTGCCTGCAGAGCAGCCACTGAGTTAAACCATTCAAACCCTTAAGGAGCCAGACTCAGACCTGCAGAATCTGTGAATTGATCCAAGTTTGACTTTTCCAATTTATCTTGAACAGTTCAAAATATTCTGGCATAGGAAACATCCCAGTCAAACGCTGTAAGCAACAGGAATTTGTCACATTTATATTCCATCGTTAATGATATTCTTCAGTCAAGGTCTGACTAAGCATAGCCTTTCTGTCAATCCAGCAAACACTTCACCAGTTGTTCCTTTATGCCCTACAGTAGAGAAGAGAGGAATGTTTTCCTTACCTGCTCAGACTACAGCCATGTTCCAAGGTGGTGAAAAGCAGCAGGGGCTGGCACAGTGCAAATCGCTCTGGAATCCATGACCAGATATCCCGCATCTCCTTCACACTGACAATTTCTGATTTGAAGTTCTCAGCATGAACTGCCAAGTGCACATTCTGCCTGAAAAATACAACACAAAACATTGAGAAGCAATAATTTAACAAGTTTTGGATTACTGAACTGAAGCATGAGAAGACAGCTGAACACTAACAGACTCCAGCATATAAATTATTGGTCAAAGCTCCAGCCCACAGGATTAGGTGGCCATGACCTGGTGAAGGCAATAAACTACTGCAATTTAACATAATCCTCAGAGACAGAGATCTGGCTTGATTATATTTTTTATTCCTCCATATGGAGCTGTGGCCTGCACCTTTACACACAGAGGACACAACACTGAGCCACTAAAAATGACCATGGCCTTATATCTGCTGTTTGTGACAGTCTCGCTGGCACTTGTATTTAAGCACGGTGAACAGAATACCTAAACAAGCAGCCAGTATCTGAGAGGAAGGGGCAGTATTTTTTCTACCTCTGAAGTCCTGCCCGTATTGTGGGATTACAGAACTCTTGAACCCCTCAGAAAGTTTAGAGGAATCAGTATTACCAGGGTAAGCAATTTCAATCAAAGGCAAATATTTGAAGCTTTTGAGAAATTCCACCTCTTGCAAACATGTCATTACCAATGACTTCCACTTCATTATGAACCAAAAATGTTCCTGGGATCATGGTTACAGATGGAGCCTGAGAACATTAAGGAACGCTAGACACTGACACTGGGAAGGAAATCCCTGTAGCCCCCAGAAGGGTCTGATACAGTTGGAAGGATTGATTGACGACTTTTCAACACTTAAAGGTAACAGTCATCACCATGTTAACCAGCCTTCGTTTCTCAGATTAAACAAGCACGGAAACCCAGAGCCTGGAAATTAAATGTTATTTGCTTTCACGGTCTATGTTAAATGCTTAGAATTCAATAGTGACAGCCAAGGACACAATTCGTACAAGTCACTGAATTACTGGGCAGCCAGGTTAAATAGAGCTTTATTACTTTGCTTTGCATGCAAGGGTTCAGATGCAAGTATTTGCCTATTTCTGATGGGGTTTTTTTGACAATTACACATTTATTTTCATTCAGTTTCATGATCATGAAGGGGCCCTCAATACTGTACATCTGCATGGAGCTTAGCTCACTCCCTAAAACACACAAAATATATAATTTTTTTATTTTTCATGCTCGTAGCACCAAAAAATCAGCAGCATTTGCAATGCAGAGCCATCCTTACTTGAAAACACTGGGAAATGGTTTCTGGAATTCACTGCTAGCACCTTGGTGTCCGCATTTTGAATGAAGTGACTCTTTAGATCACTTAAAAAAATCACTAAAATTGCTGCTCATTTTAGCCAAATGAACTAAATCAGTCATTGCATTGCTACCCTGCATTATTTAATGCAAGGAACTTCTATGGGCAGCTATTTAAACAACCTGTAACTATTTACAGGTTTTAAAACTTACAGTATCACAGACTAGGGACATTATTTGTACTTTTAAACACAGCAATCTGAGGCAAAGGAAAGATCCACTGAAACAAAGTAGGAGTCTAGCCTTGAACCCCCATGTCCAGAATCTTGCTTTAGGTCTCACCCTCTGTGTTCTGGCAGGTGTGCAGCTAAAACTGGTGTCACTACGGAAGAGAGCTGAGAGACAAAGCCTTGGTTTCAGTTCAGCAGAAATTAAGATTTTTCCTCCCCCCAGATTTAAGGAATTAAAAAATATTCAGGGCAGTCAATTTATTAGAATGAATTTCTGGCAGAAGAGCAATGGTGATAAATAAGCTACAACTAAATAATAAATATCAAAATGTTTTATTTTACACCTCAAGCATCAGAATTATTTGTATACCTGATCTGTACATTTTCCACATTTCTGTGAGCTGTTTGGGCAACTAAACTTTCTTTTTCTCAAAGGCTCTCACACTCAGGGTATCTTTGCTTTTGCCTTTTTTCCTTTTCCTGGCTACTCTGAACTGCTGATTTAAAGACTTTTCTACCCAAACCCCTCTCAAAGCCTGTGTTCAGCAGCATTCTGAACACATCCCTTTCAGCACCCTGTGCCTTCCCACAACTCTTCCATGTAGGTAGAATATCACCTTTTCAAATGGATCTTTCTGATTTACTAGAAAGCATTTACCACTATATTGGCCATTTAAAACTGTACCAGGCATACAGTTCCTGCCCTTTGAATATCATGGTAAATAATTTTATATTTAATGGCACCATCTAGTTAAACCAAAGAATGTGGCCAAAGAAAGTGAAACAACTGGGAAACCTACTATTTCCCAGTAACAAATCACAGCTGCAGATGTTTGAGACTGAAACTGGACCCTCTGTTAAGAAGTGTCCAAATACAGCCTGCACCTATCAAAACAAACTCTGTGCTGCTGTGCAAAAATATAACTTTTTTGGGGAGTGCCAAAAAATTGCAACTAGTTACAAGTATCTAACCTGTATTAATTCTATTATTTTTGACAGTATTTATCTAATGACACTGAAAATAATCTCTTTCAGTTTGGCAGTTGCCTTTCAAAATAGTAAATGAGTGAAAATGAACAGAACACCAGTGGGCTAAGAAAAAACCCAAATGTTTTGGTTTATATTCACTGAGGAAAATTAAGTTTAGACTTCACCACTCCACTCCATCAGGGTCATCTGTGAAAACATTGTAGCTTGAGAGAACAGTAAATTTGGACAGCATTGAAGTCTACCACTAGAACTGAACAAATTCAGAACGTTTTACCCTGCATTAGTGTTTTCCTCAGTTACCAGGATTTGCATGACAACTTTCTCTTGATTGCTGATGTTGGAAAGACTTGTTTAACTGCTATTATTCCAAGGAATTAGATTTGAAAACCAGCACAATTAATGTTTAATAGAGCAGCATTTGCTAATTTCATAGGAATGTCACTTTTCCAGCTATATCATTAATAAAATGTGCTTCAGAGACCTCAAAGTTCCCAAAGGTAAAGCCAACATTGAGGACATGCAGCAGCACCTGTCAAAGTGGATGTCCCCTGTATTATTCAAAGAACAACAAACATCCAACGCCAAAGACTACTCACTGAATTACATCTTCCTGGTCTACTCTGGCTTGGGTCAAATCTTAGAGGAGATGCATTATCTTTAAAATCCATTATAATTTCAGTGAGGGCATAATTGTGTGGTAAAAAGAGATTTCTTTTTTGGTCATAAATAGCAATAGAAGTAATTTGTGGTATATAAATCTGAAACCTAATCCTGTGTCCAGATCAGCATCAACAGACGTCCCGCTCTCCCTAAGTCCCCTCAAACCCAAACTGCTTCTTAGCATTAATCAAGGCTTGCTACTGCTTTCAGAACAACCTAACTGCAAGAATAATACACAGACACTGAAGATTTGCTTGATTGGGATTAATATCTTAGTGATTTATTAGAAGTAAAATCCTCAACACAGAAGTTATGGTATGAAACATGCTTTGCTAAGTCTCTTAAGATGTTCTTTCAAACATGAAAACATGAGGAAGTTAATTCCAACTTTGATTTTATAAATTAGTACAAGTGTTAGTATGCCTCAGTCACTAAAGTTAACTCAGGGCACCTGCAGCAAGGTCAGAGGATTCTCAAAGGCATGAATTTAAACCCAAACATGTGTGGTATTTAATACTCAAAGGGCAGCCTTTCTCTTTCCAAGTTCTCTGCTTATCAGGTATCACAATCCACTCACTGAGTTTTATTCTTTAAGATTTACTTTTCAGGCCAAGACTTGATGAATGACTTCATTAACCATTAATGCTCTATGGCTGAGTAACTCAGACCTCCTTGACACATAAAAAGAGTCTTGTCTTCTCGACTCTAAAAAGTCCCTACTTACTTAAAAATAATCTACTATGAATAGAAGTCACTTTTAGGAGTGTGCCAAGTTGGGGTCAGTCCAAAATTTTTCCAATTAACTGCAGAAAGCTTCCAAAGAAGATAAAAAGTTGACTCTGTTTCACATCGAATGCAACAGCATATACCGGGTTTGGAGGTAGGATGCTACCTAACAGCTCTTCTAAGCTGTTATCTGATATGTTTAAAAAAAATTACACTTTTTCTTCCAGAGTAGAAAGGACCATTATTATAATGGCCCTTTATAGTCATAACCATAATCCCACCATGTACTTTCTCCATGTACAGTACTCTTTCCCACTCAGGAAAACACAGGTGTATTGCTGTCTGAAGTGCTGTGCTGACTCCTTGGCCCACTACCCCTTCTTTCACAGCTTTGCAGGTGCTATGAACTAACTTTGCAGGAGGGTATTCAGATATGTGGCACAGCAATCGAATGCTCTGATTGTTGCCCTGCTTCTCCTGCCCCAGCGTTAGCAATATGTGACGGCCCTGGGAAAAACAACAAGCCAAAGACAGCAGGAATGAGCAAAGTGCGAAGACTCAAGTATTTTAACCTACCTTTTGGGAGGTGCAAGACTGCAAACAGGAGTGGTGCAGTGGAGATGGAATGGACAGAAGGAGAACATACAAGGAGAAAGACAAAAAAGATAGAAAAGATCAGTGACTTCCTACATCCATGACAAAGTGAGTGAAAGGAGCCTGGAGAGAAACAAAGCAAGGTTTGATTTGAGTCATCAAGCACTAAAAGACAGTCAGACTGGTTAAAACATTTATTTCTATCTTTCCCGTTTTTTGTTATGTGATGGGAAAATAAACCATCTTCTCCTTGCGCAGGCCAAACACAACTGGAGAAGAGAGCTCACTGGCACTTCATGGAACCCTGGAGAACAGCTCACTCCTCCTGCACTCTTCTCCTGCACTTCCATCTGCCCACACTGGGACCCAAACTGAGCCAAGCCAAGCTCCCAGCAGCATCATGCCTTGGGACAATGAGAAATTTCTGTGGGTTTACAAAGGCAGCCAAGAGAGGATGAAAATTTTTCAGTAGGAACTCTGCCTGGTATAGCAGTAACTATTGGCTTTATTTGGGTATATTACTGTATTTTGCTTTGAAAGCATCTCTGTTGTGAGTGAGAATTTCTCTGCAACATTTAACACAGCAGGAGCTTTTGGAGTGTCTGTGGTTGGTTGATATACCTTTTATTTTCTCTGGTTTATTTAATTTTTAAATTTATTTTTTATTTAAAGCTCTAATTCTGTTTTTAAAAATATACTCAAGGGTATTACAACTCTCCTGAACTTCCTAACAGGAAGACACAATGGAGGAGTCAATATTTTGAAACAAATCTCAAATACAACGGTTGGAACTGCCCCCACTGTGACAATCCAGTGGCTAAAGGCCTTGAGACTGACAGGTAAATGCTGAAGCTGATTGTACACCAAGCTGTGAGTCTAAAAGATTAACCCTTGGAAGAGACTGAAGGAGCTTTACATATATGAAGACACATGAAGGAGGTTCAACTAACGTTTATGTGATCTTTTAGGCTGAAATGTACAGAGTATGTATTCCCATGCCATGGAATGGTATCTGTTTGCAACTACTGTAACTAACCCAGCAATGCAGTTGGCTGGAATATCCTACTATATCAGTGCAGATCTAGAGAAAATAGACTGTGCATCTAGAATATCAAGTTCTAGATATCACATTCACTGACCCAGGGGACTTCTAGAAGTCACCTCACTTCAGAGGGCAGGGCAGTTCATAAAACTGTCTAACACTTAAACTTGAGAGTTCAAAATTGGCTGGGAGAAGTTTTCTGCTGTCAGAGGCCTCTGGAAAAACAGAACATGTACCACTTACCTGCACACACATTTGCATTTGACAAGATGCTAATTTTGTTCAGGTTAATACATTACTCCCTTTTCTATATCCATCGAGAGGCCTTTCAGATAAGCTTTTTATTAGTATAATTTTTACGGTCACATCAGAGCAGGATTTCATTTACTGGTTTCAGAGTTGGTTTTTTCCTCCCCTTATTTCTGGGAAGAGCTTGTGATTATGCAACAGTTTCTCGGATCTGTATAGTCACTCTTCTCTTCCATGGTTCTTTCAAAACTATTTTTTCTAATAGTACATGAACCTGTCACAAAACAGGTCAACTCCTACCTGTGAGTACTATACTCTTGACTTCCAGGAGGCTTGCAGTCAAATTTGTTTACAAGTAACCAGTAAATAAGACTTATTTCTACCTTGGTCTGTTAAAACAAAGTTCTTCCTCAGTCAGGCAAAACGTTCCCAGCTGTGACAGTGCCTTACACTAAAGAAACTGCTGACTTCACAGTACTATGCAGCATCAAATTGACATTTTATACAAATAATATCATATTTAAGAATCAATTTTCACATTTCTTTGGCTATGTTTCTTCCAAGTAATTTACCAGTATTTTTTCCAACTTTATTAAAATGCCTTTTAGTTAAAAAATGCTTGTGAAACACACTTTTGCGATATAACACTTGTAATTAAGATATACGTGTATAAATTAATAACTGAGCTTATGAATTCATAATTCATGAGCTACAAGAAACTTTGGTTCTGCTTGTATCATAACACTTCAGTTACACTTCTCATTAAAATCCCAGCAATGCTTGATTTTGGAGCTGCTGAGTTTTTCTGCAGAGAAAATGCATCAGCAGACACCAGCATGCACCAGTGGAGCTTCCCCACCAGTCACCCACGGCTGCCTGACTGCTTCACACACTGTGAAAATTCAGGAGATTGCTCAGGTTACCTGTGCTGAGCCCTACCTTTTCTGTTTGACCGTGATACCCTTCTGCTGCAAAGCCTTCTCATTGGCCATCTGCAGGAGCTGGATCTCCTTCCTAGAGAAAAGGCGAATAGCAAACGCTTTTTCCAAGAGCCTCTCTGGGGTCACCGACTTGGCGATGTCCCTCACAAAGGCTCGAATGTCCTGCTGGATGCTGTCAGACTCCATGGGCTGCCCAGCTCTGACTTTGTGAAAGAATTTCAGAAGAGCCAGTGCGACACGATAGAGAACTTTGTACCCTTCCACCAGGAAGACGTCGAAGACCCGTGCAATGTATGCCATGGGCAGCTCTCCAAACAGCCACCGCTGCCAGTCTGAGTACACCTCCAGCACGTCCTCAGACACTGCCACCATCAGCTTGTGGGCTGCCTGGCAGTACTTGTTCACCAGGTCCCCAAAGGTCATGCAGGAGGACTCAAAGGCCAGGAAGGTCTGGTCGATGAGCCGCTTGGACGGGTCGTTGCAAGCCAGGATGCGACAGACCTGCTCAAAGCACTCGGCCTCGTCCTTGCTGTAGTGCAGGAGCAGCGCAACCACCGAGGGCAGCGCTGGGCAAAAGGAGATGTCTGGAAACTGATTGGCGATGCACAGAATGATCTTCCTGATGGCCCCCACACCCTCCGCGTTCAGGCAGTAAGTGGGGATCAGGCTGTTGTCCACGAACTCTGGCAGTGGAAGGGAGCTGCTGTTGCGTTTTCCAATGATCTTCACCACAATGTCCCGGTACACGTTCGCATCTGGGGTCACTGTACGGCATGGGATATTGCTGATGAGTTTATGGTACACTTTGGCTCTCAGAGAGTGGTTTTTGGCCCAATAGCCCTGCCGGGCCAGCTGCTTGAGCTCATGGAAGTCTGTGCAGGTGAGCTCTTTTGTATCCTGGCTCTGGGCACTCATATCCATTTTGTCCCAGTCCACAAAGTGGCTGTATTCATCCATGGCTCCAGGAGAAGCAAATCACATGAATCATGGGAACAGAGACCTTAGTTAATCATTGATGGACTCTTGATTTTTCTGCAAAAGGAAAGTAAAAAACCAGGCATTTGAGTAACAGATAATCTTATTTTCTTTATAAACACACATATGTACATACCTGTTACTGCAATAGCAAAACTGTATTCTAAAGCAAAGAAAGTTAAAGATGCCTTTTTATTTTTAAGCCAAACTTTTCTTCCATTCTGTCAGTAACTCCTACTGCAGTAATTGATCAAAGGCCAGCCAAGAGGCTGATCCTGAGGAATCTACCCAGGAAATTAATTTCCCTAACTGAAAGTCCAAGCTGAGGAATGGACCTTTACATTAACATCCCACTTAAGTGAACAGACGACTCCCACTGCAAAAATATATATTGCAAAGTATGTTCAATTTGCAATCTCTCTTTCCAATTCTCTGGGGAAGTGTACGTGAAGCTTATACTAGAAGGACGCAGTCTCATGAGTAGTGTATGCTGTTCTGAGACTGTGTGGCCAGTGAGAAGAGATACTGTGCTCCTACTAACCACAGCCATGTCCTCTGAGTCATTTTTTTGTCCTGGTACGACCACTTGTGTGACCACATAGTCACCGAGATTGGCTTGTTAATCTGGTACAATTTTTCTTTACCATTGGGTAAGACTTCTTCATGGAAAGAGAGGTCAAACATTGGAACAGGCTGCCCAGGGAGGTGGTGGAGTCACTGTCACTAAACAGTGTTCAAGGAATATCCCTGGAAGTGTTCAAGAAATGATTGGAAGTGCTCATAAGTGCTCTGGCCTAGCTGATAAGGTGGTGATTGGTCAAAGGTCAGACTCGATCTTGGAGGTCTTTTCCAACCTCAATGACTGTGTGCAGCTGTACAGTCAGTCAGATCATTGCTAATGCCAGAAGACACACTTGTGCAGGACAAGAACCCTGCTTCCTGACTGCAGCACAGGGTCAAGTCAGCTTCAAACACCTTCATTAAAGCCCTTACATTTTCTAAGTGTTGCTCTGGATGCTGGCCATGCCCTGTCACACAGGTACACAACAGCTCTCCCACTGGAGATGCCAGAGACATCTTTGTGACAGCACTAGGATCTGAAACATCAGGTTCTGGCCCCTAATGCCCTGTGCCAGGTTTACCTGATCTACCAGCTGACTCCAGGTTCAGAGCACACCTGTGTCCCAGCAGAAAGTGTGGCTGTGACCACTGAAGGCCATATCCAAAACTGGCTTTAATCGGTCAGCACAAAGCCAGAAGCGGACACACCATCACCTCCACTACGGCACCAGCTCTGCCGAGTGCTGGAACCTCTGCCCATGTGCGTGTTCTGTCCCATTAAGATATTACATAGCAAGGTTAAATCAATGAAAATATTCACCAAAAGGCTTCCAAAGAACCCTTAGTCATTCCTGTACTGACAGACTGAAAAATGCATGGAACTTGACATTTATTGGCATGGTCTTCCATAAATCAGGTGCTTTAAAATGATTTGAAACTATTAAGGTAGATATACCATCAAGATGAGATCTCATCCTCCTAGCTGCACTGTAGGAAAATAAATCAAATATAAAAGCAGCCATAGCAGCCAATCCAGACAGTTTTAGATTCTGAGTAAATGCTAATCTGGGTATTTTGGAATCACATGCTGAAAGTCCCAAATTTAACTTCTCTTTTAAAAGTTTGGCAGCACTATGCAGGAGCCTTTCAGAGAAGGTGTTTGGATGGCTTTTCTCTACCATATTCAATTCGGGACTTTTTTATAAAAAGAAAACTGGTTTTGGATCATCTTTCTTATAGTGTAAGAGTGATACAGAAATGCTCACCATTTCTTTTCACTGCATTCTTCCACATCTGAAACTAATTCTAAGACTGTAATTAAAGGAAGCAACACATGGTCCTGACTCCAATTCTGAAAGTGAGATATCTTACAGAGTTCAGCTGTGGGGTCTCACTGTGAGCTCAGTGTGTGTTTCCTGGATATCCAGTAACAGCAGGACACCAGTCCATCGCAGAACCAACACCAGCTCCAGGGAAGTGAACATTTTTCTGTAATTCTCCACCAGAGAATCACAGAAACACTCCTTTTTAATTCAAATCCAAGAATAAGGTCCTTTTCTAGAAGAGAAATTTAACCCTACTTTGCAGTGGCGAAAGCACAGGGAGATGAACTGTTCTGCTCCTGGACACTTCAGCATAGAAACTATCACTGGCCTTTGCTTGCTGGAGTCTCCAGCATGCTTCCACCTTCTGCCATGAACCCCTTGGAGCTGCTTAGATTCGTATTAGGGAAGGTTAAATAAAATGTTCATCACACAAGACAACTTCTAAGACATCCAGATTCATCTTGGCTGTCTTTTTATTTTTTTTCCTGTAAAATTTCTTCTCCTGTCTTATTTTCTAAGATACACAGGCATACTTAGAGGCTGCATCAAACACACATTTTTCACTCTAGCAATTACTGCCCATTCCAGGAACTAATGAATTTGATGAATATGTGTTCCTGAGGCTCAGTGAAATCTGTGGCTAGAGGATGGCAGTCAGACTGCCAGAAGTTTTAATTTGAGCTCACAATTTTATACATATTTTGGCTGGAATAAATCTGTGGGGTCTGCAAGTAGGTCTGGCTGCTTATGCTTTTCACAGGCCTAGATGCTGCAATAAAAAGTGACAGCAAAGCAATTGGGCATCATCAGGGCAGCCAGAGCATGACCAGCTATTAACTGTGCTTGCAAAATCAACTGAACTTGTGTGCTTCAGTGGAATGGTGCATAGCTCCTGACACCCTGCCAGCAGCTACTGTAAGCCAGCAGGCGTCAAACAGGGAGGATTTACTTGTCAAAGGAGAAGAGCCCAAGAAATCTCTGGAAAATTCCAGCCAGGCTTCAACTCCTTCTCAACTCTTTCTGAATTGTCCTCCCCCTCTCCTGTGAGGCAAGTTCTCTCTCTTCTGGTAATCATGTAAAGGGCAATGTTTAACTCCGGGCTGCTGGGAAGAGGAGACAGAAGATCTCTCGCCCTCAGCAGTCAAGAGCCAGTGAGTCACAGCTTCCTCCCGCCCATCCCTCCCACCACAAGGAAGCAAGCAGGCAGTACAGACTTGTATTTGAAGGGAGGCTGGAGTTTCAGTCAGGGAGTAAAGCTAGAGAATGGCTGTGTGGGACTGCAGTTGTGTCACAAAGTCCCATATTCACCTAAACAACCTTGCTCACCCCTCCATACAAAGGAGGGGTAAGACAGGCAGAAGAGAAAAAACATTTCAGAATGAAATGTTTATACATAGATAGGGCAGAGAGACTCATTTACAGACCCTTCTTGCAGCAAACCTGTTTCCCTCCGGCTTTAGAGAAGTCAGCACCATGTTATGGTAAATATCCTCTTAACTGAACATGGATGGATGAGCACCTGAAGTACACAGAACTGAAATGTGGTCTAGTGTGTGTTAGCATGGAATGATAGGAGCACGCTAAAAGCTAGCAAAAAAAGAAAAAATTGTAAGATTCATAACAACCATAGGATCACAGACTGGTTTGGCTTGGAAGGGACTTTAAAGCCCATCTCATTTCACCCCCTGCCATGGGCAGAGTCACCTTCCACTATCCCAGGTTGCTCCAAGCCTTGTCCAACCTGGCCTTGGACACTTCCAGGAATGGGGCAGACACAGCTCCCCTGAGAAGCCACAAAGCTTTAGAGCTCTGTACTAAGGGTAAGCAGTCATTATCCTTTCTAATCAAACTGACTTTTAAAAATGCAGGAGTTAACACAGAAGAACAGAAACAGGAGAAAGAGCTTTTTTCTTAGCACCTGCCCCACAACTGTAGATTGTTAGATTTATCAGTTTTTAACGGAGCTCTTCAGGTAAGTGCAATATATAAAAAAAGGCAAGTACACAAGTGAGAATTAAAACTAGAAAAATGCATACTGAAGATATGCCAACAATGGCTGCAGCACAGGTGAGAGCTTTTTCAAGGTTAAGCTTAAAGTCTGAAGCAGGCAAGCAATCATTACAATTCAAACCCAAGCAAAGACCATAGCAATCTGCATGATTTTAAGTTAGTGACTGAATTTTCAGGAAATATTTAGCTTGCTAGTCTAGCTATATTTTCCATTTCATTCCCTTAGCTCTTCCCATTGTCTTTTGGACTGCTTTCAGAAGACTGCTGAAAGCTGTCTGAATCTGTATAAAATAGACAGCCGTGAAGCCAAGCATGACAGGCACATTCCCATAACTGCCTATGAAGAAAAATTCTATGAAAGTGTCTAAGAATACATCAGAAAAAAGATTTGAATTATTATTATTATTATTATTATTATTATTATTATTATTATTATTACTTCCAGCATGGGGAATATAAGGTTGCCATTTTACTGAAGATAATATGGCTGAGGGCAACTTCAATAATTTTATTATTTAGAATAATTATTTTATTACTAAAGGTGTTTGTTTTTTTCTTTCCAAAATGCAGGAACTAGCAAACTGAAATATCTGAACTAGAACTAACTCAGAGGGCAATTATTTCTTTCAAATTGAGAGTACATGAAATAGTCTACAGTAGTGAAATATTCAGAGTCTAAACTTCTTAAAAATAAATTCCAACTTTAGTTAAAGCCTGAGATTACATTATTTGATGTTGCTTTTAACAAACATAAGAGAGTGTCCTAAAAAATCCAAGCTATAATTAATCAGAAGATCCTGGTTCCCCATTCTGTTCAGGTATTCTTGGAACTTTGTGTTCTGAAAGTCTGCCTACAGTTTAGAAGATTATTAAGACACTTCATTTAAATCTAGTGTAATTGCTCTATAACAGGAACTAGCAAATTTTGAAAATTACATTTTTCATCTCGTGCATGGGCATTACACCACCCTGGATTCAGCTCTTTGCTATGTACAGACACAGTTAGATACTGGCAACCAACATCTTGGCAGGCATTTTTATAAGGTTCTAACAGAAAGCTAATATTCTCTTTTTTTGTCCTACAAATCAAGAGTAATGTAATCCTCCAGACCTCCAAACACTATATCATTTGGTGTTTATATTTCTGACCAGTGTTGTAGGCATGGGAGAGACTCAAATTTACACTTTTTCATAACCTTGTGATATTAATCCATGCAGAAGGCACATGAAGAAATAATGAGAACTGCTTCCTCAAGACTGCTTGCTAGTAGTCCTTTTCCCAGTAAGAGGAAATTAACCTCAAAAGTCTGAGGAGATGAATTCCACCCTTGAGGAATACTCAATCACCTCTGAGATATTTGCTTCCTAAAGGGAAGTCTGACAGAAGCACAAAGCAACACAGTAAGGTAGCAGTAACTGCAGAACAAAAGACAACTGGTAGGCAGCTTCCCTCTCCTCCCCCAGTATTTTAGTGCATCCTGCAGCTTTCCCAAGCCTGGACTTACAGCAGCACACCTTGACATCTCTGATATATGGATCTGGGAACAAGACTGGACACCACTGCTCCCCCTGCACCCAAACATCTCCTGATCAGAAGCACAGTTTGTCACTTGTACAGCCTCGGTGATGTCGTCACCCCTCCCTGGGGCAGATGTGTTTCAGAGCTTGAATTAAACACTCAATTTAGCATCAGAAAGCAACAAGCTCATCTCATGCAGAGAGTATTTGGGAGCACGTGGCTGCATTGTGCAGTGATGATCCCTTCCAGCAGAGTTCATAGAACTCGATGGATTGCTTTAACGTGGTTAAATGCAGTTCGATCTCTGTGATGTGCCCTGGGCACTCTGTATGCACAAGCTGGCCACCACGATAAAATTCCTGACAATGTTCTATTACAAGTTTAGCAATAGTGTGAGAGCAGATTATTAGATGCTTCCTGCTGGGTTTTTGATATGCATTTAAGACAAAGTCTAAAAAACGTTCCCAAGTAACTGATAAAGCCCTGATATCAGAGCACTCTTAAAATACTCTTAAAATACTTTTAGGCATTTAGATGATTTCTCTTGGGATATCACCACTGCATATGAAGCACAGTAACAGAGAGTTTGTCCTGGAATCCCATGTTTTCTTTCTTAGGAACATATTACTGCCTTCTTAAACAGTCTTTATGTGTAATTAACTTGTTCTGAACTTTATTGTGTCTGAAGTTCAGACATACATTCCAACACAGCAGTTCTTCACTGCTGGGCAGGTAAGCAATAGTAGCTTATACTGAGGAGAATGTGTACACCATAGAATCATGGAATAATTTGGGTTAGAAGAGACCTTAAAGACCACCTCATGCCAGCCCCTCTGCCATGGGCAAGAACACCTTCCACTATCCCAGGTTGCTCCAAGCCCTGTCCAACCTGGCCTTGGACACTTTCAGGGATGGGGCAGCCACAGCTCCTCTGGGCACCCTGTCCCAGGGCGTCACCACCCTCCGTGTAAAGAATTTCTTCCTAGTATCTAATTTAAATACATCTCATAGCTGCACAGACTTCAATACAAAGCATCCCCTCCTTCCCATTTTTGGGATGGGATGACCCAAGCACTTCTGATGTCCAGTCCCTGTGGGCACTGTGAATGGTAAGATACCAAAAAGGCACAAGATAAACTCACAGAACCAAACAAGATAAAAGTCTGGGGCAAAACAGAACTCATTTTTGTTGAAAAAATGTAAGAAGAAAGAAATGGTTAATGGCTCCACAAAGATTCAAAAAGGCTAAAGAGCAGAGCATTGAAAGAGGATACTGGAGATAAATGTTATCAAAGCCATACGTCAGTAGCTTTCCCTCCTGCCTACATCACAAAAACACTCAAGGAACAAACAGTAAAATTAAAGAGAGGGTAATTCCTACCTTTTTTCCCGCCAGACCAAAAGAAAATTGCACTTAACCGGCAGAACTATCTTACCTGATGCATTTAAAATGATCCATTAAAAAAAAGATATCTGTCAAAGTAGTGCAAAAAGTCAATACAATTCTCTGACTACATTGCATGAATTTTGCTTCTGGTCCTTCCAAACCATAAGGCTGAAAATATCCTTCACATTGTGCTCATTATTCGTCTTCCCTTTGTTACAAAATCGGAAATAACTACAAACCTGTCTCCCTTCAATAGCAAACTCTGACTCTGAGCATACCATCTTTGGTCTTATTATTTTAACTTTTCCATAACACCACAGTTTATATCTTTCTCTGTTTGAAAGTACAGTCAACTAGGTAGAACCAAAGACAGTGTTGACTGTCAGTGAAAAACTTGACATGATATCAAATCCATACACAATAATCCAATCATTTTCCCCTCTCTGTTGCACTGGATGTGTCAGTTTGATATCTATCACCATGAGACCCTCTTCCACTACATTTACTGGCAGAAAAACATACTTAAATATCTGTGGATTATATGATCTCCTCTTAGACACAGCATCTGCATTGTTTTCTGTCAAACAGTGGTTTATCTATATTCCTCTTATCTAAATCAGAAGATGCAGAAACATGTAATTTACAGGTACATGCAACCATGTGCTATTTCTTTTACATTAAGAGTTTCTTCAGGTCCAGAACACCAGCTGACAGCACGAATGGAAATGCAGATAGATGTTTACAAGCAGAAGACACAATCTGAGATACCAGGAAAGGGCATTCCTAGCAAAGATGTTTGCCAGAAAGCCTTTCCCAGTCCATGGCAATATATTGTGTATACACAATACAACGAATACATATACAATCTTTAAAAAATAATGCTTAGAGTAATTTTCCCCGCAATGCTCATATTTATCAAAAATACATCCACACAGACAACTGCTGGACATTCTCTCTTGGGAAAGATTCAAAATATGAATGGTATCATTTAAAGTCTGTTAAGGAAACCAGCCAATGTCCCAATTTCCCACATCATCTTTAAAATAAAACAGAAAGACAATTTAGTCAAAAACAATTCAAGTATCAGCGTGGATAATTATGCCAGTTTAATTCTTCTGTAAAATCAACTAATAAGACATGTTTATAGTGATTTAAGACCCCCTCTGTCTTAAATGAACATGAACATACAAAGCCTTAATGGGCAGCGCTGGAGAGCTTAAGGGGTACCTAAATTGGGAAATGGGTGGAAGCAGCAGTAACCCTGGTGTAATGGAGCACACAAATCCTTAATCTCTGCTGAGCCTGTGGAAATCACTGCACACACTCCTTGTCTCTGCAGTAAGCAAACAGAGATGTACACTTTACTCCGGCCAGCAGTTATCCCTACAACTTGTTTATTCCAGGAGAGATCTGTGCTCCCATATTTTCAGCAAGCAGCTAAAAACAGGCTAGGGAAATCTTACTGTCTCAGAGTATTTCATTATTGTCTACACTAAGTATAAGGGCACAGCAGTTTTCTCCTGGAAACCAAAAGTCAATTTACAGTAAGATGAGCATATAAAAATTAAAGCTGTCATTTCACTCAGAATTTTATTTTCTTCCAGCTCTGCAAAACCGTACAGATTTTGTTCCTATCTTGACACTGCTCAGGAGAAAAGCTTTAATAATCTGGTATGCCCTGTAATGGATTACCCTCTCCTGAAATGAAGTGCAGATTACCCTTCACAGGGGAGATACCTGGAAACCAAATACACTTTACAAACAAAGGAGAACCTAAGCTCAGGCAACAACTCCATTTCAGGGAACTGGAACAACACATTGCCTTATTTTGGTACTTACTTCTGTCCTCTTTCTAAACTTATGCTCTGTTAAAGAAGTAGCAACAAACACTCCTGTGCAGCACAAAGGTACAGAAACAGCACCTTGTAATGAAAAACTGATGAGTGTGGAATCCCCAACTAGTTCTGCTAGTCCTGCATTATTTTGTTTGTACTTTCAAAATCAAAGGGCGTTTATAACAATAGACTGGTTGCCAAGTTTATAATCTTACTATTAGCGTATATTGCTAATCTTCTAGTCTTACTGGGGAGAGAACTTTGGGAGACTGGCTCTGTCACAGAGTTCAGGGTCCATGGCACAGGATTTACAGGAAGCTTTGCTGTTGAGGGTGCTCTGTACCCATGTGCTTGTTCTGAGCAAACTTGAAGGGATTTAACAGATCTGACACACCTACTCCTCTCTCCAGTGGCACTGCACTGGCCAATGGATTCCAAGTCTCTCATCTGGAGGATACAGGCATATTGAAATGTAAACCAGGTAAGGGATTCCTGTCTCCATAGGGGCCCAGATTAGAAAACAAATATTTTGTTATAGAATGGAGACGCTACAAAACAAAATTATTAAACAAAAAGAACCCCAAAACTCCTCCACCCCTCAGGCAGAAGTGCTTTTATTATACCTTACTTTAGAACTTGTCATTGTATAGATCTTCTTATAACTTACTCCCTTCTGTTGGGCCTGTTTGTGAGAGGAAAAATAATCTGTAAAAATTAAGACTGGTTTTTAAACAGTGCACTGGGCAACACTGATCTGCATCAGGGGCCCCACTGACTTTCCCACGTTTCAAAAAGTAAGGTATCTGCATGCACAGGTTCCAACTTTCATACCTGAAATTGTGCAATAGAAAACAAGGTGACAAATATCCTCACTAAAAATAAAAGCTATTTAACCACATTATTAAAGTGCTTGCAGCCTAAACAACTCATTTCTGTCCCTAAAATCACAAGCGGGATTGCAGCTGTGTCACAAATACTTTTAGCTCACCCTATTTTATACAGGATGTACAAAGTGTGCATTAAATAGGTAATCGCTGGAAAGTGTCTCTCTTCTGGGGACTAACAGGTATTTGCTGCACAGGTCCATGATTTTGCAATTCCAACTCTGCAGTGTTTGGATCCCCAGTTCTGAAACAAACCCAACAATACTCTGAAGATATGCGGTAGACTACAGGGTTAGAAGAGTTGATTTGCTAAGAGTTGGTATCTGGCCTTTGTTCTTTTAGGTAGAAAAATTAAAACTAATCTGAACATTATTTTTCTTTTCAAAAGGTTGACAGCATAGCAGATTTGGCAGTAACACAGTACAAGTTTTCTGAAATACAGTCCCTACACTTGTACTTGTGCACAAACTATTTTTCCTTTAAGTTGTTTTCCCCATAAAAACGTAACAAAATAATGACGTGTTGGATTTTGGCAGCTACACCAAAGTTACACTTATTTGACAACATAACTAGGAGAGGAGAAAGGGTTTTACACTGACAGAGAGTAAGTTTAGATTAGATATTGCGAAGAAATTCTTTCCTATGTGGATGGTGACACCCTGGCACAGGTTACCCAGAGAATCTGTGGCTGCCCTTGGGTGTCTGGAAGTGTCCAAGGCCAGGGTGGATGGGGCTTGGAGCAACTTGGGACAGTGGAAGGTGTCCCTGCCCATGGCAGGGGGTGGGATGAAATGAGCCTTAAGGGTCCTTCCAAACCCAAACCACTCCATTGTTCTCTGCTGAGGTAGCTGTCTACACCCCACGCACCACACAGCACACTCCTCAACAGAGACATTGGCACTCTTCTAGATTTCTCCTGAGTCTCTTTCCCAAGACAGTGGGAATAAACTGCTCATGGTCTTTTGCAACATGTCTGAAAGTTCTCTAATTGCAGAAGTTTAAGCGGGAGGAGAACAAATTATGTTCTCCAGTAGGAGAACAAATGATGTTTATGTTCAAGCTTGAGAGTGTGAACAGCACAGATATGTGCACTTTCAGATCTTAACATCAGAGATTTTAAAACATTTGAGTCCAGAACTGGACCTGACCAGCACATATTCCCACCAACACATGTGGACTCCAAGCCAGTTAATCATTAATTATAGTGCAATGAGATTTATTTTTGTGTCAGGTGACTGTCTGATGAAGTACCAAAGCAGGAAATAGCTCAAGAATACCATTTCTCCAACAAAACTCATTGCACTTGCCAACATACCCCATGCAATTGTGTCACTCTTGCAAATAAACCCGAAAATGAAGGCATCTCCAAATGAATTTGAGAGAAACCGTAGTTCTTCAGTCCCAAATCAAGACTGTACAGACAGACTATAAGGAGCTATTTTTCTTTCAGACCATTAACACAGTATATCAATTTTGAGTGGTAACACACACTTATCTGTGCCTGAGCATGCAGCCACACAGCCCAACAGCAGCAGTTCCAGCTGCCTCTCCAACCCAACAGGGAGGGCAGGGGTAATTCTACAGAGCCAGAAGAACAGCGAGGACCTAACTTACAGTATGTTACCAATAACATGCTTGTCACTGACTCTATGTGGCTTCAGCACTAAAGCAAATGCACTCAGGACCTAAACAAATGCCAGACAATGCATACAAGACAAGACAACAATAATGCCTAAACAACGCATTATCACATTGCAATGACCTTGGTATCGGAGATAGTGAGACACCCATGCAGCGTGGACTGATTTGCTTTGCTTGCCTTAAATATACAGACAGTTATCTTAGTACAGGGATAGCTTCTTTCCCCATTTTTTCTTTATTGTCCAAATAACAGGGGGATCAGAGGATGAAGGCCTTTAAAGATTTCAGATTAAATAAACTAATTTAAACAGAACAAATAAACAAATACAACCAAGGGAAGAAAACAAAGGTTGCAACAAAAGGAGTGAGCTGGAAAAAGCAGAGGTACTTGAATATGTGATGATCCACAAACAGCCAGCCAGAAACATTTACTTGGCACCACTTAATCATTAACAGCAAAAAAACAAAAAAAACCCCCCAAACAAACAAACAAACCCAACCCCCAGAAACAAAGAACAAAACAAAAAACCAACAGAAACCCCACCACTACCACAAAAAAACCCCAAACAAAACAACAACCCCCAAAACAAACAAGCAACCCCCCAAAAAAACCCGCAAAAACCAGGGAGAAAGCTGTTTTCCTTTGAGTTAAAATTTCTGGCTGCCAGAACACCTGCAAACTTCCAAATATTAATGACAGAAAAGACATTCAGTAAAAGGATTCCCAACAGCTAATTATTGTGCAATACTATCCACAGCTGTTTTGAAAATTACAAAGGATACAAGTATCATGTATTGCTTGGAAGGAACAAAGAGTTACCATAAAATGTTGCTGGAATCCTTGGACACGAGTTATCATTGCTGTTTCTGAGTAACTATCTTGGAGAAATCTTTTGCAACAGTCTAACAGCTAGTGATTACAGAAAGAACGAAATTCCAACAACAGGGAATTCCCTGTTGTAGTAATACAGTGCCCTAGATATGATCCACGTTATTTCTGTGCCCTGGGTACTCTTGGATGCTCTGAAAATCCTACTGGGATCTCCTCTAAGCCAGAGCAGCTTTCAGATGCTCCAGCTTCTTGTAGGAATTGGACATAAAACCACAAGGATTGAGATAATACAGTTCAAAGGAGAAGGTCCCACTCCTCTCTCATCTCAAGTACACAGCACCTTGAGAAGTGTCATCGCTCCTGCTGCCCTGGGACCGGAATCAGGGAAGCATGCTGCATCCACCCGGCTATTGATCACAGGCCCAGAGAGGCCGCAGAGCATTTTGGCAGGTTCTAGCCAGCACTCTAAAGCTGGTGTTTGGTGGCTAACAGTGTGCCAACTCCAGTATTTCAGCAACAATTTTCACTGAAGGATGGGCCAGAAAGACTAACGTGAAAACAAACTCACAACAAAATTCTACTTTCATTATAGAAATTTCAAAAATACTGAAGGCCGGAAGCTGCAGAACACAAGTGCTGGGTTTTGAGAGCTCTCTCTGTGAGGATCCACTGCCGCGCTGCGGGGGTGGGCTGGCAGAATAGGTGTAAACTCTGCGTGTTGGGCGAGCGTCACCAGCGGTCAGAGGATCCTCTGAGGCAGTGACCGGCACCTGAGGCTCCCACAAGCCATTTAAACACCTTCCAGCTTCTCCACACACCGAACCAGCCCCCAGGTGCAGCCCAGAGCCCCCATGGCCGGCTCGCTGCAGGGACCAGCGCCCGCTCTCCGGTCACCGACACCCCCGGAGGTTCCGCCCTGCGATCTGGAGCCCATGGACAGACACAGCGGCTGGGGTCGCGCCCGAGCCTCCCCCGCAGCTGCTGCCCGGTGTCGCACGAGCACGGCCAGAGACCCGCGGCCCGGCCACGGGGGCCCGACGAAGGCCGGTCCCAGAGCCGGCCCCCTCCGGGTCCCTCCCAACCGCTCGCTGGAGGATGCCGCCGCGATGCCACCGCCCGACACCGAATTCCATCCCCCTCGGCTGGCTCCCTCGAGGTCGCCCTCACCGCCCCCCCCCACCCCCCGCCTCACCGCTCTCCGCCGCTCCGGGCCGCGTCCGGCGGGACCGGGGGCGCGAGCGGCCCCGCGCCTGCGCAGAGGGCGCGGCAGCGGTGGGACGGGCGCGCGCACGCGGTCCCGTCGGGCCGGGCGGGCACGCGCGGAGCGTCCGCGGCTCTGGGACCGAGCGGGGCTCTGCCGAGTGCTGCGGGGTGTGAGGGGCTGTAAGGGTCCATGGAGGGGTTGTATGGGGCTGTGAGAGCTGATGGAAGGTTGGTGAGTGTGGCTGTGAGGGCTGATGGGAGCTTTGAAGGAACAGGAGGCTGGGAGGGGTGACAGTGAAGGAGTGTAAGGGAGGTGCAGGCCAAAATTGAGGGAGTGTGAGGGGTGATGAAAGCTGAGAGGGGTGATAGGGATTGTGAGGGGTGGTGGGTGACAGTGAGGGGCAGTGTGGGGCAGACAAGGTGGTTGGGGCAATGTTGTGATAAGAGAATAGAAATTTGGTGGAAAAGAAACCCCTTGTGAGCCAGCTGGTCACTAGAGATCAGAGAGGGTAAGGATAGCCGGGCTTAATCTGTGATTATAACCAGTTTGGCGCTATAAGTGGTGGTATTAAATAGGAACTTCCATGAGCACAGGTTCTCAAACACGGAACTTTCACTGTCACAGGTTCATGAAGAGTGTGGTTTATTGAAGCAGCAGAAATGCAAGGGGGAATGAATGGAAAGGGGGAATAACTGTAAGGCAGTACGTTTTGTTTAGATTTTCAGAAGAAATTCTTTAGTCAGAGGATGGTGAGGCCCTGGGACAGATTTCCCAGAGAAGTTCTGGCTGCTGCATGCCTGGAAGTGTTCAAGGCCAGGTTGGACTTGGATGACCCTGGGATAGTGGAAGGTGTCCCTGCCCAAGGCAGGGGGTGGAACTGGATGAGCTCTAAAATCCCTTCCAACCCAAACCATTCTGAGATTCTGGAATTCTATGAAATACAGAGTTGCCCAAGATGCACTAGCTGTGATAGAATTCTAACAGTAACAATAGTATAGTGTTAGCTCAGGTAATAATGATCATTATCATCTTATGTAGAAGCTTACAATGAATGCTTGGGAGGAGGGAGAGGAGAGTAGAAGCCCATGAACTGTCTCTGAGGTCCTTTTGGGTCTTCCTCCTAACTAGGTGAAATTTTTACCCTCCTTATGTACAGCGCAACCTTATCCCCCTGCTCCTTCTTCACATATAGCATGATCTAAGCAGAGAGTAGCATAATACAGTAAGATATGTAGGACTAATGTACTTAATTAAGGCAATTAGCATATGCAGGATTGTGCATTTTAATATCTGTATGACCCCTAATCAGGAAAAAGGTTGGGGTTTTTTTGTTTGTTTTTGTGGTGTTTTTTCCTTGGTGGGGTGGTTGGGGTTTTTTTTGTGAGGGTTTTTTTTTGGTGTTTTTTTTTTTTTTTTTCTTTCTTCTTGTTGTTTTGGTTTTTTAATGGTACCCTTTGAAGCTCTAGTCATGCAACTTTGTTCTCATTTGCTTCATTCTTCAGAGCCAGAGCAGAATCATCACATCAACCTGCTCCTTCAGGGCCTTTCCTGATGTCAGTTGTGCAGCTCTCCGTCCACAGAGATAACACAGAGGGTACACAGCATAGACTGTAGATATTAAGCCCTAGCCCTTGCTTGGCTCGTTGGTCATCATCCCATGGACAGCAGTGCCGTGTGAGGAGAACTGGGCTGTGCTTCTGCTCTGGGGCCTGGGAAAAGCTCAGGCAATTACTAGAAACAATTGTTGCTTTAGGAAAGCTTTAAAATCTGACTACTTTTGTGCTCAGTTACTATGTGTCTGGGGTTTTTTTTTTTGTTTGTTTGTTTTTTTGTTTGTTTTTTGTTTTGTTTTTTTTTTCAAAGCCTACAATGGCTGGGACAGAAATTGGTTAATTTTAAAGATGAAGGATTTCCATAGTGTTTATTTGACTTGGCTTGGCAGCAGTGTTCTGTTTACGAGTGGATAAATAACTGCCACATTAAAGATTATTAACTAGCAATGCTTCAGTGGCCAATAAAGCACTAATCTTTTATACGGTGTTGTACATGTACACAGCTTGGTACGGCTGGATCTTGCCAAAGAGATAACAAATCCCTTACCTAGAAGGTTTACAATCTAAAGGAAACCACAAAGGACCACGAGGAAACTACAAAGCCTGATAATGAAACATAAAATACACAGAGGACTTGGAGCCATTTGCAGCTACATTTTAAACAGGGTCTTAAGTGGGTGTTTTGTATTTACCTTAAAGCTACTAGGCAGTGATTGGAGGCAAGATAGAATCCTAGAGTGGTTTGGGTTGGAAGAGACCTTAAAGCCCATCCAGTCCTGCCCTGTGCCATGGGCAGGGACACCTTCCATTTGACCAGATTGCTCTAAGCCCTGTCCAACCTGGACTTGAACACTTCCAGGGATGGCCACAGTTTCTCTGGGCACCCTGGGCCAGGGCCTCAGCACCCTCACTGATTAAACCTTTTCCTAATACCTTATCTAAATCTCCCATCTTTCAGTTTAAAACCATCCCCCCTTTTCCTGTTGCTACAGGGCCTACTGAAGAGCCTGCCCTCACCTTTCTTACCTGTTAAGTCCTGCAACAGACAGAGCAGCCACTGTGCTGTGACAAATGGTCAGGGGGTCTCAGGCAGTGCTGTGCCCCTGCCTCTGCCAGTGGCCAGGCAAGACAGCCGCACTGCTCCAAAGCAGGCCTAAGCTCCAAACTCGAGGGAAGCAGTAATCAGTCCTCGTAATGTGCTTCCTTCAAGGCTTCCTTGAGACTGGGTAATGCTGCTGTGGGCAGCAATGAACTTGTGTTGTGGAGCATGACAGCCATTTCTAGAAGCTGTGATGAGAAATCATTTGTTTATCCAAATATAAATTGGAAATATAATACATTATTTTATATTCACTTGTGTTTGATTCTGCAGGGTCCTAGAGGGCACCTCCACACATAAAAAGCAGTGTGTTCCTTGTGCTAAATGAAACAGAGCTAGCAAGGAAAGCAGGTTTAAAAGAGGATGAAAGTACATGGAGAAGTGTGAGGACAGAGATAAGTGTGGGCAGCATTTGCTAAGATTTTGTAGGAGGATGAAAAACTTTCATCTGTCTTCAGCATTTAGAGATCCTTTCACTGTAATTTGTGAGACCAATGTATTTTGCACACTTGGGCTCATGGTGCCCCTCTGAGGTAAACCAGTACTGGTATTCTCATTTCCCTCCCAGGAAACTGCGACAGAGGCAATGTGTTCACATGGGGAAAAAAAAAACAGTGGTGATTGACTAGCTTTGGAAAAGCAAGAGCAGACACAGGGAGAAGGACCAGACTCCCAGAGTTTCTCTGCTGAAATGTGAACCATGATGGGAACTGAACATACTGAACAACAGACAGTTGTTCTCAGTGCTCCGTAAGTATGAATAATTGAAGGGTCTCTCCAAACTTGTGTCCTGATGCTCAGTGGTGCATTATTGAGAGGTGTTTTAGGAGTATAATGGTGACTAAAGCCTCTGCATTGCCTGATGGTTTTACCTAATTCCAGTACTCTGAGTACTCTGAGGGGGACAGAGTTCAAGGAGGCAGAGGTAAGATAAAAGGCACATAGATAAGATCAGTGTGGGGAAATCTTTCAGGAGAGGGGTCCATGTGAATGCAAGATAAAAGTAGACAGCAGTGTCTGAACTTGTATGGGTGGTGAAAATGTCAGATGATATGGGCAGAGTGGATGCTCTGTGCTGTAAAACTTTGGAGCCTGCATGGCTATATGAGTAATCTCCACCAACCTGTGTTCAGACTGTTGGACTCTCTGTGACTGTGAGAGAGAGGGTGAAGACCTTGTTTGAGTAGCTGACTGATGGCTGGTGGAAAACATGTTTAAATGCATCTGCTCCTCTTCCTGAAGGAAGATGTTCATTGCTGGCAGCTTTACAGAGCCAAA
The DNA here is from genome assembly GCA_008694505.1 of Cyanoderma ruficeps. NCBI lineage: Eukaryota > Metazoa > Chordata > Aves > Passeriformes > Timaliidae > Cyanoderma > Cyanoderma ruficeps. The sequence continues at coordinate 504,166 of VZDJ01000036.1, read as the reverse complement.
GAATGCCAAGGCTCTCTAAGTCCTTAAACCCTGCAGTGGTTCAAATAAAGAGCAAACCCCTGGGCATGGAGGGCAGTGAGTCTACAGAGGCTTTCTAGGGATGAAAGAAGGATTTTTGTTTATATCTAACTAGTTCCCAGAGTTTTGAAAGACTTCCATGTAGCATGAAATAAAGTAGTTCCACAAGTGCAATGTTGGGTGAAGCCTCTGACATTTGGGTTTGTGCCTTGATGATAGCTTCTCTCTGTTCTCTGAAGAACAAGTGAGCTCATATTGAACCATTCCTTTGTGTGGGAATGCTATTTCCCCTGAACACGCATTTTCCAGAACCTACAGGAACAGACATATCTATAGTGTGTACAGTTGTATATCTCACATTTTCTTATGAAACTAGGCTGGAGTTATGGACTGGGTGCTGGATGTAATGGAGGTTTTTTGACAGGGGAAGTGGAGGGACTTGGAAAGCTGGATTGGGGAACCACATGAAAGCAAGAAAAGAAAAGCAAGTGAGGAATGGCTAAATGGATGGAATGATCCATCACATCAGACCTATTCTCATGTGTGTCCAACAGCCTTGGAGAGGAGATTTGCACTGGAAAGGTGGGCAGAGGAGCAGCTGGAGAATCATCAGAGAATGCCAGGAAGCACAGAAGAGCCTTAGGCCAAAACCTAAGCTGGTATAGTAAGAAGTGGCTTTGCTGGTCCCACAGCAATGGGATTTGCCCTGGGCTGCTTGCATGGAAAGCTGATAAACCTCGGCAAAGTCTGACCTCCTGTGGGTAAAACTGGGAATTACTAGGGGATAATTAAGCAAATCTTTTTCCTATCACGTGCCAGCATCTTAATGAGAGATTTGTTCAGTGGTGTGGATCACTTCTCTTCCACTTGCAGCAGCCAGATATGGTTCTGCCCTTCTAGATGAGCTGCTGATGTTACTCCTGGCAATGAGGGTGAGCCTGATGGTCCCAAAACTTGGAGAGTGCTGGTGGATGTTTTAATGACACAAAAGGAATGTGGTCATGAAGGCAGCCAAGCATTTCTCTGTGACTGCAAGAAGTACTTTGTGGACACTGTGTTTTCCATTTGGTTGGATGGGTTGCAGCCAGCTTTTCCTGTTTCTTTGTTTGTTCCCTTGCCCCAGCTATGGCAGCTCCTGCCTTTTAGGGGTGAGCAGTCACACTGTACCATGAATGTGAAAGGTTGTCTTCTGGTACTGGGTGATCCTCTTGGTGTGAAGAGGGGATTTGTGAGAAGGGAATTAGCAGTTTCCCTTCAGGATGACTTTAATCCCCCTCCTCTGTGAGGAGACTGTAGTGGTGTGTGATACATTCCTAGCATGTTGCACCAGGTATTTCAGAGTGAGGTTGCTTGTTAGGATCCAGCTTTGGCTGCAGGTCCTGCTGTGCTGTTCCATACTTGGTAGGGTCCAGCCCACAGAGATTCCTCTGGTTATTGGGCATCTTTGGAGCTCTCTTACCAACTCCTGACTCTGGAGGAGGAGAGTTCATTGCAGAAGGATTTTGCACATGAGTTTACCTCCCCCTGTGGGGTGCCTGCCTGATGACCTCTGGGATCTTAGGGAATGACTCATAATCCAAGGGCTTTTCCTGGGAAGGTGATTCGGAAGGAGTTTGGTTTATTCCAAGTGCAGGTGTATCCTGTAAACTCCAGGGACTGTTGGTCAGTCACATGCTACAGACATGGATAGATAACTAAATGTTGCTTAATTTATACCCTGCACTGTCTTTGATGTTGGCTTGATCCCTTTCTTCCCCCTGCACTCCACTACACCAGCTCAAACACAACACTGCCTTTTCTCAGGAGGCTCATTGGCTTTCATCAGGCAAAGCAGCAACTATTTTTTTAGGAATTGAGGTCCCTCACGGTATTATATCTGTCTGGACTGCTGGCTCTGGGTCTTCAGGGTCTCTAGTACATTTACCTCATAGTGTGATTTAGTGGGAGCAGTGAGGGACCTGCAGAGTTCACAACAAAGGTGGCTAGACAAATAAGTTCAAAACCAGGATGTGATCCCATGGATCTGCTTTTTAGACACCTGAGAATAAGCCACACGTCCCTGGGTGAAGGATTAGAGGGTATAACGCCGAGACAGCCTCTGCCTGGACAGTGATCCTATCTGTCCCAGCCAACCAACCAGGGCACGCTTTGCTCTCAAGAGGGCTTTACACCAAAATCCATGGCACTGGGTCCTCTCAGGCTTGCCTGTGTTCTTCTCTAAGGCAAAGCAGAACCTGCAATTAGTGTTTCCAGAAGGTGTGAAATGGAGCTGGAGCAAAAGCAGGCTTGGTGGTGCTCTGGCCCAGGCCTGGTCCTTGCAGCCCTCACACCTGTGCTGGAGCATGAATTGCTACTCTGTGCTGATGCCCCTCACCCCTTTGCACACCGTTTTCATTAGTGTACTCTTTGGTTAAGGACCCTTCTCACTTCCAGCTGAGCAAACACTTTCCATCGCGTGTAAAATGCAGCTTGGAGCTAATAGGCGTCTCCCACCACCTTCCTCCTTCCCCTTTACCACCTTTTCTGCAGTTGGCAGGACAAAAAAGTGTCACTATTACCTGACTTATTATTGGCATGGGACTGTAATTTATGACATATGCTTGGTAAAATGCCACGCTGAAAACATTTATGGCTCTCTTCGAGTTCTGGGGGGTGGTGGGGAGAGCAATGGCTGTGGAGGGGAAGCCAGTTGTTCCACCCTTGCAAAATACAGCACAGTCCAAAGGCTTCCTCTGCCTTCTAACAGCAGTGCTGTGGGCAGCGGTCTCAGTGCTCTGCTCTGCTGATGTCAGAGTAGGTTGAGACACCAGTGCCTGGAACAGATGCAAAATTTTCTGTCCTTAGGAGACACACAGATTGTCCATTTGGAAATTTATTGAACTCCCTGTCTTTATTGCTTTTAGTCCTCTACAATCTTACCCCTCAGGCAGGATCTCAGAACCTGCCTTCCTCATGTTCTTCGTACAAATGTCACCTCCTCTTTCCTCCCCTTGTTTCAAGTCCCTGTTCTCTAATGGGGGGGTCTACATCAGCTTCTCCATGTGCAGCAGGTCAAGTACCGGAGCTGTGAAAGGCATTACAGCAGGACAGCTGCCCTTCAGCAACTCAGTTTATGCTCTGTCTGAAAGAAACAACCTGATAATTTAGTTCTCCATGTCTGGATTTGACCTGAAAATGTGCTGTGGAGAGAAGGGGGCAAATGAATTGTCATTGCTGTAGGTAGGCTAGATTTAAACAGCAATCCAAGGGACAAAGGAAAGTCCTGGCAGCAGTGATTTTTTTTCAGTGATTAAAGAGAGATTTGTGAGAAATGGGACTTTATATCCCAGTCTTGAGATGAGTGGTATGGAAATTTGGCATGGGAAAGAGGTTCTTTTACGCCGGGCTATTTGCTGATTACTGAAAAGTTAATGTTGACTGTTGAGCTCCTCTCAGGAAAACACCATCGTTCATCTTTCAGAGGTATTTGGAGCTTGGCTGTCTGCCCTGTCCACTTGTTGTGATTCAAAGGATGGGAACAGGGATCATCCAAACCATTTCCCAGCTTCAGGAGCACACTTTCCTTGAAGTTGCTCAGTTAGAAGGAGCATTTGCTTGGCTTGCAGTGAGGCAGGCTCTCTGTACACTGTGGGGAAGGATCATGTGGCAGTTTGTCCTCTTTCTTTGGTTCAGGTTTTGCCAGTTGCTGGATGAGAAGCAGGTCTCTGCAGCCTTCTGCTTCAATAGTGCCGTGTGTACATCCATGTGCTGGAGCTACAGGAAATGTTCTGGCTGGGGTTGAGTCCTGGATGCTCTCTGCTATTTGCTATCTCAAGGTTTGCAAGATAAAGCCTTGGGAGCTGGATGACATAAGGAGATGTGCGAAGCCCACAGTGCCAAGCTAATGCTGCTTCCAGAGTCATCATCTCTAGCTGCTGTTATTTCTGGACATCTTGTCCAAAGGGTATCGAGGCTGAGGGTGTGGTCTGGGAGAAGGCCTTGAGCCGGAGTTGCTTCATTCCTGCTGTGGTTGGACAGAATTTGTGTTTTGGATGGCATTTATTTCCCCAAACAGCAGCTATGTAGAAGTTTGCCATCTGGTCTAATTTCGTTCTCTGATCTCCATCTGTCCTGTGCAGTGGGGAGAGACTGAAGCCTCCCGTAAGTGAATCAGCTCATTTTGTCTTCAGCACTATTGGGTGGAGCAGGTTTCTCTGGAGCTGATTCTTCTGCTTCTCACTGGAGCTTAGATATTTGGGTGCCAAAGTGGGTGCTAAAATCAGAGATGAACCCCCCCCCCCCCCGCTTTCACTTTTTGTGGAGGGAGGGCTGGTGGGAAGCTCATATCATCTGTGGGATCTGAGTCATCTTAAAGCCTTATTCTGTTCACTGAATTCCAGACACCCCATGCCCAGGTAAAATCTCTACCTGCGTCCCAGAAAGAGCCCCCCTTTATCAGATGGGTGGTGCTGGATCCTGCTGAAAACAGGGAAGAAACACAATCCTGAAAGGTTTCCCAGAGTCCTGCAAGGTGAAAGAAGTTTAGCTGACAATAAAACCTCTGCTAGGTGTGAGATTATTCAATGGAAAAAGGTGGGGGGAAATGGCAAAAAATGGCAACCTGTCTTAAGAGAGTTCACTGTATGTACACCTGATAAAAATCATAACATGGGATCAGCTTTCTTCTCTGCTTTCTTGGGTTTTGGCAAGTGTAACCAAACTCTGGAAGGCAGGGCAAATTTCCTTCTCCCTGGGGTCATTAAAAAAGACCATTTCCCCATTTAAAGAGTGAGAAGGAGGTGGGGATGGAAAGGGGAGCTGAGCCAGGCAGCAGGGAAGCCCTGCCCACACTGCTGCACGAGTTAGCAGAGCCATGGCTCTCCCACCCCCACCACTCTTCATGGCATTAGGCACGTGGGATTGAGGGGGGCTTGATGGGTATGAAAGCAAACACACATCTGGAAGTTCCTCCAGTTAATTGGGCAATTATTCATACCACTCTTGCTGGAAGCAGCCTGCTACTGCTGAGCCAAAACCAACAACAACAAACTGGGCGTACTCCATCCCTGCTTGGAATGGGGAGGCTTGTGTGGCAAAGTGCAGCTGCAGAGGGTGAGTTAAGCAGTGAGGGCATACACCCACTGCTCCTGGGCTGCTCTGCCTGGATCTAGAGGTGTGTGGGGAAGCCCAGGAGACCCTGGATGTGCTGAGATGCTTGGGAAGCGCTTGCTTCACAGTGCATGTGGGCTCCGGGTGGGGAGGGGCAAGCTGCTGCTCTGGAGCAGCATGAGAACCCAAGTCAACCTGTGTTGGGTTTTATTAGGAGCTTGGCAGGCTATGGTGTTGGTGAAGGTAGTCCAGGCCCAGATGTGCTCTGTAGCACTTTACTCCTCGTAAATAGTGGATTCACTGCCATTTCTGTACAGCTCCCACCTGAGTGAGGCTCTGTCAGCTCATGTTCACCTTTTCCATCCCTTCTCCTTCATCTTCCTCACATCCCTGGTTCCTTCTTACTCTGACAGCAATGTCACTACATGTCCCCATTCCCTGCCTGTTTTCTGGTACAGGTGCTGTGCAGGTGAAGTTCTGAGGGAATGCAGAGCTAGATGGCCTTGTCTTTGGCAGTTCATTTCCCAGGATTTGCCTGTGAGATGGGAGCTGGGAGTAACCACCTCAGTCTGAGTGGCTTTCCCTATGACAGAGTTGACAGGTCTCAGCAGATCCTCAGGGAGATGAAGTTCAGGAGTACCCTGGACACCATCAGCCTTGAAGATTTGTCTCTGCTCCTTCTCATCTCTATATCTGGTGGGATATAGGGTTGCTCCTGAGGCTGAATTCTCTGGGATTGCGTATCAGTGTGACAGACCACCATCTTGAAGGCATTTCCCTGGAATCGTGGCTGACTGCACTGTGAGTGCTTTGCCATTCTCTCCTTAGTGTTAATGCCCACAGAAAGCCTCCCCCTTCTAGCAGAATCTCTTGATTGATAAAAACAATCCCTTTCTTTCAAACCGTGCCTGCCATACAAGCTGGGGGTGCCCTGTTTGGCCCATCTGCTTCCCACTTTGCCTGAGAGCACATCTCTGGTACTGGGAGTCATTGTGGCAGTCTCAGAAGTTCATGCTGTGATGGGCTCCATCGGCATAATTGGAGCCAGCTCCAGCCAAACCCAGCTGGGATGTGAAAGGAGAAGAATTCCCATGGTTCTCTCTTTCCTTGTCTTTTTCCCTCTGCCATGAGATGGGTCTTCTCTAAAGAAATTTATTGCCATTAACTCAAGATCTTCCTTGGGATAACATAAATCAGACAGACAGTTTGGCTGCAGAATGAACGTGCAAACGTAAGCAAGGCTGGAGTGGGTCGCCATGGAGCTGTCAAGTACAGGATCTTCTCCACAGCATCACTGGAGTGAGTGCTGAAACAATGCAAGAATGGCATGTTGTTTTTGTCTTGCCTCTTCTCTGACAGTCCGTGGATGTGGTGAAAGGTTTATCTAGTGGGTGATCAGCAAGTATTTTGTATCTTGTTTGTCCATTTTTGATGTGTCTTAGATGGTGCTAAGTCAGAAGGGCTTGGGGATGTAAAGTTCTCTGCATGAGCTTTAATAGTGGTCTCAAAAGTACTGTGAGGATGTCTCAGCATCAAAAAACACTGTAGAGGGGGGAGCATGATTCCCAGTTTTAAAGAAGGGAATGAAGAATTTAAATGACTTATCCAAAATTTCAGTGGGAATCCTTAACAGAGTGTGGTGTTGAAACCAGATTCTCAGACTCCTGTGACTGTTCAGCTTTCCTCTTTGATAATCACCCACACAGAGATCTAAGTTAGGATTGGAAATTACCCTCGAGCTAATGCAGAAATAAACCTAACTGAAGGGAAAGCCTTCCTTACTGTCCAGCTGGATGACTGTACTGTAGAAGGAGGACATCGCCAGGTGGAGAGGCCAACCAACAAAACCTGCTTTGTCAAGGATTAGGAAATGGAAACATTGCTGAGGGTCCAGCTGAGGAAATACAACCCTGAAGGTGCTCAGAAAATCAAGATTTGTGATGGAAAACATTTTAAGGGAGCAGGAGAGAGTTTGGACAGGGTCTGCTGTTCAGCCAGAAGGGAGAGGATAGAGCCGCCAACCATGGGGAAGGGATGGGAAAGGTAGGAGGGTATGTAGAGCTGGGCACTGAAATGGAACAGCTGAGATACAAGCACCAAGGGACAGCTCTCGCTCTCACTGAAGGGAATGGACCGACTCCCATTGACGTCAATAAGGGCTGAACTGGGACCCTTGCAAGAAATATATTGAACACAGACAAATCCAGCAAAATCAAAACAGATGATGCAGGCTGCTTAATACTGTCACAGGGAGCTGATTGCGAAACCTCCTAACGAGGCTGTTCTGTCAAGCAGCCATCCAAGCCCAGTAGGCTCCTGCCTAGGAGAGGAACATGGGAGGCTGTGGTCCTGGAGAAGGCATTCCCTAGATGGAAGGCTGAAATGGCATGGGATGTGTCCTCACTGTGCTTCAGCATAACCCCACTTGCCACCTTATTTATGCGACCTTCTTAGCTATCTCACCATATTCCAGGTGTTTTTTCTTGAGCTTCTCCTGTTCCACTGATGGAGCTGTTCTGAAGCTGGAGGTGTGGACAGAGTGGACAAGTTGTCACAGAGGAATACACTGCTGTACCTCAACTGGCGGTGGAGGAGAACTGTGTGTGTGCACGCCTAATCCATGGCACATGCAAGTCAGTTCAACTTAGCCAATGTGACAGAACCGCACTAAGCTGGCTGAAGTCACCTTATTTGCACGGACTAAGCAAATGCACATGGATTGTAACGCTGACACGCAGTAACTGGTTACCGCATGATAGCCGGTTCCTGTGTTTGTGCTCAGCCTCTGACTCATCACCCCAAACTCTTCCCTTGCTGTGCTTCTCAGTCCTTTGTTTTACGTTCCCAGTGCCTGGTTTCCTCTGCGTCAGGGATGTCTGTGATCCTACCACAGCCCCATTTCTGTTCAGAGTTTTTGCAACTCTCCTGCTCTTCTCCATGGAGTCTCAATGATCTGCTCCAGGTTCAGGCTCTCCTAGTCCTCTTCTGAGGGTACTCAGCCAGCCAGCTCCCTGTGGGAACCCAGGCCATGGCTCAGAGTGTATCCCCTCACTCCACAAACCCTTTCCAGCCCAGCAGGCCTCCTTGGCCACCAGGGCCTGGCTGTCGTCCATCTTTACTTTTGTTCCCCGCTTGGAGAAAGTGGAGAGTCCAGACATGGCTCCACCCTCAGAGAGCAAGAAGATTTGGAGCACTCTAGTGAGGTCAGTGGTGAGATCTTGCAGTATCTTCTCTCTGGCACAGTGGGAATTTGGAAAAGGTGATGGAGTTGAAAGGAGAGGGCAGGATGAAGTTAGTAGTGTAGAATATGAAGCTGAAAATAGAAGGAACTGAGTTTCTGGGTGCTCCTGAGGGTGTCTCATCCTTGACCAAACACTGGTTCAGGCTGAAGAGCAGAGACTTCAGTGAAGCCACACTTACTGTACACCATATTGAAACAAAATTCAGTCCAGAAAGATGCGTTTCCCCCAAACCTGGAGTTTTACCACTGTTGTAGCTGTGTTATGACAGAAGAGATAGATCTAAATCAACTTACTTGTAGGTGGAAAATTCAAGGGAATGGGAAGAGAACCCAGGAGTGGAGACAGGCAGGGGGCATTGTTGCTCTTAAAAATGGTCCTATAGTGTATGCACAGCTTAGATGTTTCGGGAAGAGTGGAATTTCACTTTTGATTCCCTATGGATAGACTGGACTGAAACTTTACCTTCCTTTTTGACCTGGATCCACTGAAATAGCAGCATCTTGTACAAGGACCAGCTTCCTTTATGTAAGAGTAATGTTTGGTGGGGAATCCAAGAGTGTACACAGGGACAGGTTACTTGCAGTGGGCATTGAGGCATTGCCTGAACTTTCAGGAATAGAATAAGCAAAGCTTATTCCTTATTGCTGGGGCTAGCAGACATGGAAGACACCAAGAGGGACCTCTATCAACTATGCCAGATGGAAAAGAAAGGCTATGGAAAAGTGTGGGCTTGCTGTATACTGGGGCAGAGGACTTAGAAACAAAGGGTATGAAAAGGGCAGATTTTCAACTCTTTTTTGATGCTGGGACCCATCATGTTTAGTGCCCTTTTTAACAGCTTAGAGTGCACTCTCAGCGAGATTAGGGACAACCAGTTCATACCCCTGAAGGCACAGCTGGTAGTCAAAGAGCACTTCACAAGTGGTCCTCTATCCTGTGCTGTGATGTGCATTTCAGGGCTGATGACCTGGCATTTCCTGCTGCCTGCATTGTTTGTTTGCTTCTTGCTTCAATTTCAGGCAGCCCTCTTTCTTTGAAGATGGTGGAAAGAAACATTCCTTTTCTAAGTAAGCAGCTGAAGGGAGTGTGTTAAACTAGTCATACCTCAGCGAGTTAAATTTGTACCATGAGCCATAATTTTATGTTTGTGGGTTTCCCCCAGTAACAGTAGCACCAGGATGTAATTGTAGCACTGTCACATGTAAGCTACTGCATCAGCCTAATGCACTTTTACTAAACACTTGCCTCTGGGCAGTGAGGTGGGAAAGCACATGGATATGAGAGGAGGTGTGGGCTTGAAGGAACCCTGAGCCATGTTAACTGTCCAGCCACAGGCTGGCACAGAGCTGCTTCCCTCTCCATGCAAACTGGCACATGGGGACTGTGTTCTTGGAGAGGAGTAACCTGAGTGGTTCACCCTGTGTGGTGAGGTAAAGGTGTTTCTGGAAGCACACAGGAAAGCAGCGGCATCACCACCTCCTTAGCTGGGCCCAGCTGTACAGCAGTATAGGCAACACTGTGTCTTCTGGAGTGTATCTGGGACAGCCTCCCCCATCAGCCCTCCTACTTTTCCTTATTCATGGACATCTCATAAAGTGAGGTGTTATTATTAATAAGACTGATTTTTTTCTTCTCACCCTTGTCTTTTTATAGCAAACACTGCTCCTCTACATGTTCCACAACTCTTCACCTCCCCTGGATATCTGTATGGGTCTGTTTATTGACATGACAGCATGCAGCAGTCAGCACTGCCAAAGTCAATGTGTCCTGTGTCTGTTGAGGGTAGGCTGGGGCTGTCAGCTTTGTGTCTCCTGAGAGATACCAAGACTGTTGATTTTGCCTTTAGCTGGTGTTAGATAAACAGCAAATTTGTATTATTTTTGTGCTTCTTCTTTTGACCAGCTTAAGCACTGTAGTGGTCACATCAGTCACTGACATCAGTTGTTTCCCCTGGAATTTATTCTGAGTGTTTGGTGAAGCCATTATCTTTGAAACTCATCTGAAAGGGTGAGAAAATCATGACCCTTATGCTGTTCTGGGGTCTAGCCATGGTTGATACTGCCTGACATTTTGGGGTGCTGGTCTCACAAGGTGGGGGGCTCCTTTGCCCATCAGGCACAGGTGTTCTTGATAATTCTGTTCATCAGTGTTAAATTTGCTGTTTTATGGTTGTGACATCCTCAGTGCAAAACCAGAGGCAGCAAGCCTGGTCAGCCTATTCAAGGAAACCTTACCTCCCAGGGCTCTCTTTTCTTTGATGGATCCTCTGGTGTCCTGGAAAGTGTGAGTCCTGCCTAAAGTTTCTGCATTAGGAGGTGTTTGGGGAAACTCTATGTACTCTTTCCTGACGTCTGATAGAAGTTGAGCTCTCACAGCAGCTTTCTATATGGGCTTCTCCTATGCAACTGGTAAAGAGAGGAATCCCATGTCACAGGCTAAGTCAGACCATTGGCTTTTTAATGGCTCGGTCTGATTTGGGTGAAATTTGCTGGATTCTGAGCTGTTGGGGATGGGTGAACAAACACAAACATCATGATTCCTTAAGTTTTATTTCCATTGGAAACCAGGCTGAAGAAGCCAGTTCCACTATTCCCTATGAGATTGCTTGTGACCAAAAATATTGCAGAGGTCATGCTTCCTGGTACCTGCATGGGATCTTTTGTTGATGTAAACTCATTCTGTGCCTTTGGAACCAGCTGACAGATCTTGATATGCAACAGCTGGCCCAAAATGGCAGATCCTGCTGCACCAGAGTTTCAAGGAACAGGCAACCAGAGGAGAAAACTGGGTGAAGAAATGCTTGATCTTGGGCTTCTGCCAACAGAGAGCAAGACCCACTGACACAGTGGGGACACAGAAGTAAGGACCGGTCATGTTCTCAGGTGCTGGGGCCTTTCAAAGTGAGTATGCTGGCCCTGGTAGAGTGGGCTTGCTCCAGACAGGACCTTCCCACTGGACTTCAACAAGCAGGAGGATGAAGTTGCTGGGAGAGGTGACCCAAGTAGTTTTTGGACTGATTTTACTCACAACTTGGGCCTTTCATTTGTGGTACAAATGTAAAAGCTGGGGCCTAGTCTCCCTCTGCAGCACAGCAGAATCATAGAATCTTAGAAACTCCTGAGTTGGAAGGGACCTACAAGGATCATTGAGTCCAACTCCTGACCCTGCACGGGACAACCTCAAGAATCCCACCATGTGCCTGAGAGCCTTGTCTAAACATTTCTTGAACTCTGAGAAGCCTATGGTCATGACCACTGCCTGGGGAGCCTGTTCCAGTGCCCAACCACCCTGTGGGTGAAGAACCTTTTCTTAATATTTGATCTAAACCTCCTCTGACAAAGGTTCACGCTTTGGTTATTCACCATGTGTCAACAAATTATGCCTAATCAGCAGGGTTAGAGCATGTCACGCTTTCCTTCCAGGCTCTATATCCAGCTTTCCTTCCCACAAAACTCAGCAAAGGAGAGGGCAGGTCAAAGAGTCCACAGCTGGTGTGAGTGATGGTTTAGCACAGACAACATATTCTGAACCACAAAAATGGGGAGTGGAGTTGCTGGTTTGATGTGATTCAAGGCTCTTTAAGAAGAACAGAAGAGATAAGGAGGACCAGGCAAACTATCCTTGGAAAGATAAGCAGAACAATACAAAGTGAGTTACTGTTGAGTTAGGAAGAATAGTTGCTGAGAGCAACAAAGGTGTTTCTAGACAAAGAACTGCAAACATTTTAAATGGGATCCAGAATAAAGAGACCATGAAAAACTGGGCAGTCTGCGACCTCCTCTGAACCTGAAGGAGGAGCCTGGCAGAACTCCCAGGCACATCATCTCCCCATGTCTGATGGTCTGCAAACATCTGCCCAGCACCTTGAGGTCTTTCTAAAGGCAGTGGTAAGTGGCACTGTAAGTCCAGGACAGTGCCTGACAGCTCAACTCCTGCTTCCTGGACTGACTGACTTTGGCATCGAGTGTGTCAGATGACTGTTATCCTGCTGTGGAGCTGTGATGTTATTTTGTTCCCACAAAATACTGGCGATGAAATGTATTTCTGGGTCCTGCAGTTTGGGCACAGCTGCTGTTTTTTTGGACTGTCTCATACTTCTCAATCCTCATCACAGAAGCTCTCAGACCTAGCAAACATGAAGAGCTGAAAGACCTTATTTTTACGTTACAAAACCCCCTCTTTCTAGCTTCTTGTTTTCTATTATGGCCAATCACACTGCCAGTCTCCCTTTCCCAGTTCTCATGGCATGTAGTGCGATTCTTGAGGTTGTCATGTGCAGGGCTAAGAGTTGGACTTGATGACCCTTGTGGGTCCCTTGCCAACTCGTGATACTCTGTATTTCTGATTTTTCCACCCCCTGTAACCATGCATTGCCCTTCTGCCCCATCCTTCATCTCCCTCCTGCAGCCTCCCTGGTGCTGTGATGCCATGAGAGCAGATATGCAGCCAGTGGTAGATGGAGACGGTTCCTGCCATCCCAGTGCTGTCTGTGAGCTGTCTAGCTCCTTGTGCAGTTCATGGCATGAGTCTCTTCATGTCACCAGCATGCATTGTGGTCATGCAGCTGTTTCTGAGGCCAACTCATGGCTGCAATATTCCATGCATTTCCCACTGATTGCAGCATCCATGCAGTCATGAATGGCAGCTGGCAGAAATGTGCCAAGCAGCAACAACACATGAACATGTTAGCACTGTCTTGTGGTGGTTGCCCCTGGACATTTCAGAATAGCTTGGCCCTGGAGCCGGGTGTTTTCCATATGGGTCTCCCTCCTCCCTGAATGGGTTGTATAAGGTGACCTCTGGAGATCCCTTCCACCCTCAAGCATTCTATGCAATAAGAATTTCTCCCTGCAGTGGAGGATGTCCCGGTACATGGCACCTGGAGTCTGTAGGTGTGGGGTGATGCTCCCCTGCTGGGGCAGGTAGTCTTGTATTCAGACTCAAAGAGGAGAAATGTAGCAAGTCTTTTACCAGGAAATGAGCTCAGGGAGCTGGGTACTCAAGTGATGAATTGCAGGAGTATGTAGATGTGCATCCTGCAGCCCTGTGTGGGACCTGGCCTGGAGACTATGAGCACTTTAGGAACAAGACAGCAAAGATGTGCCTAGGGTCCATGGAGCACAATCTCAAGCAATCAAATGCTTGCTTTCCTAATGCTTCTTCTGGGGGCCTTGGCTACCTGAGAAGATAGTATGTGTCTGTTATTTCAGTCAGGCAGGCTGAAACACCCAGGCACTATAAGGTTTTTCTGCAGAACCAAGCTGAAAATCTTTCGTGGAGGCTGTGTGTACACCAGTCTGCCATGGCAAAAACTATCCATGTACAAAACCATTTTGCAGGACAGTTGGAAAGAGATGCTGAGGTAATTTGCAGGTTCCCCCTCTGAAAGCACTGTTCTGGCTGAGGATTCAGCCTGCTGTGCTGGATCACAGAGGTTCATGGTATCCATCAGGATTCTTGTGCACCTTGCCTCCACCCAAGGCCACAGTTGTAATTTGATCTCAGCTTCAACATGCCTTCTACTTCCCTTCCTTGAGGATGTGCATGAGCAGTAGCAATACACCCCCTGCAGTAGCTCTGAAATAGGTAGAAGACCGTTATGACAGAGGAGGTATGACTAACAACAAAAAAAGCTTCAAGCATCAGCACTTTATTGTTCTTCAGTACAATCTTCTATGCTNTATATATATATATATACACACACACCCATCAATCAAACAACATGACTTTGCTTAGGTATGGCAACTGGGGGTGATAGCATTCACACTGCGGCACCAATCTACCCAAGATCATCTGCACCAATAACTCCAGGTAACACAAACAGCTCTTGCAAGGTAACACTTGAATGTTACCAGTAATGCACGTAACCCACATCCCAAAGGTTCAAAAGCATCCAATGGCATTTCATGTACCTTGGTGTTGCCTATGGTGTCTGAGACAGGTGTGATGACATCCCCTCCAGCACTTCCTTTGGTTCTGGCACTGAGTGTGCCGCATAAGCCCGGAAGGGGTAGCTGGACGTATTCCCAGCTCCTGGCGGCCTCTGGGTGGCAGCGCTCATCCCTCGCAATCAAAATTAGAACGTATTTGTTTGCCGTAGTGTCCCCGTCTGCTGCAGTGTACACATGGCCCAACAGGGCATTGCCTGCAGTTCCCCGGCACTGAAAAACCACCAGATTGATTAGGGAAATTTCTCCTGAAAGGCCCTCTTCGGCCACATCCAAAACAACTTTTGGAGATTCACGCAGCTGCAGTGACCTGTTTTGTAAGCTGCTCCACCTGATATTGTGTTGTGCCGACTTTGCTGCAAGCCTCAATCATATCTACCAGCGTAGGATTCTGCAGTGGCAATAAGACTTGTTTACACACTGCATTTGCGTTATCTTTAGCCAATTGCAAAAGCAGAGTTTCTTGGGCTGCTACATTATCAATTTGTTTCTCAATCACCTCTCTAATATGATCTATAAATGTGATATACAGCTCACTAGGCTTCTGCTTAGTCATTGTCCATGACTGACGAGGAGCCCCTACTTCCAATACACACTATATCATGAGAAATGTGAGCTCCTTTCCTTACTGTAGCACTAACGGGTCCAGTCTGGCTTAGAGCTGCAGGGTGTTAGTTGGAGGGTCACCCATGAGCTGGGGTGGACCTGCTCCAAAGCGAGGGTCATCCGGAGAACATTCTAAATGACTTAAAGCAACCTCATTCACTAACGTCTCCACTGCAACTCAAAAATTAACATCTGAGTTGGGGAGAAGCAAATCTGTGCTACCTGCCAACAAAGGGGGGTTAATTCATTAGTAAAGATACCTCGCAGCATAGACTGAGCGAAATGAGAAGTAAATCCATGGTGCACCACCATGTTTCTTAAGTCTTTGATTACACTCCAATGAAAAGGCTCCCACTCATCCAGGCTGTTGCTATTATTTCAGATCACGGGACATGCTAGAATCTGATTCACCAAGTCTAATTGCCCTGCCTCCCGTGCTTGTTCGTACAATTTTGCCCAAAATCTTTTTGAATCTGCTCCTCTTACCGGAAGGGCCACTGGTCCTTATGGTGTAAGTCTATCTTGCAATGGAGGGGCAGTTGGTGGATGCCTTGCTTCCTTTAACTCTGCTGGCCCTAATGAATTGATCAAAGCATGCTCTGGTTGTGAATGGGATGTGCCATCGGCTTTTGCTTGCCCGTCTGCAGCCTTCACCACAGCATCCTGCTGGCTGCAGAGTGCAGACACGACCCATTCAGTGTTGCTGGTACAGCCCTGCCAATTCTCCCTGGGATTCGGCAGCCCCAGCTCTGTCTGCAGCAGCAGCGCTCGGAAGTGGCTCCTGGTTAGCTCCATGCCACCAATGTAGTGACAGTCAGCTGTTTGCCAAGGGAACCTGCAGCAGCTGGCAGCCCTTTCTCAGCAATCCATGCAGACTCCCGGCCATCACCCCAAATGTCCGTGGCTTACTGTGCTTGCGTGGGCAGCAGGGTCACAGTGGTTCCACCATGGCCACGCTGGGCCAGTGCCACTTCCTGAGACCTTGGAATTTTGTCATCACTGCCCAAGGGAAGAGTGCAGTTCTTGGGTCATACCATCAGAATAAGACCCTTCACAGAAGGAGCAGTCACAGAGGGAAGAGGAGACAAAGAGGACATGGCTGCAGCACGGGGGTCAGCTGCTGGGGTGGTGGCTATGACCAGAACTGCGGAAGCAGCTGTGACGGCGGCAGCTGCCACTTCTCTGTCAGCCTGTGTTTGTAACATGGCGTCCCAAATTAAATGCCAAGTCATAAGTGACCCTGCAGGTGTCTTGTTCCCCAATGTAGCTGCATTCTATAGTGCATGCCCTGCTTCTTCCCAGGTTTCAACAAAGAAGGCAGTCTGTGCCTTCATACTCACACTGTTTCATCCACACCAAACAACCAAAATGCGTAGCACCTGCTCCTCACACCTTTTGCATTTCCTTAGTAGAATTTACAGCAGAGTGTCCAATATGGATTCCTCCTCTGCTGGTATCTGAGCCCCCATTTCCATGTACCCAGCAGCCCACCTGGGGCTGGTGTGTTTGTTTTTTCAGGCTTTTGGTCTACCAGGCTTTGTCTTCAGGCTTTTGGTCAGCCTGGCTTCATCTGGCTGGGCTCCACCATCTCACTGCTATTAAGTCCACAGTCCCTTACCCAAACAACCGCAGTATCACATTGTGTATCATGCCAGGGTCACCAGATGATGAGGAGGTATGACTAACAACAAAAAAAAGCTTCAAGCATCAGCACTTTATTGTTCTTCAGTACAACCTTTTATACTATTCATCTAACACGCATTACACCTGTGTGCCCTCTCTACCCTTTTGTGATTGGTCAGTACACCTCAGCATTCCATGTTTCATTACCTCCAATATCAGTCACCTGTCCTACACAGTTGTAGCCCATTAGGGATGAGGCTCAGCTACAGTTTCATTCCCAATCACCACAAACCATGTGCCTACACTGTAAGAGTGGCATAGACGTTCATTGGACTGCTCCTTCTCACCATCCAGATAATGCCACCGAGACTGGCTGGGACATTTTGGTGCATGGACAAACTTCTGCAGCAAGTGGCAGTGAAGTGAGTGATGCTGGAGGCCTCCTTTGTGATTTCAGGGCAGAGCAGGCTGTGCCTGTCCAACAGAGGCACCCTTGCAGCTTGAGACTGCTACAGGCCAGCTCTCTGAGTATGCACACCTGAAGGTGCATCCCAATAAGGGGAAGGACAGGATCCTTATGCTTTGCAAACCCTTTCTGCTTGTGACTGAGAACACCCAGGACTGAAACAGAAGGACAGCATAGCTGTGCTATGTGGCACTCCAAGTTCACACTACATCAGGACCTGACCCTGCCTGGAGTCTCTACCTGCAGGCAGAGGTTTCTTTTGGTTTCAGCCACTCTGCCCTGTCTCCGATGCAACTGCCTGTGAGCAGGCTCCACCCAGGCCCGTGGTTCCATCAACACCTCCTGCACTGGGGGTGCATCTGCCTGGAGCTGGGCCTGCCCAGGGGAGGAGGTGTGGGACAAGCAGACCCAGCCAGGTGTTGTCTGCAACCTCTGTTTGCTGCTGATCCTGGCGTGGTGCCCTTGCTTTTCTTCTCCTGCTATGGCTCTGTGTTGTGAAACATTGACTGCCTTACACCAATGAGACGGCCAGGCAGCAAGAGACAGCAAAGTTTTTTTTTTCTACTCATTCAGGGCTCAGGTCCCCCCATGCTCACACACCGCATTATGAGCAGGGCAGGGGTATAGTAGCAAAAGACAAAGATCTGGGGATAGGGCAAATACTAGGAAGAAATGGGATCATTGCAGAGCAGAGAGAAGCAGAACAAATTACAGAGAAGACAGTGAGGAGCTGCTCCAGAGGAGCCTTCTGCTGAGTTCTGAAGTCTGATGCTCCACAGGCCAAGTCCTCAGCCAGTGCACAGGTGCGGGCGCTAAACTGCACAGGGACATTGTGAGGTGGCTGTCACAGACCTGCACCCACAGCTGGAAACCTGCACGTCCTGAAAAATGCTTCTGCTGAGCTCTTTGAGACCCTCATGGCGCACCTGGCCAGGGCTGGTCAGGACAGACACAGAGATCTGCCCTGACATAGGAGCAGGGGCTCTGGAGGGAGCAGCATCCCAGCCACAGTGCTTCTGGCAGTGGAGCCTGCCAGGGAATTTCAGATTAATGTGGAACTGATCTGAGATGAAACACTTTGGATCAGGACCACAACCAAAAATATTTTGAGTTGGATCAAACTGATCCAAACAAATCTGTTTGTTTCCTGCTTTCCCAGCAGACAGTCTTAAAGGTCACAGAGCTGAGAAGTGTGGCTGGGCACAAGTGGATTTTCCTTCAGGAAAATTACAATGACAGAAAATTCCTGACCAGTGTAGCCCTAAGGGCAAAGAAGGGGGTGATTGACCTCTCCCAGTTTTAGACCTCTTTGTGAGGAGCTGAGACAGGGAGTCCTGGAATGCAGAGTTTGGCATCTCTAGCCAGCAGAGAGGTCCCCACTCCCCAGGGGACAAGGCCAGCAGGAGTGATGGCTGGTCTCCTGCATATTCCTGCATGCTGAGTGGAGGCTGGGACTCCTCAAAGCAGCTCTCCAAACTGCTGACTGTTGGGAAGTGGGAGCCTTTCCAAGCCTTGGGGACGGTGTTGACATGGCGTGAAGGTATCCAGACAGGTTTAGGTAGACAGTGACAACAACAATCAGACTTATCCCTTTCAACAACTGCTTTTTTGATAACTGCCGGTGTTGTTAGCCAGTATCAGCCAGTGACTCAGAAGCAGAAGTGTGTAGGGGCAGGCTTTGTAACTGTCCCAGCTGCTGGGTCCTCATTCTCTCCCAAAAGCAGGGCCCTGATACCCTGATCTACACCCTGATCTACTTGAGGGCCAAGTTCTGGATCAGCTGGTGATGGCAGGAGCAACCTGAGGGCTGCTGTCCTTTGTGGGTGTCTTGCTGCTGCAGCCACGTTGGAGGAGATGCTTGGAGCTGGAGAGCTGCTGGCTCTCACCTGAGTGTAGGTCACTCTGATTCAACCCGAGGGCTCCTTGCTCTGTGCTGTGAACTCAACTCAGCATCCAGCTGATTCCCGAGGGGATCTCACACACCAGGTTTTTCCGCAGGTGGGATTGCCTCAGGAGGCTGTGCAGCCATGGGAGAGCACAGCAAGGCATTGGCTGCTGGCGAGGAGCCCTGCTCCCTGCAAGGGCAGCTGCAGCCTGCAGTGCTGCTGTGGCTTCCTGCAGCTCCATGCCCAGTTCCTGTGGGAGCCCGGCTCTCTCAGGCAGGTGTGCCAGGACATCTGCCCAGCATCCAGGGATGCTGCTGCTGGAATAGCAGTGCAGGGGCCAGACGTGTGCAAGCAGCTGTGTGCATGCAGAGCTGTGTGCAGGAGCACACTGAGGTACCCGGCCCGTGTCCTTCATCTCTGCTGCTGTCCTGCGTCTAACTGATGCAGGCTGGCTTCTAAACTAAGAACTCACCCTTCAAATTTGCAGTCACTTTAATTCACAGAGCACTTTTAAGATGCTCAGATATATTTGGCAACTGTGGTCTGGTTTTATTAGTAAAATTATAGCATATGATATTAAAGTCTGTTTTCATTGCCCTTGTTGAAAGGGATGCCAAATGCAAATTCATTTAGATAAGTGAACTGGATTTATAAACTTCCTTTTGCTGTGCCTATTAAACAGGTGACAAGCCAGGGCCTTGAAATTTCTCACCTTTTCTGGTGTGGGAGCTGGGTGCTGGATCAGAAACAGCAACAGAGAGTGCTCTGACCCTGCCCACTGCCCACTCAGGCAGGCAGGCAGGCAGGGTTGCCTGCCCAGTGTACACTCAACCCCACCTTGCCTGGAGCCAGCTGGGAATAGAAGGGAACAGACTGGAGTTGATCAGCTGGAAGTGGCTCCTGTGGAGCCCCAGGAGGAGCCCCTGAGCCTTCACTGGGCTCTGCCATGACACGGCTACACCAGGAGCTGCCTGCAGACTCCCTGGCAGAGGGCTTGGTGGCCACAGCCTGCAGAATGCCCTCACTGGCACTGTGGCTGATATGTCCAGGGCCACAGCAGAGTCTGGGGTAGAGGCCTGTGGTGGCTAACAGCCGGCCTGGAGGCCTACCAGTTATAAATAATCCTAATTATAATTTTTAACTGAAACATAACTAATTATATAACTAATTGTATAACTACCTTAATTATATAACTTGACCAGTTTGGGCTGTTGGGGAGCAGGTCTAGGCTGTTGGGGGCACGGGAGCTATTGGCCAGTTCGCCGAGGTGACAACTAGTTCAGCCAATCAGGACTAACTGTGCCGACTTTCAAAACTATATAAGGAGAACAGTACTCAACAAAAGTTGGCTGTTGTCACATGAACTTCTGTGTGTTCAGCTGTGTGTCTGTCTCTGAAATTGCAACAAGTGGTGATGCAGCAGCTGCCACAGGTAGAGCGGGGAGACAGAGGGCAGTGGGCATAGCTGCTTGCAGCCTGTAGAGCTGTGGAGAGCAGTGTGGAGAGTCGCGGTAGTCCCAGTGGAGCAGCGAATATAGCTGTGAGCAGTATGGGGAGTTGCAAAGAGTGTCAGGGAAAACCGCGTTGGTCCAGACCCTTTGTAAATAGAAAAAGCACTGGGAAATATGGAAGCATGGGCTTTGGTGGAAGAAGACCCTGTGGTAAAGATATGAACCCTCTTCTTATCTGAATGGGGGGTAAATTTTGTGGAACAGGCTCTGGAAGCTGTTATGGACGTTATGGATGTTATACAGCTCTGGAGGCTTGTATCAGACTTGCTAGGGCAGTTAAAAATCAAGCAGGACGCAAGGACAGCAGTGGACATGCCGCGGATGCCGCCCACAGAGGTGTGCAGCAAGGACGGGGCACTAGGTGAGGCAGTGGGAGGCATGGGCGCCGCACCGGGTGTGTGGGAGAGGAGGACGGGTGAGACAGCTGCGCCACGCCACAAAACCGTCCCACATCGCGAAGCTGCCCCATGCTGGGACACCCCACTGATGCCGTGCCCTGCATCTGCGAGAAGCTGCGCTGCAGCCCTGTGCCAGGACCCTGCAGAAGCGAAGCACCCTGCAGCTGCACTGAGTGCACTTGCTGAAACGCCCCTTGCCACCATGGACATACCTGTAGACTGCCTCTTCCCGAGGCTAATTGGCTTGGCTCCGAGACTGTGCCTATGGTTCAGCTTCTTTTGGGTGCACCCACTTGCTGCTGCAATCCATGGGCGGACCCCAGCGATGCGTCAGCACAGATACCCAGATGCCAAGCCAACATCGTTCCCAGAAGTGCTGGCAGGACGGAGGATCCCAAAGTTGCAGCGCTACGTGCGTTGCCACCGCCACAAATAGAATCACAGAATTGCAGAATCGCAGAATCACAGAATCACAGAATGAATAGGTTGGAAGAGATGTCCATGATCATCAAGTCCAACCCATGCCCTAACACTAGACTATCGCACTGAGTGCCACATCCCGATTTTTTTTTAAACACATCCATGGATGGTGACTCCACCCCCTCCCCAGGCAGATCATTCCAGTACTTTATTATGCTTTCCATCTTTAACCTTTTCCTAATATCCAACCTACATTTCCCTTGGGGCAACTTAAGATTGTGTCCTCTCGTTCTGTCAGTTGCTGCCTGGAGAAAGAGACCAACTCCCACCTGACTACAACCACCCTTCAGGAAGTTGTAGAGAGTGATAAGGTCACCTCTGAGTCTCCTTTTCTCCAGGCTTAACAAACCCCACATGAAACAGCTGCAGGGATACACATTGGTAAGGGACTCAACGTACACCAGAGATGATGCCTTCACCACTACTGAGTCAGCACTGCACTGCACTTTTCCATTTGACCCTGGTGGATCCAGTTGCACTGAAAGCCACCACTTTGGGGAGTCCTGAACAGCCACTGCTGTGCTGGGACCGGGGGAGCCTCGAGGACAGTGATCTTCTCCTGTCCTCTGCACAAGGCAGCTTTGTGGTTGTGAGGAGCTGCTGCTGCTGCTCAGGAGAGACATGGCATGGCCCTGATCTGCACTGCTCGGCTGCCGCTGCTGGTGGGCCAGCACGACAGCTGTGGCCCCTGGGACCGGGGCGGGGGGGGGGTTCTTTGGCCGCAGCTGCAATCCCATTTCTGCTTCCTGCAGCAGCAAGAAGAGGCAGCAACACAGCTGAGTAGCTAAGGCTTTGTTAAAGTGATGCCAAGATCGAGGGGGACAGCAGGCAGGGCCCTCCCAGCCGCCACAGCCCACTGTAACCACTCACCCCGTGGCCATGCAGATGTGCAGGGCAAACCCAGAAAGACTACCCACAGAACTGAGACACATTAAAAAAGCTCCTTTGGTAAAGTTTTCAAGAATTGGACATGACAAATGGTTGCCATGAAAGCAAAAACCCATTCTAATATTGGATTCTGTGTCTACCTTTGGCAGCTTTAGTCCTCAGGTTATGATTGACAATGCTAGATCCTTTCCTTTGCAAATCTGCATTGAATTTTGGTATAATACTGTGTAATATTTAAGGATTTTAGTTTAACTTAACCATTTTATTCCATATAGAACTCAGAGTAATTTTCCAGGCTGTTTTTACCCTCCAAAGAAAAAGAAGCATTAAGATATGTATTTTCCTCTTCCAAAAATCTTACAGTTTCAGTTATGGTATTTCTTAATCTAAATTAAGGTTTTTTTCTTGGTCATTTAATGTGTGCAAACATTTTATTCAAGGATAAAAGCTGTTAGTTATTCTTGATTTATTTGATGATTAATAAATCCATAGCAAACCAGTCAAGGTGACAAAATAAAGCTCTAAAGCGTAGAAGGTTATTGAGACAACATCAAAAGGAAATCTTTATAAATTTAATAAACTCTGTGAGTAACCCAATGAATTGCCCAGTGAATAGAGGTAACATACATTCCCTCTCACAGCAGGAAGTTTATACCCAAGTTAAAAATACCCTGATAGATAGGAATGTTAAATTTTCAAAGGAGAGTTTAAGGGCTTTTATGCATTGGGTCTTTCAACATTTTGACAATGTAACACGGTATTCTGGTTTTTCACTTAGTTTTTGGGATGTGGTGGGGAAGAAATTATATATCTTACAATCTGAGGGGAATTTTAAAGTTGGGAACTTTTACCCTATTTTTCGTTCAATTTAGGATACGATTGAGGGCCTGGGGGAAAGTTCAGGAGCTGTTAATAGTTCTACATCCCAGTTACAACTCCAGTTGTTGTATCCCTCTCCCATGTGCCCATATCCTTGTTGCCTCAGGAGAGGCCAGGAGATGGAACCTGCCAAAAGGCACAGGAGTGCCACTAGCCTTCTGCCATCTCCTGCCCTCCTCTGTCTCCTTCTCAGGATGGGCCCGTACAACCCATCCTGGGCTCTAACCTAAACCTCCTTCCTATGTCCATTTACTGTTTCTCCCCACCAATGTTATGTGTCAAAATGGTGCCGACCCCATGAGGGGACCTGCCATTTTGAGTGAATTCCCGCTGAATGCTGCCACTCAAAATGGTGCCAATTTTGTGAGGAGATCCGCCATTTTGAGCCTTTCTGCGCCAACTTTTCCTGTCTTTTCACATGAAAATGGCATGTGTGACCCTCCTCCTTTCCCTGCTCCCACTCCTCCACTGGGCCCCTCCCCTGCAACACGCTCCGCCCCCACGTTGATGGTCGCTTCCACGTCAGGACCGTCCCCTTCCATCAGGACCTCCCCTTCCGACGTGGGCTCTGCCTCCCTTTCCTCCTCCAGCTCCACCCCTAGCGACAATGATGCTCCCAGTTCCCATGCCACTGGGACTGGAAGTGGTCATGATGGAGACTGGAAGAAAGCCATCTTGGTTGCCAGCACCCCGCAACATCGGGCTTTTCCAGTCAACGGCAGACCCCACACCTCTTTTATTTAAACACCCCCCTCTCCAGAGGGGTCTGGTGATTCCTTAAGCTCCGATACTGAGCCTGAGGATCACTGGAGAGAGGTGCAGAAGCTTGCTGCTAGGGATGGAAATTGGGAGATAGCGGAGAAATTAGCGGCTCCAGTTGTACATAAGCGGGGAAGGAACCCAAAGGGGGAAGCAATACGTTACAGGGAATTAAAAGAGCTTTGCAAGGCTTGTAAAGACTATGCACAGAGGCGACCTTACTGTAAAAACTTATTTAATGTGACTTTCTTGGCCCATGTTCTTGTGCTGCATGACCTCCAGCACGTTATGTCTCTCCTCCTCTTCCTTACTGATCTTCTTTTGTGGGATTGTTGTGGAATAAACAACTTAAGGTTCTAATAAAGACCTATAAAAATGAGGAAGCAAGAGCCCATTTAACCATTGATTTATTGAGTAGAGAGGGGGGCTTTGAAAAACCTCAAGATCAGGCCAAGGACATCCCTAGGGCTGTCCTAGAAGACATAAAAAATGCTGCCGAAACTGCCCTGTTCCAGACCCCAGATGGCACCACTCCTCAACAAAACTTCACTGACATTCACCAAGGAGTGGATGAAACCTGTATAAAATTAATTGACAGGCGCCAAGAGACAATTGATAAACAAATAGGTTGTCCGTTCTAGGGAGGAACTGCTAAATAAACTGGCAAAAAATAAATGTCTAATGCAAATACAGAGTACAAAAAGATTTTAAGGGAACTCCCTTTGGACCCAGAACCCACCATCCAGCAGATGGTGGAGGCCAGTATGCAGCTGACAACCATAGAGCATACAGTCACCCTGGCTGTTAGCAGAGGAGTGGCAAAGGGTCTAGTGGCAGCTAAACATCACCATAAAACAAGGAAAATATGATATGCTTTAAATGTGGTGAATGAGGACACATACAAGTTGAATGTAACAGCAATTTTGTGCAGCAGCACCCTTCCTCAAACTGTCCATCTGTGTCTTGTTTAGGTTGTAGAGAACATTATAAATACTGTCCCCAGTTTCAAAGCCACCAACAGGTCTATCACCAGCCAGCTTACCAACCAAATCATTGGCGGCATCCAGGAAATTTCCAGCCAAGTGTGGGGCAGCCCTGTGTGACAACAACAAATGCCAAGCCATTTTTGCCCCTCTCTCTCGACCATTTCAGAGAGTCAACATGCGGTGAAATAATTTATGATGACACCTACTATAAAAAAGAATGCAAACTCTGAGAATCCTACCCACAAGTTCAACCAGGGACCTGACGCGCATTAGTAAGCACACTTGCAATTAGATTACTTCTACAATGAAGTAATCTACCATATCCCAACTGGTAAATATGGCCCTTTGGCAACACCAAGGGACATTTTAGTGACTGGGGACTCTAGTTTTGGACTTGATTATTTACAAGTGTTACCAGAGGTTCAAACCGTAGGATGGAATGATGAAATTACAGTGACTGTTGCGTGCACTCATCCACCTTGGTTTTTGCCTCAACATACCCCTATTGCTCAGGCTTTCTTATTACCAGATTCTACAGATATTGTCCTAGAAAATCCTACTGCATTCTGTCATCTCAGGGACTGGAGGAGATAAGAAGTAAGAAGTAAGAGGACAATCCTCATCGAGGGACCTGAAGGCCAAATTGCTATGGTGAGACCGTTTGTAGTGAGGGCAACATTGTGAGGCAGAGACATATTACCACAATGGGGTGCCAGGCTGGAGATCCCTTCTCCATCACAGGATTTTTTGCCGGGGCCATGGTAGAGTGCACCACCCCTCCGCATATATGGAAAACAGATGGTCCAGTTTGGGTAGATCAGTGGCCCCTCACTGAGACCAAGCTAAAGGTGCTTGAAACCCTGAATAGAAGAACAGTTACTCAAAGGGCATATTGTTCCATCAAATAGCCCCTGGAATATTTCAGATTTTGTTATCAAAAAACTGGAAAAGATAAATGATGGCTCCTACAGGACCTTCGTAACGTCAATGCTGTCATCAAGGACATGGATCCCCTCTAGCCTGGCCTGCTCTCAGCCTCAGTGTTACCCCGGGATTGGAAATTAGTCATTATTGACATCAAGGACTGTTTCCCTAATATTCCATGCCATCCCCGAGGTGTGTTGAGATTTACTTTTTCAGTACCATCTTTAAATAGACAAGCTCCCCTCAAGCGTTACCATTGGTTAGTTCTTTTGCAAGGGATGAAGAACTTGCCAGCCATCTGTCAAATGCATATGGCCCAGATCCTTTCACCTATTTGTAAAACATTTCCAGATGCAATCATTTTACATTATATGGATGATATCCTAGTCTATGCTGAAGTTCCTGCGACTAACTCTTATGTAGAGCTTGTGCTCAAAAAGACTATTGTAACTATTGAAGAAGCAGGAGTCCACATAGCCGAGGAAAAAAAATCCAGCATACCTGCCCATGGACCTACCTGGGACTTCAAATCGGTGAGTGGACTGTCGCACCCCAGCAACTCTCCATCAAGGACGACCCAAGAACCCTAAGGGACCTACATCAACAATGCAGCAGCATAAATTGGATTTGTCCACTGCTGGGGATCACGATGGAGGACGTTGCACTGTTATTTAACCTCCTGTGAAGCTGCAAGGACCTTAACTTGCCAAGAACCATCATGCCAGAGGCCCAGGAATCCATCCAAAAGGTATCTCATGCCCTATCCACGAGGCAGGCTCATTGGGTGGATCCTGCTTTACCATTCCAGTTTGTAGTTCTGGGTAAGTCACCCAGATTTCTTGGATTAATTTTTCAATGGGATCCCACCCTAAAATATCAGCTCTTAAGCACTGAATGGGTGTTCAGGTTCTATCAGCCAACCAAAGTATAACAACACCACAAGAAGTGATGGCTCAACTCATAATAAGAGCTAGAGCTTGCCTCCGGACCCTAACGGGGTGTGACTTTACATGCATCTACCTCCCACTGACTTTAGATAGTCTGGATGCTTTGCTCCAGACCAATGAACACCTCCAGTTCACCGTTGACAGTTACCCAGGGCAAATTTCAATTCAGTTGCCAAAACATAAACTATTTAATGTGACTTTCAATCTGGAGCCAAATTCATTAAAAAGTCAAACTCCTTTAAAGGCTTTGACCATTTTTACTGACAGCTCAGGCCAGTCTCACAAATCAGTCATGATCTGGAGAGATCCTGAGACTCAGGAGAGGGAGTCTGATATCCAAATCATTGAGGGGTCTCCTCAAATTTCAGAATTAGCAGATGTTGTCAGAGTTTTTGAAAGGTTTGACCAACCCTTAAATCTGGCCACAGATTCAGTTTACATAGCTGAAAGGCCAGAGAACTCCTTAATAAAGGAAGTGCCAAATCCAAATTTATTTCACTCGCTCTTGAAACTAGTCTATCTTCTCTCCCACCGAGAGCAACCTTATCACGTTATGCATGTAAGGTCTTCTAGTACCCACAGCAGAGGGTAACCAGAGAGCAAACACCTTGGCAATGGTTGTACAGACTACTTTACCAAACATCTTTAACCAAGCCAAGCTAAGCCATCAGTTTTTCCATCAAAACGTACCAGCTCTAGTTTGAATGTTTAAATTATCCAGGGAACAAGCAACAATCACAGGCTCCTGCCCAAACTGCCAAAACTTCGCTCTACCGTCCATGGGATTTGGGGTTAATCCCCAAGGCTTAGAAAGCTTGCTGTTGTACCAGACAGATGTCACTCACTATGCTCGTTTTGGAAGGCTCGAGTACATTCAAGTCTCTATAGATATATTTTCTGGAGCAATTTTTGCCTTGGGGCCATGGGGGCGAGAAGGTAAAAGATGTAAAGTGACATTTTGTCCTGGCCTTTTCCACTCTGGGCATTCCCCAAACCACTAAAACTGATAACGGCCCCTCCTACGCTTCCAAGGAGTGAAACTCTACCGGCATACCCCACTCCCCAACAGGGCAATCTATTGTTGAAAGGGCACACTGAACCATCAAAAGGGTCCTTGATCAGGAGCATGGGAGTGTTGAAACATCATCTTCCATTGAAAGACTGTGTCAGGCTCTATAAGTTACAAACTTCCTAAAACATCCATGGAGCCAAAAGCCCCTATCATCAGGCACTTCTAGTCAAGCCCAGCTTTCAGAGAAGCTTCCTGTGCCGATCAAGGACCCTGAAACCAAACAAAACATGGTCCCCTTTCCATTAATAACTTTGGGGAGAAGGTATGCCTCTGTATCCACAGTGTTGGGACCAAAGTGGACTCCTGGAAAAAATGTGAAACCTTATGTCATGTCACCAGACTCTACACCCACCCAAGTCACTGAGAAGCAACAAGAAACTCAACAAGTCAACCTTGAGCAGCTTAGAGAAGGAAGAAGAGAAAGAAACTTCATCCCCAGCCGCCTCCCAACAACTTGGAGACTAACAACACAACTTAAGAACATCACACTAAATTTCAAGTCATACCTTTCTGTTGATATCATTCCGCTTGTTCTTTCTTAACTTACTTTTTAGCATATTCCCCCATCTCTTTTCTCATCTTTTTAATAAATAAAGGGGAGATTAGGGTGGGCTTTCTTCATGATTTAAATACTTTCTAAACAGTTTGTCTTAAGTTTATTCTTTATTTTACAAAGCAACTTGCCTTCTGTGAATCCCCACCAGGTTTCTGATACTGGCAAACCATCATCCAGTCATTTTCCAGTTCCTGCATTTCTTACCTTCACGTCAACCCTCCGTAATATGCCAAAGGCCACTCTTCTGGAAGTTCTTCCAGAACCCATAGCAGAGGGCCACCGGAGTGCAGACACCTTGGTGATGGTTGTACAGATTACTTTACCAGACATCTTTAACCAAGCCAAGCTAAGCTATCAGTTTTTCTATCAAAATGTACCAGCTTTAGTTTGAATGTTTGAATTGTCCAGGCAACAAGCAAGAGCAATCGTAGGCTCCTGCCCAAACTGCCAAAACTTCTCTCTACCATCTTCCAGAAACCTGGTGATCCCCACCACAAACTCCTGATGCAATTGCCAAGCCCAGTGCCATGGGAGCAATACCCTGCAGGTCTGCAGGTGCAGCTCCTTGGGTCTGTGCTAGTGCAAGCCCACAAGATGCAGAAGCTTGTGCAGCATTAGCAGCATTGAGTCATCATGATAGTCCAGAACATTTATAATTTCTAGCATCAAGATTCTTTTTCCCCAAAGGATCTGATCTGGGTCTTTTCAGTTAGCACTAGGAAGGAGAGTGAAGGAACCCCATCTGACCTGGCCTGATGGAACATGAGGTTGACCAAGGCCAAGATGGGCTCCAAGGATGTAGGGATGGCAGAAGCGAACACAAGCGAGAGAGGAAGTAAACCTCTTTGGTGGCACATGAGGTGTTGTCCATTCTGTGCCTGCAGTGGTAGGCTGCGTACTGCTGGGGGAGTCAGGCTGCTTTACCTTGGGCCTGTTAGCAGGAATCTCCTGGTCCTCAGGGTCCTGAGGGAGCTGAAAGCTGCCCCTTTCCAACATGTTGTGCGCTTGCTGCCTGTCCTTCAGCCAGGCAGGTACATCCACCTAGTACTTGGGGAGCAGCAGCTGCCCTGGCTGGCACTTCCCACGTGGAAGCACAGGAAGAGAGAACTGATTCAAAGCCACCCAGTAAGTCAGAGACTGAGCTGGGAATAAAGCAAAAGTATTTTGCTCAAACCACTCACTCAGCCAGTGTCTCTGGGGAGGTTGGGTGCATTCAAGGGGACTTTGCCTGCTTCAGCAGTTTCCGAAGAATCGGGGCTGTAGACATAACCCAGCAGATGCCCTGCTCCAAGCTGCACTTGCAAGATCAGTTGCTTAGAAAATTATATTGAGCCAAAGGGCCAAGACAGCTGCTCCCTGGGGCAAAGCATAAGGATTTGCACAGGAGAGAGGGTGGTGAGACTCAGACCCTGACGCCAGCCCTTAGGCAGTCACAGGCAGGATGAGGCACCCAGATGTTCCAGTGCAGGGTCTCACTGAGCAGTCAGAGCAGCTTAATGATTCGCTTTCCATTGTATGCCACCATCATGGTGTGTGCTTGGCCACGTGGCCTCTGGCAGGGCTGGCTGTGATACAAGGGGGTGGCACAATGCTCTCCAACCCAGCAGACCTGCCTGGTCTGTGGCTGGAGTTGGGGACTTCTGCTCATGCCTCAGGGTGTTTCCCCTCCCCAGCACCCAGAGGTGGGATCAGGCATCTGCCAGGGCTGTCTCCTCCCCAGCAGCACATGGCAGCTCCACCATTCTCTTCCTCCTGCTCCACTGCCTCTCTGGGATTCAGCTTTTGGAGCAGCTTATCTCTGTTTCCAATGTGCAAGCCAAGCTGTGCATGTTCCTTGTTTGTGAGTTGTTTCAGCCTTGCTCTGTGCCAGCCATGGTGGGAGGCAGTGGCTGGGAGCCGAGCCCACAGCCACCACAGGACTGGACCTTGCTGAAGCTCTGAGCTGTGTGGTGGCACAGCTGGCCCAGCTGAAGGTGGCTGTGGTGGCAGGAGGCATCAGTCCTGGAGGAAGGGCTGTTTGTTTACCCAGGGCTATGGGCGTGCTTGCTCAAGTCTGTGGGGCATGGGCCAAGCCGCACTGTCTGGTGAGCGACTGAGAGAGGACAGAGTGTGCAAAGGCATGGGAGCTGTGGTTTCTGCAGGCAGAGGAGCTGGTGTACAGCTTTGGCAGTGTCTTGCAAAGAAGCAGCCCCTGGGTTTGGAAAGGAGGGATGGGGAGAGTCCCAGCTCTCTGTGGAGCAGCTGGATGGCTTATTTGGGTTTCCAGCAGCTGCTCTGGAGGTAGAGCTCATATTTTCTCTCTGTCCTGCTTCAAACTGGTGGAGTAGTGGTGGGAGCCCAGTGGCTCCTCTTGCTCTGGAGATAGGAGATTCCCCACAGCTGCCACTCTTCTGGCTTCTCCCCAGCCTGTAAGCCCAGTGGCTGGAGCTGTTTGGGTGTCCTGCCTGCTCTACCGTTCCAGAGCCCACACGGGATGAAGCTGCTGGCTAGTGACATCAGTCTGGCCCTAATCGTAACCCATCACCTCTCTGTGGCTGTCTGAAATAAGCTGGCACATGCTCATTTTTCCCTTTCTCCAGAAGAAGCAAAGCACAACCCATTGCCTGAGGCTGCAGAGGTTGCTGGGGTGGAGGCTCTGGGGAGATGCTGACACTCAGCTGTCTCCCAGCTGACAGGTCTGTACCTCCTCCTGGCCTAGATGGGTTGCTGACTGGACCATGCTGAGGAGGGTGGATGGAGGAGATGCTGCAGTGCAAGGAGCTGTGGAGCTCTTAGAAAAGAGAAGAGATCTGTCCTGATGCTGTCACTGTGCTATAGGGACTAGGATGGACTCTTTCACCCTGCAGTAACTGGAGCATGATGCTAGCAGGATCTGACTGGTTGCCTGTGGTGGAGCAGCCCAACTGACTCCCTGACTCCCTCCAGCAGACATGGATGTGCTCGGTGCTTAGATGGGGAGTTGTGGTGCCTGCTTCTGCTCCTGTACCTAGGGACATCTGCTGGGATGGCTGTGGAGCCAGCATCCTTGGGGAGGTGAGGGGCTGGATGTCTGTGTCCACTTTCGCATCTCTTTAACAAGGCATCCCCCATATGGGATCCCGTTTTCTCTGGGCTGCACCACTTCATTTTCTTCTGGCTGTTGGAAGCACAGGGGGTTGCTTTTAGCCTTGCCAGGCTGGCAGTGAACTGGGAGGGTTCCAGCTGGCATGCCACGGCTAGCCCCAGGCTTGGCCGCCCTCTGACACAGGAACCCCAGTGGGAAAATTATTCCCACACAGGCAAGCAGTCACAAAGCAGGGCCAGGCTCTGTTCCCTTGCCCTCTGTGCCCAGTGTTGGGATATTTTTACAGTCACTGCTTGAATTTTACCTTCTTTGAGAGCTGGGACAGGGAAAATGAGAGGCTGGACACCCTCTCCTTTGGTTCATGGTCCATGGTGAAACAAGGTGTCCCCGACCTTACAGTGCAGCCCACGGCCCCATGACCAAATTCTGTCCATTCTCAAGAGCTGCAGTGAAGAACTGCAGAGAAGTGCAACCGTGGAGCACAGCTACGTTGGGACATGCCTGGACACCTCTTGGTGCCGGGTCTGGCAGCCTCCTGCCAGAGGTGCTGGTGTGGTGGGATAGGGATGAAGCAGCCTCCTGGGATGAATTATCACCCTGCAGCTGCTGCTGACAGCGAGACCAGCATGGTTACGCTTCCCTGACAATCCCTTTATACCAATTTCATGCCTCAGATCTACCCAAGATCTGCCCTTTTTCTATGGGGAGAATAGCACGCAAGGGGCTCCTCCTCCACCCGCAGACCCTGGCCCGCCGCCACCACCTTCGGAGGCCATGGCAAAGTCATGCCACACTTTAATTACATCAATTAATTCCTGAATACTAGTCTTACTATGGCATGGGGCAGGGCAGGGGACCCGGCAGCGAGGAGCACAAATGGGCTGTTGTATTGTTCTCCCGTCTCATCGCTTGCCAGGTCCTGCTGGCCTGCCCCCATGCTCTGAAATACTTCAGCATCCTCATGGCCTGCCTCAGGCACTTGGCTCTAGCTCCCCTCCAGACTGGATGCCCAGGATCCTTTCTGAAGACTCCTTGTGCCAGAAGAGAAAGAGCTGCGAGCTGTGGAAGTCAGGGAGGGTCAGAGGCCCAGGGGAATGGCCAGTGTTGTGCCCATCCCTGGGGTCATGCCAGAAGTGCCATAGTCCATGGATGGGGGCCATTTCCCAGGGTGTGATGTTTCTTGGCTGTGGCCCTATGAGGATGCTCAGGACAGCCAGAGGTTACATTGATCCCATGGCTCCATGAGGTGTTGCTTTGCCCCAGCTGATATCAGCTGCAATGTCAGTGGCTGGAGGGCTGTCACCTCCCATAGGGCCATCCTGCTGCACAGTGTCTTAGCTGTCTGGGAAATTCACATGTGATCTGGCTCCCATGGCTGTGCTCCCCGCTCCTAGATCCTGTCCCATGCTGACTCTTTATTTTCCCTGGGGAGTGAAGCCCTTTTAATGCCCGCAGGCTGTGTGAGGCCTCCAGGGACATGGAGGATGGCCAAGAGATCCATGCTCGTGTCTGGGAGATATAGTCCTCAACCTGCTGTGAGCAGCCGGGGGATCTCAGGGTGTTTTGTCTCTCTGGATCTTGTTCCTTGCAGTTGGAATGGTGGCATCATCCCAGCCCAGGGCCCCCTGACCAGGAGGGATGTGCTAGTGGGTGCTGGGCAAGGACCAGGGGCTTGATGAAAATGGGGGGAAAGGCACCTGAATGGTTGGTTGAGCCCTTGGGTACAAACCCTACAGCCACCAGAGCTGCTTTGCCATGGGGCTTGGGATGTGCCCTGCACAGCCACCTGGGTGCCATCTGCTCTCTCTACAAGGAAACCCAGAGCCTGTATCCAGAAACACTCTAGAAAACACTGGTCGGCCATTGCTCTGCTCCTTTCTTTTTCAAGATTTGCTGTCAGAAGAATTCCTCTAATGACTGCCCATCCCTGGGGCCCCCTAGGCCTGCTGTAGGATAAGCTGGATGCCTCATATCATGTGGCACCCAGGCACTCAACTTACCTTCACCCGTTTTCCCTCTCCCTGGAGCTGAGGCAATACCTTGCCCACATGCCTCT
Source organism: Cyanoderma ruficeps (assembly GCA_008694505.1). Classification (NCBI taxonomy): domain Eukaryota; kingdom Metazoa; phylum Chordata; class Aves; order Passeriformes; family Timaliidae; genus Cyanoderma; species Cyanoderma ruficeps. Next base: position 470,769 of record VZDJ01000036.1, on the reverse strand, counting down.
TTTTTTTCTGATATTTTATCCCCAGGAGTTGGATGGTTTTCAGCAGCAAGCTGAGGCCATGCTGGGGCAAGATGGGCTGAGCTGTCCACTAGATGCTGGTTCCTGGCCCAGGCAGGACAGGGTGGTCAGAGTTGCCCACTGGGTGCTGTTTTGGTTGCTTTGCTAAGGCATTGGCTGGTGGTGGCCCCGCTCCCAGCAGGAACATTTGGAGAAGGCAGTTCCATTCAGCCCATTGTCATACAATATGCAGGAGCATTTTTGGGAGGGTTTTTACTCATCTGCTGGCATTTCCCAGTTGTGGGTCCTCCCACCCCACCAGGAGTTCAGCCCTGTGCCACCCCTCCGCCACCCCTGCTGTGAACATGTGCCTGCCCTGCTCAAAGAGCAAGATGGCAAATGATTAACTACTGTGGGAAAAATCAAATGGTCATTGAGGAGATTGCATGTAGCTGGAATACAGAAGAGGGAGAGAAAGAAAGGAAAAGAGAGAGAAAAAAGAAGGTGAAAATAGGGAACAAATCAGAAAGGGGAAGGGGGAAAGCAAAGAAGAAAAGGGAAAAGAAAAAGATAAGATAAGATAAGGAAAAAAACTCATAATAATAATTAAAACAAGAAGAAGAAAAAAAAGAAAAATAGAAAGAAGAAAAGAAGAAAAGAAGAAAATAAGGGAAAAAATAGAAAAAATAGAAACAAGAAAAGAAGGAAAAAAAGAGTAAAATGCAACAGTGATCAAAGTACCACAAGGCAACAGCCCTGGCCTATGTGGTGCTTTTGGCTGGCATCACTTCCCAATGGGATGATGTATGCAGAGCTGTCTGGATGAGAAAGACAGGCTAAACTCCTGCCTTTACAACCTGGCTTCTGCATGGATGAAGACTTTAGGATCAAAAATGGTCAGAGGGTAGAGCATCTCTCTTGTAGGGAAAAACTGAGAAGTTTGGTGTTGCTCAGGCCAGAGAACAGAAGGCTCTGTAGAGACCTTAGAGTCCTTTCCAGTGCCTAAAGGGGACTTGCAACAAAGGTGGGACAAACCTTCTAGCAGGGTATGTACTGATGAGAGAAGGTGAGATGGCTTTAAATTAAAAGTGGAGAGATTTGGATTAGATGTTAGAAAGTATATTTTACAGAAACATTGGTGAGGCCCTGGAACAGGTTTCCCAGAGAAGATATGGCGGCCCCATCCCTGGAAGTGTCCAAGGCCAGGTTGGACAGGTCTCGGAGTTGGGATAGAGGAAGGTGTCCTGGCTCATTAAAGAATTTTGGACTTGTTGAATTTTCAAGCTTCCTTCCCACCCAAACCAGTCTGTGATTTTATGATACTTTCCTGCAGGGAGGTGGTGGGGTGCTGCTGCATGGGGGAGGACAGTGGTGCCGTCCTGTCTGTGCTGGGGGTACAGAAGGGCTTCAGCCTCTCTTGTGGATTCCCAGCCCAGCTTCCCACACAGAGCTGCCTGTGACCGGAGTGATGCTGGGGATCACATGGCCCAGAAAGGCACTGCAAAGACAGCCCTGCTGACACTGTACACAGGCCACCCAGCAGGCTGAGTGTGGGACCTGCTCTCTGCCAGCTACATTGGGCTTACCCCTACAAAAAGGTGGTGGTCTGGAGATGGGAAGAACGGCCACCGAGCTGCCATCCAGGGGTGATGGAACCTTCCTGCAGAGGGGCAGTGTGTGAGATCACACAGGGTGTGCACAGGGGCAGTGTGTGAGCTCACAGAGGATGTGCAGAGGGGCAGTGCTTGAACCTGGACTACTTTGTCTGGATATGTAGCATGTGGGTCAGTGTATAAATGGGATCCTATGCAGAGATGACATGAAGGGCTGGGTGTGAGCTTACACATGTATGTGCCGGTGCACTACTCCTGGGGAGACAGGACCAAATGTGACCCCAGGGCCTGAAAAAAGAAGAGAGGATTATTTTTGCAGTGAAAGCATTCCCTTCACAGCAGAGGGTTGGAAAACAAATGGCTCTTCCCAAACAAATGGGGTTCGTCAGCCTCAGCACCGGGGAGAGCTGCCAAGAGGCTGCTGGGTGGGAAAGGCCATGTAAACATTGGTTTAATCCCCCTGTCCTCCCACTGCCTGCAGGGATGCTCTACCAACATCTCTACCTCTTGCACCACAAGATGCTGCAAGGCCCCAGAGAGCAGTCTGGGGACTGCTCCTCTCTCAGGCTATCCCTGGCTCCCCCTCCTTGGCTTCTCCAGGTCTGCCTGCCCCATGGCTGAGGTTCCTGGGAGGTTTTCATCCCCTGTCAGGACTCGCACTCCCTTTGCTGCAGAGACAGGGCATTTGTGCCTCCAAGAGCAAACAGGAGGCTACACCCAGGGCTTCTTGAAGATGCACAGAGAGACAGTGAGAGGCAGCAGCAGGAGCTGCAATAAGAGAAATTCCCTGTGAAGACATGGACAAATCATGAGGCTACTGTGAGTGTTCTCAATACTGTAGTAGGGGCCTGAAGAGGACTGGGAATCTGACCTTGGAGACATTCAGATGGAGTGGGGTGGAAATCTATCCTTGAAGATACTTGATGGGAGCAGCCCAGAAGCAGCCTGGTTGGAGCTGGCACAAGTGGGAGCAGATTGTTTCATGAAGCTCCATCATCCACTCTGCTCTGGAGAGAAGGTCTCTCCTGGAGTGGGGGCTTGCAAGAGCCCCATGCTCACAACCCAAGCAGGGTAGCAAGGGTAGGCATGGGGACTCTTGCCACCCCTTCTGTCCCCTGCAAGAGCAATGAGTCCAGGTGCAGCATCCTCAAATGCTGCAACGGAGTGAGTCTGCATGATAACCGGCATCTGTGCTTGGACCCCACAATCCAGACACCACTCTGCCTCATCCTCCTCATCTTTATTCTCCTCCAGCATGTTGTTCCATGAAGGCCCTTTGGCATAGCTGCCCACTACGCACTATGATGTCTGATTCAATCTGAACCAGTGCCTTGCTCACCAGAACCACTGAAAAGACCTGGGACAAGGTTCAGCAGCATCTGGCAAATGTAGAATCGGCTCAAAAAATGTTTATGGAAGAGGAAAAAAAAAGCGAAACCTTGAGGAAAGAGAGAAGACAGGCAGCAACCCTGTGAGACCCTTGCCTCAGAAGTGGGAAGCAGGAAACATAAGGAGACATTTATTTTAAGTAAACTATAAATATCAGACTACAACAATTTCATGTAAGAAAAGAAAAGTTGGTCTGAATCCAAAGATTTACAAAAGGTCTTGAGCAAGCATGTGTGATTGAGTCTGGCAATGTGGTGTGTGCGTGTGTGCTGGTGCTTGTGCTAATCAAGGGCTGCAGCACTAGATACGGCATCATCCCCCAAATTAAAAACAGAGCAAATTCAAAACCTAGACAAAAGTTTTCAGAGACAGAGTCTCATGGCTGATGATAAGATCAGTGGGTGGGAAGTGAGAGTGGAGCACATCCCTCTGAAAATGCCTGGTCCAGTTGGGAGCAGCTCTGTGCTGCCATACCATGCTGCCATTCCCAGCACTGCCAGTGGAGAGCAGTCTGAGTACTGGGGATGTGGATCTAGGGGACCTGCTGGATGGGCTGCTATGGGGGCTGCAGGTGCCACTGGTGCCTGTGTCCTTCACTGGTGCTTCCTGCCAGGACTGGTGTGGGCTGTCAGGTCAGTTCTGGGTCTGTACTACCACCGTCAACCTCCTTTCCAAGTCCCTGTGAACTCTTGATAAGGTGGGATGCAGCCGCATCCTCCTGGGAACATCAGGGTATTCCAAGCTCCATCACCTGCCTTCCTGGAATGTCTTGGAGAAGAAAGTGCCAAGAACAGTGTCTGGTGGATGCAACTGCACAAGGGTCTGCTGCAGCATGGGCAGGGCAGCCCTGCTAGGGAGGAATTTGGGCAGAGCTGGTTTATATTGGAAAGGACCTTAAAGTCTATCTCATTCCACCCCCTGCCATGGGCAGGGATGCCTCCCACTATCGCAGGGTGCTCCAAGCTGTGTCCATCATGGCCTTGGACACTTCCAGAGATCCAGGGGCAGCCACAGCTGCTCTGGGCACCCTGTACCAGGGCCTCCCCACCCTCCCAGGGAACAATTCCTTCCCAATATTCCATCTATCCCTGCCGTCTCACAGTGGGAAGCCATTCCCTTTTGTCCTATCTCTGCACGTCCTTGCTAAAAGTCCCTCTCCAGCTCTCTTGTAGGCTTTTAAGTACTCATAGGCCCCTTTTAGGTACAGGAGGGCCTCAGGACTGATAGTTACAGGGTCACAAGATGATTGGCTTTAGTCACCAGTAAGTTTCCATCCTGGCCAGTATCCAAGTTGGAAGCTACAGGACGTTTCTTCTCGTAACAATGGTACTGTTCCACTTGGGCTACAACTCATTTTTTCCAAAGATCTCGTAACAATGGTACCAATTCACTTGGGCTGTGATTCAGGTAAATGATTTACTAAAGCTAACAAGAATTACTGCTTATCCTTTGTTCCTCATCTTGGTTGGGCAGCTGATGTTCCTGTTACAGGCAGGATCATTCCTTCCTGTACCATTTAAGAGCTCTTGGTACAGTCAGGGGACGCTTCGCTGCCCAACTACCATCAAGGTTTATCAGGAGCTTCTGTAGAGCTGGCCTGAGGAGGGGTGGGGGCAGGACACACCACTGCAAAGACCCATCCCAGGGAAATACCACAAAACCAGCCTTTCTTGCCCCAAGCTAGCAGGCTTGGTGAGCAGTTCTTGGGGTGCAGAGCTTCAGCTTTTTGCAGCAGTCTTGGAGCTTGCTTGCACTCTATGAGTGCTAGTAACTCTGTACTCATACTTGGGCAGCTTTTGGCTGATTTGCCCCAGCTTTGTTTGGACCTGAGCCCTACTTTAACCTCAGGCAGAGAATAAATCTGATGGGCATGAGGTGCTGGGCCCTGCTGTGCTGCCAGGCTGATGACAGTGAACATATTGTTCTGCAAGTGGCGCCTGCTTTGTGTGACTGCACTTATCACAGCCAGCTGACATGTTTTGCCCTTTTCCTTCTGCCTGCGTGAAGTATCACCCGCGTCCGAGGGCCAGCCTGGATTTCACCCATAAGCCACCACACTGTGGTACTGTTGCCTGGGGCACCTCTGTCCCTTCTGCCTGCCATAGCTGATGCTACAGACAGTGGGGGATGCCATCAGTGTGCCCAGGGCCAGGCTGGGCTGTAAGTGGCTGTGCAGCACGCAGTGCACCCACAGGCCCCCAGGATGGCCGTGCAGGCACCCTGGCTGCACCCACACATTGGTCCTGGCTGGCTGGCCTGCCCAGGGCTCATGGGGCCATGTGCTGCTGCTGTGGGGCTGCTCCTGCTGCACAGGACTGACTGTGCCAGTGTGGGTGCCCCACAGTGGGCAGCTGGTCACTGGGTCTCAGTGGGACCTTGGGGTCCTTGTCCCACTGTGCTGGGGGGTTCAACACCTCCTGCACCATCATGTGGACTCTGCCCTGTTCTTGCTGGTCTAAAAACACAGATGGAGCTGGGCTGGAGTGGACCAAAGGGTCAGCTGGTGTGCCACACCATGCCACTGCTTCTCAGCCCTCATTGTCCAGAGGAAGCTGCACAGAGAGGTTTGACCTCTTGTGCTGCCCGTTTGATCCTTCGGGAGACTTGCAGGACTGTGGCATGCTCGGAGCCAGATGTGTCTGCAGGATTACAAACAACCCAAGAAACAGATTACTGTGTCACAACTCGTTTGCTCTGTCTGCCACCAGCATTGTCTGACATCTCTGTGGTCACTGTGGAGTCCTCCAGCTGCCATCACTTGTCACCATCAGTCACACACACTACCCTCAGACTTGGCCATTAGGCAGATTAGCCATAATTAGTACCGCCTGTCATCACTAATCACTATCTTCATTGTCAGTCTCAGCACCACCCAACGCCTACTATTCCCATTTATTAGGAGTGTGTCAGATTCTCTGTCATGTGGCATCTCTGATCCAAGATGAGGTATCTTCTTTGAGGGGCACTGCTTGGTTTCAACATGTCCTGGAGAGCCAGATCCCTGAGTAGGTTCTTCCAGTGCTCCTGAGGCATTAAGCAGGTTTGTCCCTTCTTGGCTTTGGAAGCACCTGATACCAGTCCCTGCTGGGTGATGGGACGCTGTGGCCTCTGCAGTGAAATGAGACCCAGGTTGCGCTGAGTGCTGGAGTGCCTGGGTGAGCTGAGTGGATGCTCAGACAGCCAGGCTGCTCTGATGTGTCTCAGGTGAGGATCTCGGAGCCTGAAGGTAGGAGGATATGGTTACAGACCAGTTCCTCTCTGTAGTCCCATCCCTCTCTACTTGCATGGGACTTTTGGGGCAGGAGCAGACACCTGGCAGGGCGGAGGCTGTGAGCAGGCTCTTGGGCAGAGTGGACACCCAGGGTTCGTGTCCTGCTCTGAAATGTGCTGACTGAGAGCCCAAAACAGGGTGGCTGCAGTGCAGAAAGATGTTCTCCTTTCCTCTAGGGTGGCAGCTCTGCTCTGTGCTGTGCCCTGCCCCGCATCCCTTGATGCCATGTGTCTTGCATCCCCCACAGCTGCTGTGCCAATGGTGGTATCTGCAGCACTTGTCTGGCACATGGCTGGTCTCAGTGAGGAGGGATCAGCTGCTGTGTGTTTAGGAGAGACACAGAAAATATTGGGGTGGGCTAAGGGGAAGGTCAAACAAACCATTTATTTTCAGGAAGAATAGTCGGATGTGAGTGTTTCTGTTTAGGAATCACCTCCAGATGCTGAAATTAAACATCTGGGCTTCACCTCTGTGTTTTGTCTGCATCCACCAAGCATGGTGCAGCCTTTGGAACCATCTGCTGAGGAGTTTTCACCTCGTTCATCAGCTGCCCCTCACCTCTGGCCGGGGCTCTCACATTCCCTCTAATGTGCTGGGAAGGGCTGGGAAAAGTCATGATTGCAGAGCCCCGGTGCTGGTCACACTCAGCCTGCCCCCTGCTCCACCCCACAGGCTGCTGTGCAGCTGCCACTGGTGCAATGTGTCCAAGGGCCTCTGCTCCACAGGCGTTTGGCCCTTTCCCTGGGCAGCAATGTGGGAGCATGTTCACTAAAACTTGGAAGCAGTCCTTTCATGTCCTGGATGAGATGAGGGCTTTTCACTTTCTAAGAAGGGCTGAGGGGCTGACAGAGGGTTTGCACAGCCCCTGGGAGTCAGACTGGCAGCTCTGAGCTGCCAGTCCTGTGCTCTTGGGACATCAGTCCTTTGGCAGACATTTGTGTGCTGGTCATCTGCAACCCAGGCAACTCATATTCTGCTGGACAACTCGGCTGGCACAAATAAATCCCTCAGCAGGAGGAGGTCCTGAAACCCTGCATGCAGCCTGTGCTGGAACAAAGCTGGCAGCAGGGCCAGAGTGCAGAGTAGCATGGGGAACGTGGCCAGGGTAAACCTCCCCCAGCTCAGCTCCAGCTGTTTCCTCTGGGCTGGAGGGTGTGATGCTGTGGGTACAGCCCACTGCCAGTGGGGCAGGTCTCAGCAGGGCTATGCCATGAGCAGAAGAAGCCAGAGGCTCTCAGGATGGCTCCAGAGATCTGCTTGCCCTGTAGCTGCTGAGTCCTGTCCATTCGGCAGGGCCCTGGTGAAGGTGGCTTCCAGAGAGAGTCCAGAGCTTGCATCCCCTGTGACATTTGATCTGGCAAGGTTCAGGCTTGTTTACAGAATGAAGATATGCTGCCTTGCTCAACTAGAGCCCTCAATTGCCTTGGGTGATCTAACCGATGCAGTGGCACTAGTGATGGATGGGATCTGCACGGTGGTATTTGAATAGTCGTCATCACAGAATCACAGAATCGTAGAATCATAGAACATGCTGAATTGGAAGGGACCCATCAGGATCATTGAGTCCACCTCCAGGGTCTATGCAGGACACCCAAAAAATCCCACTCTGCCTGAGAGCATTGTCCAAACACTCCTTGAACTCAGACAGGTTTGGAGCTGTGACCACTTCCCTGTGAGTCTGTTCCAGTATCTGACCACTCTCTGGATAAAAAACCTTTTTCCTGATATCCAACCTAAACTTCCCTTCAGGTCCAGATATTTCCTTGAGTCCTCTCCCTGGTCATGGGAGTGCAGGGATCAGAGCTGCCACTGTGCTGCCTTTCTGGAGGATGTTGAAGAGCTCAATGAGGTCTCCCCTCAGTTTTCCTCTTCTCCAGGCTGAACATACCAAGGACTCTCAGCTGCTCCTCATATGGCCCCTCCAGACCCTTCCCCGTCCTTGTGACCTCCTTTGGACACTCTCCAGTGGCTTAATGTCGTTTTTATATTGCACACAGGACTTGAGGTGAGGCCACTCCAGTGCAAAGCAGAGTGGAACAATCCCCTCCCTGGCCCAGCTGGCAATGCTGGACCTGGTGCCCCCAGAACAGGGATTTCCCTCCTGGCTCCAGGGCACTGGTGACTCAGATCCAACTGGCCCTTGACCAGGACCCCCAAGTCCTTTCTGCAGCTTCTCTCCAGCATCTCCTTCACAGTTCATATACACAACCAGGACTGCTCCATTTCAAGTGCAGGGTCTGGCACTTGCCTTTGTTAAATTCCACACGGTTGGTGATTGCCCATCTCTCATTTGTCAAGGTCTCTCTGCAGAGCCTTCGAGGGAGTCAACAGCTCTTCCCAATTTTGCATTATTGGGGAATTTAGTATTCCTTTAAGTCCTGCATCCAAGCCATTAATGAAGATGTTGAAGAGAACTTGGTTGAGGATGGAGCCCTGAAGACCCCTGTTAGTGACTGAACACCTGTCTGATGTCACCCCACTCACTGTCCCTCTTTGTGCCTGGCCTGTGAGGCAGCTATGGGCTGGATAGTTTGTCTAGAAGGATCCTGGCAGAGACTATATCAAAAGCTCTGCTGAAATCCAAAAAGATCACATCTAGTGGCTTTCCTGGATTGAGCAGTTGGGTTACCCTGCTTTAGAAGGAAATCAGGTTTGACAAGCAGGCATTTCTTCTCATGAAGTTGTGTTGGCTGTGATTGATGCCAGCATTGTCCTCCAGATATTTTTCAATACTTCCCAGAATAATATTTTCCAGGCTTTTATGGGGCACTGAAGTGAGACTGACAGGTGTAACCTTTCGGGGTCCTCCTTCAGTGGTACGAGGGAAACACTCCTTGAACTGTGTAACCTCTGGAGCTGAATAAGAGCATACATTTTGCTCAGGGGACAACAATCGCATGGCTTCACTCCTGGGGTGGGATGGGGATCATCACTGTCCTAACAAAACCAAGACCTGGCTCTTGTGACTTGGCCAACACAACCAGCTCATTCCTGCCTGTGTTGCTGTGGATGTTCCTGTGGCTCTGGCTTGGTCTTCCTCTGCTCTTACAGGAAGACCCCCCCAAATCTCCAGCAGGAGATGGAGAATCCCCTGGAGGCAGGGGATCCTGAAGTCTCACTCAAGTCTATTTACCACTCACTTTCCAGGCTAGCACTGCAGACTTGAGCTGCCACAGCGAATCTGGGACCCTAAAGAAGGACAACAATCCTACCAAGGGGGCAGTCCTGCCTCCCTACAGTTCTTTCACTTGCGAAACCCAAGGCACTTTACATCTTACAGCCTTGTACCAAGGACTCATCATCTCTGGGACTGGCCATCAGCTTGAGAATTTCAACCTTTCCCTTTCTGGAGGTTAACCACAATGGCTTATTGGGGTAGACGGGGTTTGGAAACAGAGCTGGAAAAATATGGCACAAAATCCTCCTTCGTTCTATAAAATCTTCAAAATTCAGATTACCATTTGAAAAAAGAATAAATGTCAAAAAGGTTGTACATTTGGCATCCTTCATCTGCAGAGCTTTATGGTCTCCACAGAGCACTCCTCTGTGGTCTGCCCAGCTGCAGCAGAGGAGTGGCTCAGTGCTGCTGCCTGAGGCCATGGCCATGAGGAACGATCACAAACCTGGATGGGAAGGGCAATTTCATGCTTGCTGCTCCCTGAGTGTCAGGTGCATAAAGACCAAAAAGCTTCCCCTTGTTTTGTTTCTTTGTTCTGCTGTGAAACTCTGTAAATATCCTGGCACAAGTGGCCTTGGAGCACCTCCATTCCTTCATTGTGCAAGTCTGATCCAAGATAATAAAAAAACCCCTTTGGTTCCTTCCAACTGTTTCAAGAAGAAGGCAGCTGAAGCAACAGAGTGTTGGAGTGGTCTCTGATCCCAGGTCCTCTGCTCAGGACTGGGGTGGCCACTGGCTCTGGTATCCTGGACATGAGTCCCTGTTCTTGTTTCCCCACGGCTGGCTCCCTGTGCAGACAACTCTGCTCAAGGTGTAGCCATGGGAAGCTCAGCCACTGGTAATAAGCCAAGCTGACCTTGTTGGGCTGGCTCTGCAGAGTTCTTCATCCACCCTTTGCTTTTCTTTTATCTCCTGAACCCATTTTTTACCCCTGAGACTTCAGACCCAGCTCTGCATGGAGAGGAGCTGCAGTTGCATGTGAAAATGGGGCCAACTCTTGCCTCCCTCTGTGGGGTGCTGGGGTCAGGAGTCAGCACAATGGGCTGATACTCATCAATCTGCTCCATCCAATGTCACTGCCAAGTGCTACCTGTGCCCTGGACATGCAGCAGGGTGGGGTCTGGCTGTGTGAAGCAGCACGGTGGCCACAGGGTTGGCCATGCAGGGTCATCCCAGCTCTGCCAGTGGCACTCCTGGCCCCTCACATGCAGCATGAGTGGGTCTCAGAGAGTGTGTCCTGACATTGTGTTTCTGACCACATGTTCAGGCAGAGACACATTTGGAGATGATTAATTAGTAGAAAGGAAACAGGTCTAGAAATGAGGACCAGCTGCCAGCTGAAACAGGGAGCAATGGTAAGTTTATTGCAAAGGCCAAAGGCTGTGAGCAGCAACTTTGGAGGGGTTTGGGGATTCCTGTCAGTTAATTACCATGTGACAAGCCCTTCTTGTCTCTGCTAGCAGCCCCTGCGGGACTGAGAACAGCTTGTGGTGATCTGTGGTGCCTCAGCTACAGCTTTTATTCAGAGTTAACCAACAGATAGGCTTGTTTTATACTATCAGTTGACCATGTTTGATTCAAAAATGGCATGAGAGAAATATTGGTGTGTTGGTGGCTGTTGAAGGCAGTGATTTGGATGTTCCTAAGCTGACTGCTCCTGCGAAGGTCCCATGTGAATTCTTCTGTGATCTGGCAGGGCTGGACACACAGCTGCGCTCCTTTTGGTGCAACCTTGTGGGGTGTCTCTAAGTGCACTCCTGTGAGCTCCCAAGAAAATTATTCTTTTCTTGCCTTTTCTTAGCATTCTTTCTGAATGTAAGACCCAACAAACTAGGTGATGGGGCACAAGGGAGGGATATCGGGCAAGGCAGACCCAGCATGAGAGCACCCTTGCTGAAGACTCCTGCCTTGTGCTCTCTACTGGGGCTCAGGTCAGGCTTGGCTTCCAGACAGGTATTTTGGGGGTTCTTCTCTGTTAAAAATTATCCTTCCCTTGAGTATCTTCATTAAATATAGCTCTATTGCCTCCATATTTTTTTCTGAGGTCACAATCTTCAGGATGCCCCAAACATGCATGATTGTCCTTCTTTCCCTACCTTGTGCAACCCGTGATTCCCACGTCTCCACCTCCTTGGTGGCTCAGGAAGGGCTAGTGGGCATGGCACCAGTGTTCAGCTCCAGTGCGGGGGCCAGGCTGGCAGAGGGGACCATGCTGTGGGCTTGTGCCTCACGGAACTCCCAAGAGTCCCAGGCTGCAACCCAGACACATCTATATATATATATGTGAGGCATCATCTGCATGGGTGACTCAGACCTCCTGGAGAGCCCTGGGGAGAAAGTGGCTGAAAATCAGGAGTTTCACCCTTGTGGAAATTGTGATATTTCAGAATTTGCACCTGTCCTCAAGAGGGTGGAAAAATCTAATTTTCAAAATTTTCCCTGGGCTGGGAATGAATTAAAAAAACAAAAAAAGGAGGTTTTCATGTCAAGCCAATGTCAAACACATCAAACTGCTCAGGTTTGGCTAAACAAGCGTGAGGCTTGGTCTTTGGGAGAAAACCAGAACTGTCCTGAGGGAAGACATTACTTTTGCAGAAGCCATGTGTTCCATCAGAAAACTGCTGATCACCAACACTGTAAGCAAGTGAGGCTTGTCTGAACAAGAAGAGCAGGATATGTCTAAAGTGGGAACAAGCAACCCTGCACAGGTCTGGGCACCTTTGCCCAGCCAAGGGGTCTCTGAGCTTGTGGGCAGAGCAGTGTGGAGTTCAGGCACCTGTGGCTGGGTGGGAAGTACCATCTGAAGGTTGCTGATGGAGGTAACCAGAGTTCATGATGGACACATGGAGTATCTTTCTCCTGCCATATCCCCCAGAGCAAATGCTTAGGAGTGGATGTCTGTGAGTAAGTCAATATTTCACTGGTTGGAAGACGGGAGTTCCCAGTCCTTTACCTCTTGTGTGGGGTCTCACCAGGAACCATGGCTGAAGCTCTCCATCCCCACAAGGCAGTGGGATGCCAAGCTGGAAGGGCACACAGAGGGATGGATGGGCAGGAAGGAGCGATCTGCACCCTGGCTGGGTCTATCTTTTCTTTACTGAGAGGAACAAGAATAATGAAATGCCTCATTCCTTTATTTCCCTTGGGACTGGTTTGGGCTGTTGGTAGGGCTGGTCTGTGCAGCAGATGATCTCCTCCTTGAGATTGGAAAGAAGTAACCTTTTTCTGTAAAAAACCATTAATTATATCACGTTCCATCAGGAGAGGATGTTACCTGCAGCAAGGCCTGACAGCACCTAATGAGAACCAGGTGCTCCCAGGCCCAGAGCTGTCCACAGACACCCCCAGCACCCTGCTTAGGGCTAATCATGACTCCTTTTTAGGAGACATTTGGCCAGAGAAGTTGCTGATGTGGTAGGGGATGGCCTCCCCATTTTGGGGTCCAGGATCCTTCAGTTTCAGGCACCCTTGAGGGTGAGCATGCCTGACTCAGGATATTTGGCTGCTGTCCTTGTGGGACACTTGCTCTGGTTGCAGCAGGGCATTGCAAGAGATGTCCACTTGGGGCCGGGATGGTGATGTCTGGTTCTGGGTGAAGGAGGGACCCAGGTGCCCTGGTGGAGAGTGCTGTGCATGAGCCTGGGCAGGGAGGGGCGAGTGATCCTCAGAGACAGGGGAGCAGGTGGAGGCAGTCCCGTTGTGGAGACAGGAGCTGTCTGGGTGTGCCCCCTCTGGCCCCACAGCAGTGAACAGGTGGGGCGTTGCCCCTCCAAGCTGCACCGCTGGCTGCAAAGCCCTCTAACCAGGAGGACTAGGAGGCACTTTGCCCTGCCAGAGTGAGCCAGACCCCCTGCCTGGCATGGGAGCAGCAGGCAGAGCTCAACTTAACTGGACTAATTAGTGTGTAGGAACCACTGAGAGCGTACAAGAGGGCAGCATATTTGGGATGTCACATGTGTATCCCAGGTATTTTCCCTGCTTTATCCAGTCCCTCCCCAGGGGAGCCCAGCAGAGAGCTGAAATTCCGGGCTGCAGGGGCCACCCCACTACCCACCCTCTCTCATTCCCATTGCTTCTTGCCCTGGGCTGCTCTTCCCATGACCTGCCCTGACTGATCCTCTGCAAAGTTCAGCACCAGGCTGGGACCTGGAGCTGGGGGAGGGAATGAGGCCCCTACAGTGCCATGACCTCTCTGTGACCAGACTGTCAGTCCCAACACTGGTGAGTCCTGAGGGCTGAGGCGGCTAAGGAGAGCTGCTGGCTGGGAGCCAGGCTTGGCCTCAGTTAGGACCACACAGGGACCTGCATCTCTCAATCCCAGTCTGAACTGGTGGGCAGAACCTTGTGCTGCTGGATTGTGCTACTTCCAGCTCTGGGGCCTGGATCCATCCTGGTGCTGCCAGCTGGTTCTGGCTCTGTTGCACCAGCTCTGGCTGGCTGTGCCTTCATCCTCCTGGGCAGCAGAGGAGGATGGTCTAGCAGCTCTAAGCTGACACTCAGGTGCTGTGTGGGGGTGGTATCTGCTCCCAGGGTGAGGACCAGGCACATCTTCATCTTCAGGTCCGTGTAGGGGTGAAGTGTGGCTGCATTGCAACCACAGCTGCTGAAGTTTCCAGCAAGCATGGAAAACCCAAGGGCATGTGAACAGCAGATGAAAACACAGATGGGTGTTTATGAAAAGTTTTTGCAATGTGTCAGTTTTTAAGCCTGCAATGGTGTTTTTTGCTGGCTTTTCAATGGAGTTTTGGTGGAAAGGTGTGGGCATGGCTTGCTCAGATGGGTGTCCATGGGAACATAATAAGGGCTTGCCAGGTTTTAGACCAACTTTCAATCCTAGAGGTAATGCAGGAAGCCACCACCTGAGTGGTCCAGACCCTCAATCAAACCAGCTCCTCTTTGGGGGATAGTGGAAGGGACCTCACTTCAGTCACTCCTTTTTTGGGTGGCCATGAATACAGGCAGCAGGTGAATTTCTGGAGAAGTGGCTGAGCTGATCCTCATGGAATATGGCACCACCTCACTGACCCCAGGGCCTTGCTCCCCTCCTGATGTGAGTTGCACAGGGATGCTTTGGACATAGGGCCATGAATCAGACAGATATCCTGGTTCATGGAGACATTTCCCCATGCAAAGAAACATTCAGCACAGGGTGAAATGTCTCATGGTGCTGTCAGACCCAGTGATCTCTCACTTCTATGGCTGCAGGAAGCAACCACCTGCTCTGGAAGCAGAGTTGGCCTCAAACCTAATGCCATGGTGGCAGAGCTGGTGATGAGGAGGGGGTCCTTTCTCTCAGCAGACTGCCACTCCTAAACCTATCTTCCTAACACAGACTGGCTTTGAAGGAAAGCTCCTGAGTATGCATTTCATTAAGATTTAATAAAGCAGCTGCCTGCTCCTGAAGAACAAAATGATTATTAGACCCTTTATTGAGGATTAATAGCTGTGTAATCAGCACGTATCTGGTTCCTACAGGCATCTATTACATAGCTTCCAAACCTCAGTGAATATGTTTCTAATTGGCTTTTAAGAACATGCTGTTGCTTTATTAAATCCTAATTAAATGCATATTGGGTGAAGTCCATTCAAAAGTGGTTACTGCGAACTACTTGTCATTACCTAATATGTGCAGCCTAATGGGCCTTCAGCTTATTTGCTCTGTTGATTATTAGATTTTATGGCCTTTGTTTGAGCTTTTCTTTTTGTAAACTCAGTTGCATATGTTGTTTTCTTCCCTATTCAAAGGCTTCTCAAAAAATGGGTACTGCTGGACAGGCAGGGACTGGCACTGGGTTTGAAGAGCAGAGCAGGTTGGGAGAGGCTCTTCCCAGTCTACAGAATTTTTTAGGGATGCTCATGTGTCTCCTGCTTGCACTGTGCTCAACCCTTGTGGAAAGCAAGTCTTCAGGATGGGCTGAGGGTTTCAGGATGGGCTCCAGCCTGGACCATTCTATGTCCACATTGGGACTTGAGCAAAAGGCCTGTACCAGGCTCAGCTGCAGCTTCCACTTGGGACCTGACAAACCCTCCAGCCTTGTCTATATCTATTTCCTGCCAGGTGGAAGTACTAGGTGGGGCAGCCACAGCAGCCACCAGCAGCTTCATCCTTGGCTTGTCTTGGTGTCTGCAAAATGAGGGTGCTGATTCTGCCTTCACAGAGTCTTTGAGCTCCATCAAGCATCTGTTACATATCCGCAAGCCTCTTTCCCAAAACCATGTGAGAATAAATTGTAAGACACCCCAAATTAGGGGATGTGTAGGAGGTTGGAGTATAGACTCTGGCTGAACAGCAAAACAAGGGATGGTGATGTGGTGTTTCAGCAGAAAAGAAGTGCTGCGTGTGTGGTCAGTCAGCAAAATGCTAATGGGAGGATGCAGCATTGAGCAGTATGGCATGGCTGAGCTCTGGGAAATTGCATGGATTTTGGTTTGAAATCTATTTTACATAATTTTATTTTCTGGCAGTATCAGAACACATGCTTTCAGGAGATTCAGGGTAGGCAATTTCCAGGACAGGTTAGGGAAAAAATGGCACTTTGTAATGTGTGGTTGCGTGTTGTTTTCTAAGGCACAATGGAAAAGTCAAAATCAAGGGAACCCAGAATCAGAGCAAAAATGCTTGTTTGCCCAAATTGAGAGAGAGGTTTGTTGTTTTTCAGGTTTGTTTGGGTTTTTTTTGGTGTGGTNTTTTTTGGGAGAGGAAGGAATTTTCCATTGTTGAAGAATTTCAGAAGACCCCAGAGTCTCTCAGAGGGGCGCTGTGCCAGCTGTTAACATAGCATCTCGTCCCTGTCCTTTGGCCTCTCTGCTTCCCCGCTCTCCAGTGTGTCTGAGCACAGCTCTCGGGGCTCAGGTGCCTCCTCGGCAGCGTCGTGAGGTCACCCGGGGACATCGGCCACATCTCAGCGGGTGTGTCTGGCTGCGCGGTGGGTGGAGGCAGGTTGTCAGAGGTTCAGAGGGAAAGTGGGTCATCATGGGCTCATCTCCAGCTGCTGAACTACTGAGGCAGCGCTGCCAGCGGCTGCCTGACCTTCGTGCCCACAGCGCGGTGTCGCATGTGCTGCTTGGGCTGTCACCCCTGTCCCTGCTCTGACACCTGGCTTGGGGCTACGCTCAGATCCAGCTCCCCTGGCCATGCAGAGAGCTCTGCCCCAGGGGCTGGCTCTGTCCCTGACAGCCGCCTCTTGATCCTCAGCTTCCAGCCACTCCAGAGGCTCTGACTCATGGAGAATGAGCACCTCGCCCAAACTTTCACCTCCAGCTTGAACCACCCCCAAGTCAAACTTGCTAATGCTTGAAACCTTCAGTTACGCCCCCCCCTCGCCTCTATTTTGTTTTAGGTTTTCCAGCCTTTGTACTTTCTGCATCCCTATTGGAAGCAAGGGTGCCAAAATACTTTGCAAAAGGCTGTTCTTGCAGTGCTTCCCAGACCTTCCCTCACCAGGAAATGCCGGAAACTGTGGGAGCAAGCCTGCTCGCTGGAGAGCCTCGCATAGGTTTTGCAGACCCTGGAGATCTGGAGAAGCTTGAACTTCCCCAAACATGGACCTCTCTCCAAAGCCAACAGGAACTCGGAAACTTTGGGGCCTCTTTGGTTTTTCTCCTCTTTAGACCTTGGATCTTTCAGTTTAACCTTTGTGTTATATTTATATGTTGCATGAATATGGCCTTATTTTTCTAATTAAGGTTGCAAATTCCTCATTAAAAGTGCCTGCAGGCCAGGGTTTGTCTTGCTTGCCTTAAGGCCAAATCAGGGAGGTATCCAGGACTGGAGCTGTAGCTCCTCACCCTCCTTCAAAGCCAGTGGACAAAGAAAACTATCCAGACATTTGGGGCAGCTCTCCTGGGAAAAGGGTTCCCCTTCTCTGTGGCAAAAGGGGAAGAACACACAGCTGAATGAAGGAGCATGAAAGGCTTTAAGATGTATCACCAAGAGAAGCCAAAGAGAACCTCTTTCTCTTCTCCTGCCTGAGCTTTGGTGGGGACGGAGATTCACGTGCTCTGCAAAGGCAATTTGGCCTGAAATTTAAGAGCGATGAACCATTTGTTCGTTCATTTAACATTTCCCAATGACTTTACTGCTGGCTATTTTATTTCATTGGGCCTCCACTTCCTCTAGCTTTATCAAGATTTTCTTCTTCTTCCTAAGGGGAAGGAGATATTCCGTTCCTGTGGAAATAGCATTTGACTTCTTACCTGCCTTGTGTGGGGAAAGTGGGAAAAATTCACAGCAAAGCTGCAAATGAGAAATTTTCACTTTGAATTTTCCCTAAAAATAAAAGAAGGAGCACTTTTGGCAAATCCTTCTGGCCACAAATTCCTTTTGTTCTATTTGCAGCCATGGAGATGAATCTCAGGGGGATTCCTCCTGACTGAATCACAGAATTCACAGAATTGCTAGGTTGGAAGAGACCCTCAAGATCATTGAGTCCAACCCATGCCCTAACACCTCAACTAAATCATGGCACCTACTGCCACATCTAATCTTTTTTCAAACACATCCAGGGATGGTGACTCCACCACCTCCCTGGACAAACCATTCCAGTACTTTTTCCTTTTTTCTGTAAAAAACTTTTTCCTAATATCCAACCTATATTTCCCTTGGCACAGCTTAAGACTGTGTCCTCTCGTTCTGTCAGTTGCTGCCTGGAGAAAGAGACCAACCCCCAGTTGTCCACAGCCACCTTTCAGGAGGTTGTAGAGAGTGATAAGGTCACCTCTGAGTCTCCTTTTCTCCAGGCTAAACAACCCCAGCCCCCTCAGTCGTTCCTCACAGGGTTTGTGTTCCCAGCCCCTCACCAGCCTCGTTGCCTCCTCTGGATGTGCTCAAGCGTCTCAATGTCCTTCCTAAACTGAGACACCCAGAGCTGGACACAGCACTCAAGGTGTGGCCTCACCAGTGCTGAGTGCAGGGGAAGAATGACCTCCCTGGTCCTGCTGATCACACCATTCCTGATCCAGGCCAGGATGCCATTGGCCCTCTTGGCCATCAGGGCACACTGCTGGCTCATGTTCAGCTGCTGCCACCAGTACTCCCAGGTCCCTTTCCGCCTGGGCACTGTCCAGCCACACTGTCCCTAGCCTGTAACATTGCAGGGGGTTTTGTGGCCAAAACATAGGACTTGGCATTTGGACTTGTTAAACTTCATCTTACTGGACTCTGCCCATCCATCCAGCCATTCCAGGTCTCTCTGCAGAGGCCTCCTACCTTCCTTAGTGTCGCCTGCAAATTTACTAATGAAAGACTCAATATCCTCATCCATGTCATCAATAAAAATATTGAGCAGAGTGGGCCCCAGCACAGACCCCTGAGGGACACCACTGGTGACTGGCTGCCAGCTGGATGCAGCACTGTTCACCACCACTCTGGGCCATCCAGACAGTTCTTAACCCAGGGAAGAGTGCTCCTGTCCAAGCCATGGGCTGCCAGTTTTTCCAGGAGTATGTTGTGAGAGGCAGTGTCAAAGGCCTTGCTGAACTCCAAATGGACAATATCCACAGCCTTTTCTGCATCCCACCATGCCGGTCACCTGGTCATAAAAGGAGACCAGGTTGGTCAAACATGACCTACCCCTCCTAAACCAGTGCTGGCTGGGTCTGATACCCTGGCCATCCTGTAAGTGCTGTGCAATGACACTCAATATAAACAGTTCCATGACCTTACTGGGTACTGAGGTCAGGCTGACTGGGCTGGATTGCCAGGATCCTCCTTCCTACCCTTTTTGTGAATGGGCACCACATGGACTGGAGCCCCGTTTTGGTTTGTTCTGTTCCAGTGCCAGGAGCACACTGCTGCTGCCTCAGGACCATCACCTGCTCACCATGGAGCTTCAGTGATGGGCAGACAGAGTCTGTGGCAGGTTGGGCTGCCAGCCCCTGGCTATTAGGCAGGGTGGGCACCTGGACACGTCCCCAGTTGCACCAGCCGTGTCCACCTGAGCATGGCTGTGGGCAGAGCAGTGAGTTGAGAGAGGCACCGTCCCAGCTCTCCCCATCACCTTGCCTCAAATGGTGGGATCCTTCCCAGCTCTTCCTGACCATGTCTACATGTCCATGATGGCTTAAGGCTTGAGCAATGCTCTCCCAGCAGCTTATTTGGAACTCATATCCCAGGGGTGGGATGCGGCTGGCTCTGTGTGCCACCCCTCTGTGGGCTGTCAACAGTGCGAGCAGCATGGCTGCCAGTCTTCACTGCAGGTGGGAAGGTGAGGGCAGGTTGGGTCACTTGAGCAGAGTGATCACCTGAGCAGAGGCCTGGGCTGGGAGCAGCAGCAGGAGGTGTGTGGCCATGGCACCTGGGGTGAGGGGAGAGAACTCCTGAGCTGGGAGGAGCTGAGTGGTGGCACACTGGGGACATGGCTTCTGGCTCACCAGCCTCTCACCAGGCTCCAGAACCTTCTCTGCAGCCTCTCCTGACCTTTGCATGTGGTCAGTGATGTCAGCACTATATCCCCCTGGTGCCCACATCCCTCTGCTGACCCTGCAGGTTGTCCAGCTGAGGGGGGCATGGCTGTGGAGGTCCCACCATGGAGGAGATCTAGGTCCCTTCATTTTCCTTCCTTCCTCGACATTCCCCTTGGCCATGGATCAGCTGGCAGGACCCAGCAAGTCTTGCAGCAAAGATGAGCAAAAAAAAAAAAAATCTCTTTATGCCTGTAAAAGGAAGAAGGAGAGCATGGCAGAGACAGGCCATCTGATACAGCTCCACTTTCTGCTGTGGAGGCGGGAAGCCTTTCGGACAGGATTTATTTTGTATAGTCTTCCATGCAAACTGGATCCCCCTCCTCTCCTGGCCCTGCCTGGCCTTAAATCATATCCTTTGTAATGACATTTCGTGCTTGTGTGGCGCCTTGCTTCTGAGCATCCCCAAGTGCTCTGTAAACGGACGTCTCAGAGCCTGCCAGGAGGCTGCAGTACTACCCCTCCACCCCCCTGCCAGCAAGGGAAGGTGATAAACTCTTCCCATATCTCACCTGGATGCCTAACCATGCCTGCATTGGCGCTGCAGCCTCCTCTGCATTCCTCTTGACTGCCCTCCCATGCCAGCCACCTCCATGGAGATCTCTGTCCCTTCTGGAGTCCCCACGGTGAGGTGCTCAGGGATGAGCAGCCCCAGTCTGAGTTGATGGGATGCTGCCCTGCAGCCTGGCACATGGTCTGCAGCCTCACCTCCCACCTGGAAAGTCCCTGCCAGGGAATCAGCATAGCTGTCCCCCATTATCAGAGCTGCAGGGTCGACAAAAAGCCTCTCTCTGTGTCTCCAGACCCCTTTTTTTGTCAGGAATGGATTTCTCTGGTACACTGTGCCCTGGGACAAGGTGGGTGTTAACTGCATGGAAGTCTTGCTTGAATCCAAATAATCCAAATCCAAATAATACAGCATTTCAGATTCCCTCTTCCCTGTCCAAGCCCTTAGCAGGTTCTCCTTAGTCCTGTCCAGAGGTTTCTTCACAGCTGCAGGATCCCAGGAGATTTCATCGGCTTGGCCCAGCAGCAGAAACAGTCTGCCTTCTTGGAACTCCTCCAGCTCCTTTGGCTGCTTGGCTTCTTCCGCTGGACATCCTGGGCTATGGGGAGGACTGCTGAGGTAGGGACAGCTGCTGCACCAAGCAGGATTTTGGGATCTGATAGACGGTTTTGCAGGTTGTCTCAAGCTACCTACTTTTTTTGGTGAAAATTGGCCTCCTGGGAAGAGTCTTTTTAACTTCCCTCAGAGCTGCGAAGTCACAGCCCAAGAGCTGTCTGCTGACAGTGATGCCTTTTGCGCAGGAGCCAGCGGTGATGCCAGCTGGGAATGGAGAGGTTAACCCTGGGTGCAGGTGATTCCTTCTTCCAGTTCATTGCTGGTCATTGCTGGGAGAATCAATGCAGAAATGTCCACAGGCACTGTGGTTAGCTCCAGGTGCTGATGGTGCAGCCCCTTCCCAGGGGTCTGGAGGATGGATCTCAAGTGTGCTGTGCCACTGCAGCTGCTTCTTGTGCAGAGCAGAGCTGGTGATCTGCTCCAACCCTCCAGGGACTTGGCTGTGGGTCTCCAGTGAGCCCTGTGAATACCAGGCTGCTCTGGGCTTCTTTTTCCTCTATAGAAAGTCAGCCTCATTCTTCTAAGGCACCTAGAGGAAAAAGATTGGAATCTGCGGGAAGATTTGTGGTGAAGTGGGGAAAAGTAAATGCTCTTGTCTGGTCTGGTCTGGTCTCCATCTCATGTTGACCCATCTCCTAACTTTATCCCATCCCATCATACTCCATCCCACCCATCCCAATCTACTTACCCTATTCCCTATTCCCTACATCCTTCCTGTTCTATCTTACCCTGTCCCATCCCACTCCATCTGATGCCATCCCACCCATCCCATTTCACTTACCCCATCCCACCCTGTTTTCTGTTCTTCCTGTCTTATCCTACCCTGTTCCATCCCACTCTATCTCATCCCATCACACCCATCCTATTCCACTCACCTCATCCCCCCACATACCTCTTCCCTCCCATGCCATCTCACCTAATTCCTTTTCCTCCACCTCATCCCCATCTCCTGTGGACATCCATGCCATACATCCCCAGATGGAGCTGCTCTTGCCAGGGGCATGGGCCCATTGGTGGTGGAGGCCACTTAGAGCAGTTCCATATCCAGGATGTGTGTCAGTGAAAGCAGAAACCCAATAAGCAAGATAAGGAGACGATTTATAATGGCATTTCTGAACCTTAGAAAAGGGCTTTACAGCCAGATTTTACAGACCACACAGGGAGAGGTTATACTCTCCAAAACCTTAGAGATTTTTAAAAAAATATTTTTATATTTAAAAAAAAGAGTTTCCAAGAATTAAATAACACGAAAGTGTATGAAATATGATGTAGGGAATGTTCCCCTTGCTCTCACATCTGAAGTTAATTTGGGAGATGCTCTGAATAGCTTTTTAAGGAGTGGATAAACATTGGCATCAAAAGTGTAAATAAAGTTACCAGACAAAGCGGCCGTTCAAAGGGAATCGTCCCTGGGATGTTGGCTGGGCAGCTCTAATGGCTGCATCAGGAACATTTGGAGATAAAACAAGGGCCTGGCCAATTAGCCCAGGCTGAAGTTCTCCACCTCCTCTCCCTCTCCTGATGCCAAAGCAAGTGGTGCTGGCAGCTGCTCCTGCAGGTTTCCTGCCTGGGGACGGCACTGGCGGGAGGTTCCCACTCGTTGGGACCCCCTCAGTCTCCCAAAGCTTGGGTCACACACTCCGAAGCAGGACCTACTGAAGCCTAATTAAAGCCTGTTGCTGCCGATCTCTTGGAGATCTGGATTTGTCCGAGTTGTGGCCTAAAGCGTATCTGAGAAGCCCTCAGGCTACCCCTGTGTGTCACACCCACCACTTCCCCCAGGACAGTCCTATTCCCCCAGATGTTTTGATTGACACATGCTTGGTTGGTCACAAATATTCTGAAATACAACAGGACCTTCTGTGTCATGGGGTTTAAGATTGCAGCTGGTTAGAAGAAGCCAGAGGGGTTGTGTCTCTCCCGAAGCACATCTTTGCACCATCATCAGGGTTCTTCATGACAGTTTCCCAACAGTCTGTGGAGGGAAGACAAAAACAGTGAAACGAACTCTGACATCTCATTTAAATCTTCCCAAGGGGAAGCAAAATGGACAGATTTGAACTGACCCTTTGTTTGCATATTTTGGTATGAACTTGAAGGGAAACCTTTGGGAGTTGTCTTTGATGGAGAGGTTTGTGAATGAGAGGCAGTTGTGGGTTGGGAGTCATAGAAGTAAGAATGGGGGTGGATAATAATACTAGGTCTCCTGCATCCAGAAGCTCTTACTGCCACAGCACCCAATGCTGAGGGCTGTGACTGAACTTGAATATACAGACTGTCAGTTTCTTCTTCAGCTGAGACCTTGGTCATGGCTCTGCCTGCATCCCTTGATTGGTGAAAGCAGGATGGTAATAACAGCAGCCATGACAAAAAACAGGGTGTAAATCCACCTCTGATTGTTGTCTGAGAGCAGCTCACAGCTGCCTTCACCGCAGTAGGGGCACAGTTTGCACCATTCATGGCTGGGGGGCTGGTGGGCTGCTCCTGGTGCTCATGGCCCTGGAGACTCAAGATTTCTGTGTCTTGACTGACCCAGCCTAGGGAATGTGATGGATCCAGCACGTATCTGCCAACATGCCAGATGGGAATTGGGTCTCACTTCTCACTTGTGACCTGGGCACTGTCGTGCTGTATCAGCACCTGAGCCTGAGGAACAGCATGAAGGGCATCATCACAGGTAACCCTGCAAGTTCCCAGTGATGACACATCCTGGTTTCTCTTACCTTGCCCTGGAGACTATCTCCTCATTCCTCCTGGTTCCCTGCTGTTGGAGCATGCCCTTCTTGTGTCCAACCCCGAAGCCTGCGTAGTGGAAGAAACAAGCTGGTTTGAACCATGACCCCTATCAGGTAGAAGTTACAAAATTCTGTTTTAATATTTCACCTACTCAAGTGACTTTAGGATGGATAAAGTCATGAGGACTCATTTGCTCTGTCCTTTGGCTGGCTAAAATAGGAGCTAACAATGACCATAACTCTGATCTTTTTTTCAGTCTTGACTCTGCAGTGTTTTCCTGAGTGATAAAGAACAAATATCCCATTGGCAGAGCTGGGAAGATGCTGTCCCACACCCTTGGTGCTAACCACAAGCAGCAGTAGCTCCTCTCTGCATCCCTGGGTGACACCCAGCAGGAAGGGGACGCTGCCTGCCTGGGCACCAGCTGGCAGGGCTGGGCTTCCCCAGAGACTGAAGCAGGGATTTTATTGCAAATAATGGAATAATTATTCTTTCTTTGCCTGGGACTTGCCCACAAACAGCTGCTGATTCCTGTACGAGGGCTCATGAGCCCACATTCCCATCAGGAGGCTCACTCATGCCTTTGGGATGGAAGACCCTGGCACCAACAAGGGGACCCTGGCTCAGAGGATGCCCGGTGGGATCACTGTGAGCCAGAGCTCGTGCAGACTGCCCTTGCGCATCAGCCTTCATGCCACTTGTGTAAACTATTACAGCAAAGGGCAAAGGTTAAATGCAGCACATGTGTGGCATCAATTAACAGGATTTCAAGGTCTCCAGTGGAGTTTCTGCTCAAATCTCTTGTGGCAGGTTCAGTTTTCTTAACCCGTCCGATGCCATGCAGTCAGAGCGTCTTGGCTCTGCTGGACTATTAGAGGGGAATGGGCTTGTGTTGGCTGGGGGTCTCCCCAGGGATTGTGCTGGAGGGGCCTCTGGCAATTTGGGCATGAGGGGACAGGGACACCACGCACACCACAGCAGTGGTCTGTGGGGCAATTGGGAGGGACTGTACTCTTTCTACTGTAAGTGTCCTTGGAAGGGTGTCAGGCCCTGGCAAGGCAGAAAGTTGGTGTATAAGCAGCCTCTCATCATGCCCTTTCTGCTTCAGTTCATCTGCCTCATCTTGGAGCCCTCACAGGGGGTGACTGCTCCTGTATTTGGTCCCAGCCAGACCTGGCCCCACTGAAGCACCCCACTGTACCCATGTGTCTTACTGCTGAGTGGACAAAGGTTCCTGCCAGGCTTGGGACTGCTGGAGCCTTCACTCTCAGCCTGTAAAACAGACACAGTCACTCCCCACTGCCTGGAGGGGCTGGGAGGGGATGGCTGCAGTGAAATTCTCAGCAATGATTCAAAACCAGGACAATTTTGGTGGAGGAATTGTGGTTATGGATCTTCAGAAATCTGAGGCCATTCAGGACTGCTCCCAGACAATGTACCCAACCACTGCTCATCTCCTCCTGGATTTATCAGTCATGCTGGGCACACTGGGAGAGGGAGTGGTTTAAAGGATGGTGGCGTGACTCAAGCAGCCGTTAGTGCATCCCATGTCTCCTGCAGCTGACACATCAGAGACCTGGATGCCATAGCTTTGCACTGCAGCTCTGCCAGGTTGTCCTCCCCAACTCCATATGTTTCTCCTCAGGGCCAGGACCTTGGAGTCAGAGTGCTTGGAGGGCTTCCCCTTTCCTCTTTTGAGGGGGTTTGACAAGGAAAAGGAAGGCTTTAGCTGCCATCACCATAAAGGAAACATGAAAATGTGATACTGGGATGGTCTGAAGACTCAGAAGCTTTAATATAGTCTAAAAGCTTCCTGATTGCTTGTGCAGATTTTTGCCTATGCATATTCCTAATTTTTCATGAACAGGTGCTGCTGAAGGGAATCCTGTCTTGAGGGTTTCAGTTCCAGTCCTGTCTCAAGGTTGGGGATCAGTGTAATGGATGGATCAGGGCTGGGAACTTAGTGAGGAACATTGATCCCAACATCAACTGATGCAGAGCCTGCCAGGCTGGAGGAGCAGGACATGCAAGCGCCCTTCTGCACCTGCGTGTCCCTGACATCACTTTGCCCATGCATTCCACTCCTTTTTGGGAAATGAATAATTTCAATCCTCCAAGTTAAAAAATTCAACCCCTAAAACATTCAAACACACTACAAACCCCAGAATTTTGATGTTTTCAATCTGTTTTTCAGTCCTGCACCCTGTTAAGATGAACAAAAAGCATGCTTGAAAAATAGAGATTCTCTGCTCACAGCTCCCCATGTCAGAGCTGAGACTTCTGGCTGAAAGATGGATTTGGCCTGGACATCTCCACAAAAATACCCTGTTTGTTAGCAAACCTGTAAAAGGCTTGGTAATCCCCTTGATCTGAAACAAATGGGTTCTGCTGTCTGGTGCTGATTTTATTATCAGACACTGCTTAGTATCATCCCAGGGCTTGGACCAGTGCCTGAGGCTCAACACCAAGTCAATCATGCGCTGGCAGGCGAAGGTCTCCCCTGAGCTCTAGATCTGTGCTGGTTCTCCACATGTGTACAGTGCCCTGGATAATACATGTTGGATTTACAGAGCCACGTGGTTGCCCAGGGACCTCTAAGACCTTTCAGGGCTGCTCCAATGCTGTCTCCAGATGTGACGGGAGCAGCATAGCATGGATGTCAGGGTGAAAGCTCAAGTTTTATTGAATTCTGTTGAGTTCTGATCTCTTCTCCTTCTAGGGTGGGGAGCTTGGCGTGGTAGTTGCGTTTCCAGTGTCTGGAGCTTTGTGCAAACACAGGATGAAGGAGCAGAAATGTTTTTGGGTCCTAACACAATTCCCAGGGTGTCTGTCAGCCTGAGCTCCCATCCAACGACCCCTTGGGAATGGGACCTAAAACAAGCCTTGATCCTCTGCGGGCTGATTTGAGGACTATTGGGAATCTTGATGGCTTTGAGGCCAGGTAGATCCTCAGCTGGCTGCAACTTGGTTGCATTGACCATGGCCCCTGACAGCAGCAGTCCTAGCCCCACTCTCCCTCCATGCTGACTGCCGCAGCTAAACATAAAATTTGAGCCCCCTGGAGACCCACCATCAACCACACGAGCCCCAGCCGGTTTTGTTTTGATTATACATTTGTTTCCTCCCTCCTGGGAGTGTCTGACACAGCTTTTACCTCTCAGTGCGTCAACACTTGGCTTCCCCCACCACCTCCCGCCCCTCTCGTCGGCTCTGCTTGGATTAGCTTTGACCCCTACTGAACTCTGCTGCCAGAAGAAGTGTCAACCCCTTTCACTTTCTGAGAGCTTTCCACCCCTGAACACTGAGCAGGGAAGGAGTGTCCCCCAATGGGAAACCTCCCACATAATTTTTTCCGACCCCGTGCCCTTGCTGTGATTCTGGGGAGGACAGACTCTGGTCCCTGCCTCTGGCCATGCTCTGGGGGCAGCCTGGATGACCCACAGCACACCTCTGCCCTCCCCTGAGCCAGCACAGGTGTAAATGAGGCAAAAGAGACTTTTAAGGAGGATTTGCTTAGTGGAGGAAAAGGGTGGGATAGGAGAGAGTAGGAGGTTAGCTATGGGCACAGCATGGCACGGCATAGCATGGTGCACAGGGCCAAGGGTAGCTGTATCCATGGGAGTATGGCAGGCTTGGTGGCTGTATTTCTTCAAGAGGACGTCTAGCTTCCATGGATGAGTGGACATCAGCAAGATGGAAGGGAGAGGAAGAGCTGGCTGCTGGCCCCAGGAGGACAGAGGATGGGGGGAAGGTCTCTCAACTCTTTACACCACTTCTGATGGTGGTTGTGCTTCTCCATGCTAAGCAGCAGCAGCTTAAGCATTCTGCAAGAGCTCCAAAATTCATGGAAAACCAGCTCACTGAAATAAAAAGACAATCCAAGGAGAAGGCAGCAGTTGATGCTGTGTGCCCACAGCTCAGCAGCATTAACACTTGTGGGGCTGGGAGTTACCCCCACCCGTGAGCAGCCACCCCGGCCAGCAGAGACACTACTGGGTAGTGGATGTGGGGCCACAGCTGGGGAGCAGGGAGGTTAACTCCAGCAACACCAATGAAATAAAGAAAGAGAATGCCGCATGCTAAGGAGTTGCAGATGTTTGGATGTTGGCAGGGATTTGGGTGGAGCTGCCAATACACAGCATGGTTTGCAGCAGGCGGAAAGGATGAGGAGTATCAGGGAAAACCTGCCCCTTCTCTAAAGCCTGTGGCAGTGGAGGGAGTCCTCCTGGGGTAGGTGTCATGGGGGAGTGCATGGCGTTGTCTTCTCTCAGAGCTTGGAGAGGCCATGGAAAGGGTGGGGAGGCAAATGAAAATAGACCAGTTGCTCCCAGGTCTGACTGCTGCTGTGTTCCTCTCTGTTGGAGCCCCCGAAGCAGCCACCTGGGCAGTCAAGGACAACTGAGCCATGAAGACAACAGCTCAGAGCGCAATCACTTTATTTATAGGACACCAAGGATGTACCTTGGTCTTCCAGGGGCTCTTTTCCCTGCTTTTTTTCTCAAGCCTGAGGAAGCCAGGCAGATATCCAAAGTTCCTCACTTTTCACAGCTCAGTGAAGGGATGGCCTGCCTAGCTGAACCTGGGTGAGGGTAACAGGCCCGTTTTGGTCTCACCAGGTCAGCAGAAACCAGGACTTCAGCACTGGTGTCTCAGAGCTGAGTAATGTGCCAAAGTGAGGAGCAGCATTGCCCATGAAATGAAGAAGACATCTCTGGAGGTCTGTGAGGACTCAGGCAGGATAAATCCAGGCTGAAGGGCACATTTAGGGCTGTTCTGACCTCAGTGTTTAATGATTTTGTCTTATCCCTGGCGAAGGGATGGAAAGGGACCTGGTATAGTCCAATTGGACAGGGTCAATGAAGTCCAAGCCCTGCTGCTCTACCCAAAGGAGGTGTTGGGGTGGTGGGGAACAGGGCCCGGAAGGGTCTCTGTGAATCTGGACCCGATCAACTCTGGTGTGTGGGTCTTGTTCCTTTTGGCGGTGCCAGCTCTTCAGGATGAGCATGAGTCCCCTTGGTGGCTGGCAGATGGAATCCCACCACAGAGGAACCCTTGGGAACCTGCTTTGTGTGTCTTGGTGAAAGCGCAAGCCCACAGAGTGCTTTGCACCTGCAGCCCCCGGCTCGCAAGAGCATCCCCTTCTCTTGAAGTTCTCCTGATGCCTCCTGGCCCTCATGGCTCTTCAGCCCTGCCAGCTTGCTGTGGTTCTCTTGGTCTTTGTCAGCAGCATGTTTAGCAGCTCTTTGGCCATCGTGCTTCCTGACATGTTTTCTTTTCCCCTGTGATTTTGAGAATTGTATTCATTTCTTTGTTGAGGAGGGAGAGGGAAAGGTCATCCCTTGCTAGCAACTCATTAAAGCGAAACAATGGAAAGAACAGCAAATGGGCTCTGGGACCCGCTTCTCCAGGCATGTGTGAGGCTGCCTTTTGTCAGTGTAGGAGAGGGACATCCATTGAGGTGGTGGCATTGCAGGGAGGCTTTCCCACCCCACCTCCCCCAAACCAATTCAAGGCATCATTGGAGGACCTCAGTGTGTGTCAGAGCTTTTGTTTGTTTGTTTTGTGNTGTTTGTGTGTTTGTGTGTGTGAGCGCGAAGTACATTCAGCCCTGCTGTCATTAAAAAAAAGGTTTTAATGAAAATTTTCTCATTCCCTCTTCCCAAGCTCCCCGGCTTGGACCAGTTCTGTTTCTTTCATGTGGGAGGCAGCTGCATTTGTCACAATAATTGTGTTTCCCTGTTGCTGTGTACTGGTGAGGACTTGGTGACACAAAGAAGATGTGAAGCATTTCTCTTTCCCAGGCCTGGCTCTGGGGGCTTGATTTTGGCTACATTATGGCCTTCTTTCTCTCCAGGATGCCCATATGAGGTTTGAAGTCCATCTGGCATTTGGCAGGAGAGACATTGCTTAAAGCTGATGGTTGTGCTCAGAGTGATGCTGAGAAGGAAACACTGCTCCGTGCCTGTGGTATCTCACAGGATCACTTGCTTAAGTCCACTGCCTGCTGCAATGGGAAATGGCCATGGAGGGGGCCCAGCTGTTATGTTTGAATGTCCTGCTAAGCCTGTTGGCCTCCAGACCCCAAACAACCACCTCATGGCCCGTCTCAGTCCCATCCTACCAGCTGCTGGCTGGGCAGCTGTTGTGTTCCATGAGGGAGTCTGGAAAGCTGCACTGTGGGCAGGGGCTGCTTTGGGCAGCTACACTCCTGTGGTTCACCACTTGTTCTGAACCTCCCCTGCCCTGTCCTCTCTAACCCTCACTGCACACCCACCAGCCCCTGGAGGTGGGAAGTGCAGCACAGCGAGGGCAACGTGCCTGAGGCACTGAGGCCAGAGCAGCACGGGAGCTCTCCCAGTTTAAGGTGGGACACTTCATTGCATGGGGAAGGTGGGCCAGGCATGGCAGTCTTGGCCATAATGCCAGAGCAGGGCTGGGAGTGGCAGAAGGAGCACGGGTGGCATGGGGCATGAGGAGCATGAGGGGCATGAGGGGCATGAGGGGCATGTGGAAGTGGGACTGCATCTGGTGTGGGGCAGGTGGGGCATGAAGTGATTGGGAGTGCAGCTGATGTGGGGCACAAGAGGCACTGGTGTCAGGCACGTGGGCAGCGGGAGCAGGGGAGGCACCTCACAGGTTCTACGGAGTTACTCCGTGCTGGAGCCCACGGGGGCTGACCTTGCTGACGTGGAGGGGTCAGGGTGTGAGAGCAAGAAGAGATCTTTGGGAGCAGAAGCTTTGTGACTCCCGGGACCCGGCTGTGCATCCCCCGGGGCCGGGGTCGGGGCCGGGCTGTCCTTCCAGGCAGCGCGGAGAGGTGGCAGCAAAGGCCCTGGGACGGGGGTCGCGGGGACCTGCCGCCGCAGCCGCGGGTGCCGGGTCCCGGCCCGGGAGGGATGTGCGTCAACCCCGACGTCTGATCCCACCGCGGTCCCACGAGCGGAACCCAAGCGCTGGGGCCAAGTTCATCTCTAGGTCGTAACATCGGAGAGTGGTTTTGCCCACTTCTTTAAAGAACATCTGGTCCATCCTCCTGGAAATCTTTCTCTGTCTGACCTCGAGCACTCCCAGGGATGGGGCATCTCTGGGGACAGTCACCACAGGCTCAGGGATCAGAATCTGCTTCCAAGACTGCATGAGCTTTAGCATTTCTGCCCCTCCTCCACTCTGGGTCTGCCCCTCTGTGCCCGCTGATGGCCCAGGGTGTTGGAATCCCAAGAGAACAGCTTGTGACACTTCAGGACTTGTCAAAAATGAAGTTGAACCCTTATCCCAGGTTGGCTGGGTGCCCACACCCCAGCCAGCCCTAATCTGGGGCTGTACACTGCCCATGTTTAATGAGGTATTGTGTATGGATGTGTCCGACTGTGTGTATGCACATGTCGTGGGCTCTGGGTGTCTCGCTCAATGTTTGCATCTGTCTGTTAGCGGGTTTGGGCATCTGGGGTTGTTCCCTTTGCCTGATTAAATGTCTTCCCAGAAGCGAGTTTGTGTAGCCGAGGATCTTATCACAGGAGTCGGTATCTGCACAGGGAGGTGTTCACAGCTCTCCATGCGTGCAGAATTTGCACAGTATCCGTGGGTCATGTTGGGCTGTTGAAGATGCTTCTTCCACTGTCAGCATGTGCTGAGTGATGGCGATGGGTGGGTGGCCAAGAAATGGATGGATCAGTGCAGAGCAGGGTGGGGTTCCTCATCAGTGGTGGGAAACAGTGGGGACCAGTGCTGCTCATGGCTATTCTCTCTCCCCAAGGGCATATGGAACCCAATGTGGACACTATCCTGCATCCCATGGCCATGGAAGGCGGACAGGACATCCCCAAAGCTGGGATGCAGCATCAGAGATGGCCCTGTCACTTGCAGTGAGGTGCCCTGTGAGGGGCTGCTAGCAGCTGCTGTGACCCAAGTGTGGCTGGGCATCCTCTAACACAAGTGCCCCTAGGGTTCAGGGGACCCCCCACTGCCCAAACAGTGCATGACAGACAAGGCAGTGCCTGTGTGACACTCTCTGTTCCCATATTTCTTCCCTCCTGCTCTCCCTGCCTCCACTCAGTTCCATCCCAGGAGGAGAGTTCCTCCCAGCTGGGTCAATGCCTGCATCACCTAAGCTCTGTCCCTGCAGGGACCCCCAGACCTTGCAGGGCACAGGGCCAGCAGGCCAGGAGGGCTGGCAGCCATGGGCAGTGGGAGCACCACAGCCTCCTGCACATGTGCTGTCCAACCCATCAGCACCTCTGTGAAGCAAAGCTGGGGCTGGCTGGGGATGTGCCCCCCAGCTCTCTCCCTTTGTCATGAAAAGCCAGGCATGTGTGCCAGGAAAGCTCACCCTGTGGTAGAAGCCATCCATCCCCTTTGGAGATCAGCATTCTCTCCTTGCTCCTTGGCTGCAGGGGTGTTTGGCTGCAGATATTTACTGAGCAATTCACATCCAGTTACAGAAGCCAGAAAGACTGGGAGGATTTTTCTTCTGATTTCTTGCAACCAAAGCCAACTTATCTGAATTACAACCTAGGAAGCGTCTAGTGGGGAGTGAGGTCTCCAAAATAAAGAGTGTTTGGAAAACACTCTGCCAGGGGCATATGAATGTGGGCTGGTTGGCAGGTGAGTTGGTGAGGAGCCTATCCGGTAACCACCTTCTCTCACCCATGGTAACTTTCCCCATCTTTTCTCCTGTGGCACCTGAGTGGAGAGGAGATGGGATTTTGGAGGCTTCCAGCTCATCACATCACTTCCCCATTCCCACTTCGGTTCAAGGGGTGTTTGATTTTGCTGGGCTGAAGCACGGGCTGGTCTTCCCACCCATTTCTTTCCCCACCAGCTTCTCCTGCCCTTTCTCTCAGGCCATGTGGTGTCACCCCAAGCAGGAGGTGAAGGTCTAGGAGCAGAGTCCTGGGAATGATGATTACAAGTGTTTAATAACATTAGTGGAATTAGGATCCTCAGCAGCATCACTGGCTGGTCTGTCTCTAATGCTGTCCCAAGAGGCTGGTGGCTGGGGGACATGCCTCACCTGGCCTCATGGAGATCTGCTCCCTGGTGTGGCTGTCCCACAGGGATTTATGCCAGAGGCACCTGTGTGGAGCCTGCATAGTCCCAAAACTTGCTGGAGACTTTGTCTCAGGTGGGATACAAGCTGGTACAGGCTGGGATGTGGGGAGGAGGTTAGGCAGGATCCAAAGTGATCTGGTGACTACCAGCTGCGACTGCAGGGGAGCTTTCTGCCAAGGTTTGAGAATGGAAGAGATCAGGGAAGTGCAGCTGGCAGCTGTGCCCGGGCTTATGTGGCTGCGAGGTGACTCCTGTGCCAATGACTTAATGCCCTTCCAAAAATACTTCCCCAGATACAGCTTGCAAGCAAACTGCTGAGCCAGCTTGTGGCAGTGACGAGGATGGAGGCAGGCAGGCACGGCTGTGGTGCTTGGGGTGTGTATGTTGGCCCACACAGGGCTGGCTGTCACGCAGAATTGAGGACACATGTGTTTTGAGTGGCATGGTGGGTGTGGGAGCCTGTTCCTTGGCTCCTTTCCTGTCCCAGCAGAGCCTCTGGGTGCTGGTGAAGAGCTGCACCATCCTCCTGGCTCCTGGCCTGTGTGGGGAGGGGTTTGTGCTCCCCTGCCGATGACACCATCTGCTCCCTGAGCTGCCAGCCATGCTGACGGTCCCTACCCGGCCATCTCCCAACCATCCTCCGGTGCCTGGTGCCTGGGCAGGAGAATCCATTGGGGTTTTGCTGTTGAGGTGAAGGTGGCTATTGAGCAGCCCTGGTCTGCTCCTGGAATCATGTCACCTCTGCCATCTTCTGGGTGATAACGTGTACTCTCTCTTGTCCCATCAAGAGCCCCTCCTTTCCTTGCTCCCCTCCTTGGCAGCTGCCAGGCTGTAGCTTCTATTTCAAGGTCAAATTTGATGAGCTCCAGCTTCCAGATGGGTGATCTTGTAATGACTTTGCAAATGAGTGTCACTCCTGTGTCCCACATGGGTGAGGGTCAGGATGGACACAGCTCCCTCAGCACAAGACAGAAGGAAAGGCTGGGATGGATAAAGCCAAGTTGCCTGCACTAGCTCAGCACCCTGCCCTCACACTTCACCAGCCCCACTGGCAGGAGAGCTGCTGGGTTCCTCTGCTGTGATGTGCTTCCCAGAGAGCCAGGTTGGCAGCATGCGGGCCCCCACATCCCCACGACATCCCAGTGTCTCAGTTCTGGGCTTTGAAGTGCCTGAGCCCCTTGACATGACTAAAGGGAGTTTGGATGATGAGCACCTCCTTGCTCCCCATAAAGAACATGTCCCATCATGGGAAGATGAGGAGTTTCCATCAGAGGAAGCTGCTCCTTGCCAGCAGAAGAGGTGGGAGAGGGTGGCCTGGCCCTACAGACATGGGATTCAGGTCTCGTCACGGTCCTCAATGAGCACCCTGCCCTTCTGTGTGGATGAATCAGAACTTCCTTTTCATGAATCACACCTGCCTGTCCCTGGGGGCTGCCTGCCCTTCCTTGCTGCCCATGGTACTGTCTGTCACTGTCCCCAGCCAGGCAAGGCAAGTCCCCTGCCAGCCCCACCCCACACAGCCACTCTCAGTGGTGCACCTTGCTCTGTGTCCTGTTCTGGCTTTGCTGTTGACACCCTGGGGATGGCCACCCACCACTCCCCTGGCCTGCAGCACTCCACGGCTCCAGCACCACCCAACTTTGCCCCTCCAGGCCTGTCGCCCCTGGGCAGCCACGGGTCTTTGGGCAGCTCTGCCTGCTGTCGCTGGGGGCTGGGGACAGCGCGGGGGGCAGGAAACGCCCTAGGTGGCAGGGGGCTGTGAGGAGGAGTGAGAAGGAGGTTGGGAGACAGGGCAGCCCACCGCCCGGCTCGGCTGCGCCGGCTCCCCTCCCCCGCCCCACCAGCCTATTTATTACCCCTCTGCCATTCATCGGGCCAGACAGATGCCCCCAAATAAATACCCCCAGACAATAGCGTGGGAGGGGCCAGCGAGGCTCTTCATGAATAAACATGAGGGTCTTTGGACACAGCTTCCTCTCTTCGCAAAATGAGACCGATTGTGCGGCAGGCATTTAAAATTCAGCCGCGGTCGGGCTGTCTTCCAGTGTCCCCTGAACTGCTGAGGTGCTTCATTTATTTCGTAATTTCCCCTCCTCCCCTCTCGGGGACAGACCTGGCTCTTTTCACGCCTTGTCCTCCCTCTTTCTTTCCTTCTTGCTCCCTTTCTCTCTCTCCTTTTTTTTTTTTTAATCTTCCTTCCTTTTCCTACTCCTTGTCTCTCTCTCCTTGGCTTTTGTGCCAGAGGGCCGTGACGAATGGCTCAGAAAAGAGGGTGCTGTGAGAAACTGGGGCTGCCACTGGCAGAGTGGGTGGTGAGGTGGTGCTCGGAGAGGGGGCTGGGGTGGTGGAGAGGTGGAGGGGGTCTGCCTGTGAGTGCCTGGCTGGGGCTCCCACATGGAGCTGGGGTGGGGAGGCAGTGGGGTGATGGCGGATCCCAAGGGCTTTGCTGCCTGGAGGATTGGAAAGCCAAAGATCAGCCCCCTGCCTGTCCCTTTCCTGTGGGGAGACATCCCAGGCCTGCACTGCCCACCCCAGTGCATCCAGAATGAGCTCCATGCAGAATAGGGAAAGGTCAACTCTGCTGTATCACCCGCAGGGGGTGAAAAGCAGCCCTGGTGATGCTGGAGCACCCAAAAGTTGGGAGATGCAGAAGGAAGAAGGAGATACTTGTCCAGGCCAGGGCAGACCCACTCTTGGTGGGGATGGGTTTGCAGGACCCCTGACCTCTTCCCATGCCTGGACAGCCCCAGCAATGCTGGTCTTTAGATCCAGAATGAGTGGCTTTTTGGGATCTTGGACAACAGCATCCCCACTGGGCTTCCAGCACCCCAAACCCACATGTGCCACTTGATCTCGGGGTGCAGACAGAACCAGAGCAGCAGCAGAGAGTAGAGGGGTGGGAGCACCAGGACATGGCCAGCAATGTGGCTCAGGATTCTAGGAGACCTGCCAGCACCCTGGTGTTTCATCAACGAAGTGCTGAGATCCTGATACCACATGCCCCTGGGAATGCCAGGAGATGTCCATGTCATGCACAGGTCAGCTCCAGAGTTTGTGGAACCCCATGAGTTGCTTGCTGTGTTGTTCAGGCTTGGAAGGAAGATGTGTGGATGGGCAGAATCTCCAATGCCTATCCTGCCCCCAGGACTCTGCATGGTGGGATGTGACACTGGGGAGCTCTAGAAACTCCCTGGACAGCTCTGGTGCATCTCTGTATTGGGAGAAAGCATCTGCCTACCCCTTCCCCACCTCTGGGATCCTCTGCCTGAAGGCCAGGCAAGGAAAAAGGGAGATTCTACCCAAGGGCTGGCAAGAAGGACACTTCAAGTGAGGTGTCACCTGCCAGACCATCTGCCGCTTAAGGACTGGCATGGCAGGGCCATGCTGGCAGCAACAGGTGCTGGTGGGGACAGGGGAACATCACCAGCTGCAGGCTCAGGGTGGGCAGAGCCTTCATCCAAAGCTCCGGTGGCTCTCTGTGCCTGGGAACTCCAAGCGTGGCTTCCTTAGCTCACGAGAGAACACGGAGGCGGATCTCACCCGGGGCTTAGGGATGTCACTGTGGATGTGGGTGCCTTCTGCCGGTCATTGCCTGACGCCACTGCCCGCCAGGGCTGCCTGCCCCTCTGTCCCTCTGTCCCTCTGCCCCTCTGTCCCTCTGTCCCTCTGTCCCTCTGTCCCTCTGTCCCTCTGTCCCGTTGCCCGCTGGCGGGCACGGCAGCTGCAGCCCGCGGGGGACGGTGCTGGCCGGCTCTGGCAGCGGGAGGGCTCCTGCACTACAATCCGGTACAATCTGTCCCCCTTCCTGCTGCCCAGCAGTGTAGGAGACGGTTACTGTTTAATCCCATTTGACAGCTCTTTCATCATCTGCCTGCCTCCCTCCAGCTTCCCGTGGCTCCTCCAAGGCTCCTTTGTGGCCGTAATCAAAGCCTGGTGAGTGATGGCTGCTCAAGGGAGGGAGGGAAGGGACAGTGGAGCGAGGGTGGCTCACCCGCGGGGGGCAGGGGGCTAGGGGGCATGGCCTGGCCGCAGCTCCAGGGAGGGGCACAAGGGATCACAAGGTGTGGGGGCCTTTGCTGTCAGGTCCTGCAGGTGCAGATGTGGGTGGTGGCGTTGGGAGCTGGGCTGGATTGAGCATCCCTAGCACTGGGAGCTGGACTGACCAGAGCATGCCCAATGCTGTGAACGGGTCTGGATGGAGCATCTCCAGTGCTGGAAGCCAGAGTGGGCTGAGCATCCAGAGTGGGCTGAACTGAGCATCCCCAATGCTGGGAGCTGGACTGGATGAAGCATCCCCAGTGCTGGGAGCCATGCTGGTTGGATGACTCCCAGTGACTCCCTCACAGTCAGGCTGGGAGGTCCTGGTCAGGACAGCAGGGCTGATGTCCGAGCAGGGGCCAGGCAGCGGGTCAGTCTCCCTGAGGGGCAGAGAAGCAGGTCTCCTTCCACAACCTTCTCCCACACACCCTCCAAGCACCCTCTGGGACTGGGGACAGGCTGGCTCACAACACCCTTGTGCCTTTCATGCCTGGCATGTGACTGTTGCCCTGGAGGAGCATGGCAGCTCTCTCCTCATGACAGGGAAGACTGTGTGGAAGAGATTTTGGTGGAAGTCACTTGGGCAGCACAGGCTTCCAGCCCAGCATTGCTGGCACATGGCTCACATGGGGATGAGCCTTACAGTGCCATGGGAGCTTCTGCCATCCCCATCAGCGGAGAGGTGAGGACCTGGCTGCTCCCAGGCAAGCTGGGACAGGTGAAAGGGCCTCTAAGGGGTCCCTGGCCTTGACATTTCTGTGAAATTTGGGAGATCTGGCCCCAGACCTGGCCTGAAGGTTGTGTGGTTAGCAGGCCCCCTCTGGAGGTTTTTGGCTAGAGGAGAGGAGCCCACAGTCTGCGGGGTTGCCCTCAGATTCCTATGGCTCACCTCTTTCTGGACTGCTCCTCAGCTCCTGTGCCTTGGCTTCCCCCAGTGCTGACCAGTGCCACGCCAGTGCCACAGTGATGGAGCCATGTGAGTGAGTATTCAAGGACTAGGGGGAGATACCCTCCTGCTCCCATTCATGCTTCCAGCAGGGACTCAGCACTCACCAGTGATGCCAGTGAATCCTCCCCATCACCATCAGCCTGGCCCGACCTCACCGTGATTTTTTTTTTGTGGTTTTCAATAACATTAAACTTTTGGCTGAATTGCAAAGCATCAGAAGAGCTGGGTCTCTCTCTATGAGGAATTGGTAGTGCGCTGCACTGCAGAGTTTCCCTGCTCAGCAATGATGAAGTAAGGAAGCAGGACAGAAGCCCCCCAAACCCACATCACTGTGCCCAAGGCACTGGCCCTGAGCCCCCGTGGCTGAGGAACACCCCGATTCCCTGAGGAGGGAGCCTGCCCGACCTTGGGTTATCACCTGCATTGCAGCTGGGTGACAGCTTTCCCAAGAACACATGTTCCCTCATAAACCCCGGCTCTGCTTATCTCAAAGGGCACATCCGACAATTAGCTTATCTGCTGTGAAAGTGAGGAACGGCTTTGGATATCTGCCTGGCTTCCGCAGGCTTGGGAAAAAAAACAGGGGAAAGAGCCCCTGGAAGACTGAGGCACATCCTCAGTGTCTTATAAATAAAGTGACTGCGCTGCGAGTGTGCCGCAGACGGACTCCATGTGCTCAGGGTAGGGAGCTGGAGGTGCTGCTGACTCTTAAGGATGTCAGTCCTTCCTGCTGAAAAAGCCTGCCTTCAGCTGCTGCCAGCTTTGCCAAACCATCCCAGAGTGGGTGGCAATTTTGTGCAGGGTGGATTGCAGCCTCCAGTTAAATTTTTGGGGAAAATTTCAACTGGAGACCATGGTTCTTTCCAAGAATGGGGAAAAGGGGAAAAAAAAAAGGATTTGTTCTCATTTTAAAATTCTGTCTTTGAAGCAATTTGGCAAGTAGAGAGGGAAGAGAGGCTGAGCTTCCTCTTGTGTTCCTGGAATATGCTCAAATTTGACCACGCTAGAACACTTTATTTGGGAAAAAATGTAGTTATCATGAATCCAGTGAAACCTCTTCCCATAGGAGCAGCTCCCATCACAGTGCATAGGTTTGCCACCAACCAGCTCCTGGGCAAGTGGGTGCTAAACCCAAGGGCCACCTGTGGCCCCACCAGTGTCATGGGGGTCAGAGGAATGGCAGAGGGACCTGCAGCCCGGTGAGCTCCATCTTCTGCCAGCCATGCCAGGGCCGTGCTCTGCCTGACTGTTTTCTGTGATTTACACCGTTTTTCTCCTGTCCTGTG
Source organism: Cyanoderma ruficeps (assembly GCA_008694505.1). Taxonomy (NCBI): domain Eukaryota; kingdom Metazoa; phylum Chordata; class Aves; order Passeriformes; family Timaliidae; genus Cyanoderma; species Cyanoderma ruficeps. The sequence continues at coordinate 431,680 of VZDJ01000036.1, read as the reverse complement.
GCAATCCTGTGTGAAGCAGAGCAGGCACATTTTGCCAGCCCTGTGCAGTGTGATCACCCTGTCCCCTGTGCAACGATCTGCAGCCCCAAGGATGTTTCTCCTCCCTGCCTGTCCCAGGACATGTCATCCCTCACTTGGAGAGCAAATTACAAATTGGTTGAGGTAATTTGCTGCAGATGATTGTTTGAGGAGCAAATAACCAAAAAAGCTGGTGGAAAGCCCATTTTTCCTCCCTCCTGGAGACTTTCTGGAAGACTTTCTGGAGCTCCTTTCTCCCGGAGGCTTTCTGGATGGTGGCTGGTGCCCCATGCTATGCCCTGAGGAAGGCCTGGGCTGCCTTTGGGGGGTAACTTCAGTTGGCTTCTTCCCCACCCTGCTCCTCCTGCTCTCCCCCAAATCTGCACCAAGAAATAAGTATATTGTTTGCAAGCTAAAAACTAGAAATGATTTATATGTTTATAAGCCTAGCTCTGGCTCCATTTATTTTGGCAAAGGAATTGTTTGCATCTTTGCAGAATTCCTTCACCCAAACTACTCATTAGATATGAATTTCAAAACAGCCAGAGGGAGAGGGTGACTCAGGGGAATTAGCAAATGGCTTCTCAAAGACTTTTACGTCAGGGACAGCAGCTTGATTCCAGACCTCGGTGCCAGTGGCCCAGAAGACATTGTCATCTCACGTTGGGTCAGTGGCCGTGAGTCAACCAGTGCTTTTGAGGGCATTGGCCTTTGACTCTGAGCTGGCAGGTGTCTTCACCATGAGAAACCTCAGCCAAGGGAGAAGCCAGAAAAGACAGGAGGAGAAGCATTCAATCATTGAACTGTCACTGGACATGACAGCATCAGCTACAGGAGCTGACGGAGGAGTGATGTTCTACCATAGATCTTTCACTCCAGCATGAAGATCTGGGAGTTTCTGGAAAGAATGTTTGAGGAGGATCAGCCTTGAGGTCTGAAGATAGTGTGAGTGTGACCACTGGAGCCTCTGCTATGTGTTTAAAGACCACCTTGTTTTTCACCTGCAAGCTATTAAGAAAGTTGTGCATGGAGATGATTCCAGTTATCGCTTTCCTCCTTCAGACAAGAACTCACAAACCAACCAGCAGGTGTGATGATGTCCCATCACCTTGTCCTGGCAGAGCTGCTTGACTTGGGCTGGCACTGAGAATGGGAGCAGCTTCTCAGACTGGTGTAGCAGAGGAGATGTGTGTGAGGAGGACGTGGCTCTGTGATAGCACTGTGGGGGCTCTGGACAATTTCAGTGCCCTCAGAAATGTCTGTTTGGGGCAAGGGGACAAGCACATCTTTTGTGGATGAAGGTCTGTGAGGAGTTAGAGTGGCTGAGGTCCCCCTGGTCGGAGGGGAGTCTTCCACCCTCGACCAGGCAGCCCAGACTACCTGAGGTGTCCCATCCTCTGAACCTCCACAGGTACCTGGAAGTGGTGTCCCCAACCTCCGTGTCACCTGTTTTTTCGGGAGGCACAGCTGAAGCCCTGGCAGGCAGCATGCCCTGCAGCAGCTGGTCCTTATCCATGTGTGTCAGGCAGCTTGTGGTGCCACCAGGCTCCTGGTCTCCATCCCCACTCTACCCCAACCTGCCATGCGCCCCCGCCTCGCTGTGCTGGCGCGCTCCCGAGCCAACCTTGGCTCCTTGTCTCACAAGCAGAGATGAAAATAAACTCCAGTGAAGGGTCCTTTAACTTTCTCTACTCGAGTGAAAATAAATGCGCTTTCCCCACCACCCAGCCCTGTAAATTCCCTGCACTGTGAAATATCTTCCAGATATAGTAAAGAGACGGCTTTTGACTATTTTTTTTAAACATCTTTAACTGCTGTATATATTTCCAGGGAGACGTAATAAGCGCTACAGCTAATTTATCTGCGTGTACTGTAAATATTTTCAGGAGATAGCAGAAAGGATTTCAAACACATGGCTGGGAGTATTGGCACACAGCATAGGCTGGGTGGGAAGGACACCTTTAACCCTTTGTGTGCCATGTCCTTTCCCTTTGCTCCTTTCTCTGTGTCCCCAGCACAGAATCTCCTTGCCAGCCCAGGACTGTCCCTCCAGCTGATGTCCAGCCAGATGTTTGGTTTGACCTGGGTGCTGAGGTTGATTCTTCCATTTGACCTTGTAGTCCTTGCTCTGGGGGCACTGGGAGCTCAGCTGAGAGCCACTGGGAATTCCCCTCCTGACCTACTGCCCATAGCTATGGCTCAATCCCTACACCCCTGCCACATGCTACCTGCTGCTACAAGCACAGGACAAGATTTGGGAAGAAAAAAATCCTGTGTCTTGCAGCCCCAGCATCCTTTGGGTTTCAGCAGAGGTTGCAGACCCATGGTGGGGGAAAACCAGGGTACCTATTTACTGCCAAGCCCTAGGACTGGGAAAGGAGGCTGAGCACAGCAGGGACAGAGATGTTGCCCACATGTTTTTGTCCCCGTGGCCCTTGGGAGATGTGAGTTCTGCAGAAGAAGGAGGCTTGGTCCACCAAGAGTCCATTCTCAGGGCTCTGAGGTGTGATGGGAGAGACCCCAGGTGATGGAGAGCTGGGGGAGCAGAGGGCAGCAGGGTGCAGGCACGTGTCGCTCTTGGGGGAGCAGCTGGTAGCAGATGCAGAGGTCCCTGTCCATTCCCCACCCAGCCTGACCCCAGGGAACACAGGAGCAGGCATCTGCTGGGACACAGCCCAACAAGCCCCCACAGCTCCTGGAACAGTGACTCCTGGCTACACATCCCACTTGTGACCACATCCATAGTGCTCGGATCCTCTGGGGACCATGACCACGTTTTGGGAGAGCTGTTGCAGGGATGGGTGAGATGGGGGTCCAATGGCCACCTTTCACTATTCCTGTGCCCTGATAGTCGCCAGGAACTTCTGTGGGAGACAGTAACTTCTCCAGGGGAGGGTCTGGAGAAGGAAGTCATGGGGTGCTGGCCTGGGGGAGCAGAGGTTTTTCATCACACAGCCAATGTCTGGTGTCAGCAGGGAATCCTGCTAAAAGCACATTCAATTCAAAGCCTGTTATTAAGCAAACCCAGCTCTGTAGCACGAACAGTCTGTCCTGAAACTGTGGGTCACTGCAGCCTGGCCAGTCACCCTGCTGAGGGGTCTGCTTGTCAGGCTGGGGAGGCTGTGCACCCTCTCCATCACAGCCCTCCCCTCTGCTGCGAGCTCACCATGAGCTCCTGCCTCTTGGCTGGTTTGTGGAGGTGTTTTGGCCAAGGCAGCGTGTTCCCTGGGATTCTCCTGCAATAAGTCTGCTCCTTCACTCTGGCAGCTTGCCCCCTCCTGACCTGTGATTAGGAGTCCTGGGGGTATCTGGGGCTCCCAGCCCATCAGCTGGGTGCCTCTGGCTCACTGCAGGTTTGGGGTCTCTGTTGGCAGTGGGAGCAGGAAGGATGCACTGTCTGTTGGGAAGAAAGATGGGATTTCTCCAGCTGTTTGCACAAGCCCTTGAGATGTGGGACTTCTATCCATCATCTGAGCACTGTGATCCAGGCTTTTAGTGGGCATGGGTCTGATCCAGACTAATTCCAGACAGGTTGCAGTTCCTTTGGCTGGTTCCAAAGCATCGTCTAAGTTGTGGAGAGAGCAGTTCCTCCCACCAGGTGAGGCTGGACAACAGGCTGAGGCTGTCAGGGTAGGAGAGCTGCCACAACCACTGGGAGAAGGGCCCAGGCAAGGTGAGTCTTCCTGGCAGCAGGCACAGATGCATTGTCTTCATTGTCCTGGAAATCTGCTCCCCAGGCTCCTGGCCCCATGATATAATTTAATGCAGAATAAGGACAAGAAGTACCTATTGGCTTGGAGCCCAACTGAAAAGCCACGAGAAGGAGATAAAAGCCTTTAAATGCTAAGCCTGTCCGAAGAGACAATAAAAGGCAAATGTCTTCCCAGCTTTATGCCCATGTCTTTTTACTTGATTTATGGACTTTCTGCTATAATCCTTCATGCTTTGTGATTCTTCAAGTTGTTCAGCTCTTGTAAAAGGCCTGTGGAAGCCAACTGCATCAGTCAGGGGACTCCATATCTGTCCCTTAGCCTGGGCTGATCCTGTTGTGGGGTCCAGTTTAGGATCTGCCCTGGCCTTTGCCTAATGTCCCACAGGGTAGTGAAGCCCAGGGTAAGCCCAGATGCCACAGCAGAAGGCACAGAGGGGGTTTTGTGGCCACAAAGAGGAAAAGGCAAGCAAAGAGAAAAGACACAAATGTTCCCATTCAGCCTCTGAGTGAGCAGCAAAATGTTTGGGAGCTGGATCTGCAAAGAGGATCCAGATGGGAGGAACCGCAGCTGCTCCCTGTGAGCGGAGCCTGAATGTCTTTGGGGGCTGTGGGAGTGGGAGGCAGCCATCCCCACACACCCAGCGTGTGTGGATCTGGAGCTAATCAGCCTGACACAGGATGCTTGGGTGTCTGCTGGGGCTGGGCTATGAAAGCAATTGCTCTCAATAAAACGTTTCCCTCCTCCGTTTCGTTCGGAAGTGGAACTGGGAGCCCAAATGTCCTCAGCCGACTCTCCTGGTCCTTCTGCCCCCTCGGAGGGGAGGACTTGACTGAGACGTGGGGATTGGTGCAGCTGAGCAGGAGCACATGTGCCTTCGCATCACACACTGCAGGTGCCCCCAGGCCAAGTCCCATGGCGCTGGGTGCCAGCTGTGGCTCTGGGCATCTGAGCAGCTCTAAATCTGTGTTCTCTCAGGTGCAATGATCCCCCTGAGGTTGGGAAGTGGAGACATCCCTTCCCTTTGTTCTTCCCCGACCAGCTCCTGTTGCAAGAGGAGCAGCTATAGGGCTGTATAGTGGTGAGGGAAAAGGGATGGAATGGCACTGGGAATGGTGGGGAGCAGTTCTGGACTGGGGGCAGTGGTGGAGCACAGCTCTTCTCAGCACCTGCTCCACTGCTGGAGGTAGGAATTGTCCCAGCTGACTGGGAAAGTGCAGGGTACCAGGTAGAGGAGCAGCTGACTGTGGCTGTCCTGAGGCACCTTGGGGGCATCCCCGCTCCTTTCCAGCAGCTGGTGGCCCTGATGTCCCCCACCCTTGCTCCTGATGGGCACAGCAACCCTCAGAGTAGCATGAGATTCTTGTGTGGGCACAGCCTGGCTTTGCCCTGCAGCACCTTGGGAAGGGCACACACGTCCTGCAATTTCCCTTGCCCACAGCCCAGACCACCACTAGTGATGCCCAGGGTGGCATCCTCTCTCCACCAGACACATTTCATTTTAATTTCTGCACAGACAGCAGCACTTCTGTTTGGTGTCCATTCCCAAAATCTTCAGGCACCAGGTGGGACTTCTGTGGCTTCAAACAGTGACTTCATGTCTCTCCCCTCCACTCCTGCCCGAGGGCCAGGCTGCCCTGGGACCCCCGGGTCATGTAGCCTTCCATCACCTCCCACACTTAGTGCCAATTTACAACAAACGAGATGAGGGAGAAGATTTTGGAGATTCTGGGGAGAAGGCAATGTGGGGAAGCAGAATTTGGCCTGTTCTTAAAGGTCTCAAAAAAAACCCCACCAAAAAACAAACCCAAAACACCCAAAAAAACCCCAAACCAACAAACAAAAAAACCCCAAAAAAACCCCCCAAAACAAAAAAAAACCCCACCCTTGCCTGTAAAAAAATTAGTAATTTTAAACCTCAGGCAAATGCTTCACATTCCTGAGCAATGCTGCCCTCTGTTTATTGCCCTTATTGTTCTCAATGAGCTGGAACCGTGGAAATGAATATTCACTCTGACCCCATCTTTCGCCCTGAGAAAGAAAGGAAGAAAGAAAGAAAAGAGGAAAAAGAACCAAAACTGCTGAAGAAAAACAGAGTCATTCTCCCCATGACTGAGTGAAAGAATAACATGGGAGCGTGGAAACAGAGCTGCCAGGGCGCAGCAATTGATTTACAGTGGGCTCTGAATGCCGTCCCTGCTGCGGTGCGCTGGCTGTCCCCGCCGGGGCGGCTCCGCGGGCACCTCGGCAGAGCAGAGCGGAGGGGAGGCCGCAGGACAGGGGGTCGGGCACTCGGGGCTGCCCGGAAAAGGACAAGAAGATTTAAAGCGCAGCCTGGGGCTCCCTCCGCTTGGGTTATCTCTGGCTGGGGCACTGCTGCAGACCACACAGGCACACGCCGGAGTCAGTTTTACTGGTTCCGCAACATAACGGGCAGCACATGGGAGCCGTGTGGCGCTGACAGGCGGTCTCGGCACGCCCTGGGCCTGTGGGGACACACAGTGAGGGGGGGACTTGCTGGGGGACATGGCGCTGGGCTGCAGGTCATTCGCGGCGTTTCGGGGAGAATGGGCATCCGGAGTGACTGCACTGGGTGCAGGCGGATCCTTCTGCCAGAGGGCGCCGGGCTGCCTGAGGCCAGGGAGCAGAGACCCTGCCCAGAAGAGGACTCCAGGCCCCATTGCTTGGTTTTCTCTCCCTTAGTCACCCACTAGGCTGGGAAGAGTAGAGATACCAGCCCAGTTGTTTGGGGTTTTTTGCTCTGTGCTAAACTTTCAGCACCTCTGGACCCCTCACGACCTGGCTGGCTGCTCCTGGCAGGCAGAGCCTGTGGCAAAGCTGACACTGCCCTTCCTAAAGCTGTCTCTTTCTGTCCCTCTGCCTCCAGTGATAAAGGAAAGTTTCTGGGAGAGGCTGTGGAGCTTATGCCCACAGCACCCAGTTCCTGAGATGGGCACAGGGAGGGGACTATTACTCTGAGTCCCAGGTCCTCCCAGCACTCACCATCAGCAGATCTCTCCAGAGGCAGCACTGGATGCTGGGCTGCCCAGAGTGGGGAACCCACCTGCCCCCACCACGGGTGAAGTCAGTGACAGCTGGCAGGGGGAAGTCCCCGTCCCTCCTGTGCTCCCTCAGTTAATCATCACGTTGGGTAATTGCACGAGTGGCCGAGGGGGCAGCCCGTGAGGATCTGACTGCAGGTGTGGGGCCGTGGACGGGCGCAGAAAGCTTTTAACTGGAATAGGGTTACAGCCAGGCAGCCCAGCAATGCCAGGGATGCGAGGAATCCCCTACCTGCTTCAAAAGGATGCTTTCTTTATCGTCTAATTAAAAAAAGGGCAGTGGTGGGGGGGACCAGAGTGCACCTGTGCTGGCAAACACTCGGCCAAGAAGGGGGGGGAGTGAGGGCCTGAGGAGGGAGCAGGAGCGAGGAGGGCGTGAAGGGACTGCACTGGAGGGCAGTGGCAGAAGGGGAAGGACTGGGATGGGTCAGCACCTCCAGGATTCCATGGCACCTCTGCTGCCAGTCAGTCTTGCCAGCCCCAGCCTGGTCCCACTGTGGCAGTGCAGGGGGGCACACAGCCTTTCCAGCTGTGTTCCAGTTGCCTTCATCCCCATGCAATCCCATCCTTCTGTCTGACAGGTCTAGAAAGCACCCCCACAGCTGATTTATTGGCAAGGTTTAATATTAATCTGTAGGGATTGATCCTACCTGGGTAAGATGGGGAGAGCTTTATGCCCTGACACAGCTCCTGGGCAGTGCCCTGGGCAAGTTTCACACTGCTTAGCTCTTCCTTTCCTCTTCTTCAGTTGGTCTTATTGGAACTGTGTCAGGAGATGTTTAGGTTGGATATTAGGAGAAGGTCCTTCCCCCAGAGGGTGCTGGGCACTGCCCAGACTCCCCAAGGAATGGGCACGGCCCCGAGGCTGCCAGAGCTCCAGGAGTGTTTGGACAGCCCTGCCAGGGGTGCTCAGGGTAGGATTGTTGGGGTGCCAGTGCAGGACCAAGAGTTGGACTGGATGATCCTGATGGATCTCTTCCTACTCAGGAGATTCTGTGATTATTAGATGGGAAGAGTGTTTTAAAACTGATGTTTCAGTCAAACTTACTCCTGCAGTGAATCAGCCTAGGCAGCATCAGGGAAAAATTTCCACTAGGAAAGAGCAAATTATTCTTAGGTTTAATGGGGGTGAGCCCTGGCTTTGGGATTTGTATCTCAAAAGCTCCTGCTCTGTCTGGCTCTATCTGGCTCCTGCTCTGTCTGGCTCTATCTGGCTCCTGCTGTGCCTAGTGAAAACAGGGCTGAGGATGCTGCATCTCCCACCCTTCCTAGAGAATGCATGGGGATGGAGTAACTCTGAACTCTCCATCCCTCCACTGACTCCAGTTGAAATTGGCTGTTGGCTTCAACAGTTACAAAGCTGGACACAGAGACATACCCACACATACCATGAGTGCAGAAACTTTGAGTGTTTTGGAAACCAAGCCAAAAAAGAAAGGAAAAAATGAAAAAAAAAAGGATGAAGCAGAGTGGAATCAAGCCATTCATGTGCAGTGGGAGCAGTTTGGACTAAGAGCCCAGCACGGGTTTAATGAGATCATTTCACACCTCTAATTAAATAGGTGCAACTCTCTGCAAGGAGGAGGCTTTGGGCCCTGGGACACCCCAGGGTTTTGCAGGATGGAGAAGTCAGGGATGGAGGAGAGAGGCTGTTAGCCATGGATATGTTTGCTGGCTCTGGCTCTGGGGAATGAAGCCATCACTGAGTGCATGGAAGTAACCCCAGAGGGGTTGTTTGTGTGTAGAGAACTGTCACATCCTACTTCCACACTGGCATGCCACAGGGATGGACACCCCCAGATCCCCAGATCCCCAAGGGGATGCTGGTGGCACCTTCTGAGGCCAGGCTGGGACCTGCCAAGCCTCAGTTTCCCCAGCTGTGATGTGCAGGCGGGACACTTGAGATGCACTGCCAGGAGCTGAAATCCAACTGTGTGGGGGATTTGGTTCTTCTTACAGCCTGTCCCTCCCTGCCCCCCGCCAGCTGGGACATGGGTTTCCCTGGTGTCCCTAAAGGTTCTGCTTCCCCACCTCACAAGTGGGAACTGGGTGCCATCCCAGTGACAGCTGCAGCAGTGATGGATGTGCCCTGTGGTTACAGCACCCAGCCCAGGGCCCAGGATGGGCATCGGGATCTCATCCCTAGGGGTGATGTCCTGCACCAGGGCCCAGCTCCAGCCTTGCAGGGTTGGATCTCGATGAGGACACAGCTGGATCTTGAGCCAGCAGCATGCTGGGGGGTGCCTGTATTTTGGGAAGGCTTCTGGAGCCTCCAGCAACCCTCCCCTCCTGTCTCCAGAGCAGAGGGGCTTTGGTGCAGCTCCTGAGCCTGTGGCTGCTGCAGGTGGGTGCGTCCACTGCTCTGCTCTGGCCCTGCTCATGGCACAGGGAGGAGGCAGAGTCCTCTGGGGACGGGGGTGGGAGGGGAAGGACGGGATCAAGGACGGCTAAGCCTTGAGCTTCACACACCTGATTGTACAGCTTTTGGCTTCACCTCACCCCCCTCCCTGCCTGGCAGCGGGGATCTGCATGGACCAATGCCAGCAAAAATCAAACACTCTTCCAGACCCTCATGGGGGACAGTGAGGCATGAGGATGGGGAGCAGGGCTTGGGGGCTGTGCTGGAGAGGAGCAGCCCTAAAGCCCCCACCAAGGTACAGGAGGGGACTCCCCTATGCCTCCTGCAGCAGATCTCTGGGTCATGAGGGAGCTAAAGGCCCCCCTTCCTGCTCACTGCACCCTAATGATGTGCACACTGGGCCACTCTTCCTCCATACTCCTTTTGCAGGAGCAGGAGTGGCAGGAAGTGGTGTTCTGCCTTGGCAGCAGCATTGTAATGGCATTGCAAAGTGACATTGCATGGTCCCATCCATGCTGCAGTCCCATGGGAACTGTAGCACAGCTGGGATGGAACTGTGCAGCAAGGGACAACCAGCACAGACCCAGCCACAGAGCTGTGCTGTGCTGTCCACTTCCACCCCGGGACCCAGTGAGGGGACAAGCAGCCTCATAATCCCCCATCCCACTCTGGAGGGGGATGTCCAGGCTGTGTAAGACAACCTGGGTTGGTGCCGCCTCTAGACACTCTCTGTGCTATTCAGATGTCCAAGACAGAGCTTGCAAGCACTGTCCCCACAGCACGAGGGATCTGTGCCAGAGAGCTGCAGGCAGCTGGACATCTGCCTTCATCGCCTCCCGCCAGGCGAGGGGTGGGATGTGCTTCCAGCCTGGAAGTTATTTTAGTACCCAAGTCTCTTTCTGAGGCAATACAGCTCCTGGTTTTTCAGTACATCCTTCCTGGCCAGGGGCCTGACATGTTCCTGACCCCTGCCCTTTGTCCCCACAGTGGGAAGAGAGCCAGTTCCCTGTCCCCTGCGAGCTCTGGGACAACACACTGCAGCTATCCTGTGCCAGGAGTGACACAGTCCCTCTACAGTCCCCATCTCGCATGGGCAAATGCATGGAAATTTGTCCCCAAAGCCGATGTGCCAGCTTCATCCTGGAAACTCCTGCTCAGATCCTGTGAGCGTGGGCACATGTGTGAGCCGGCACCTCTGGACCCCTCACGACCTGGCTGGCAGCTTCTGGCAGGCAGAACCTGTGGCAAAACTGATACTGCCCTTCCTAAAGCTGTCCCTTTCTGTCCCTCTGCCTCCAGTGATAAAGGACAATTTCTGGGAGAGGCTGTGGAACCTAGCAGCTGCTGGAGCAGTTTGAAGCTGAGTTCAAAGTTTGGCTGATTTTCCACTGTGTGTGATGGTTCTTTAGCAGCTCACGTGTCCCTGCTCTGCAGCGAGGCCCTTTGGCTCAGCATGATAGAGTCTGGGGTGAAAACAACAGATTTGGTTAAAACATCCCTCCTCTGAAACCTCAGCACTGGTAACAGCTTGGCATAGCCCCTTGTGGTGCTACTGGCTGCTCTGCACAGCTCCTGTCCAGCTCCCATGTGATAAGTTGTGTCCTTCCCTCAGGTTATTGCTTTGGGATGCTGCACTCACCCCTGCTCCAACGACCTCATTGCTGGTCACCATGGGTTTCCTCCACACGATTCTGCTCCTGTTGCTGCCTGCATCCTGCCTGGACCCTGCCTGTGGCCTGGCACAAGTCCCCTCCGATGATGCTGTGCTGGCACAGCCCCACTGCCTGGCACAGCATGGGGAGGTGCTCCTGGCTGGACATGCAGCTCCATGAGGTCCTCTGCTTTTCCAGAAGAGCTGTGAGAAGCTTGAGCCCAGAGGAGAACTCAGGGATGGGGAGAGCAGGAGAAGGGGAGGAGGGGGAGTTTTCCCTCCTAATTTTAATAAACTAAATTAAAGGGGTGGAAAATTGGTATTTCATGCAAAAGTTGGTGAGGGTTAAACCACTTCCAGATGTTGTCTCAGAAGGTTTTGTTCCAGCCTGATCTGCTGCAGATAAAGCTGTAGATGCCCCTGCCAGATATTGTATTACACACTAGTGGAGTTTCCAAGCAGTGCTGTGATCCAAGTGGCATTTTGTGCCATGCTGTCCCTTAAAGGGAACAGAGACCACTCAGACGTGTCCCTCTCAAGGACTGCACTGAGCAGCCCTTGGTGCGGACAAGGTGAGGCAGGCGGCCAAGGTGGTGGCAGCCCTGTGGGGGACCAGGAAGTGGCAGATGCCAACACGAGGGAGTCCTTATCCCTAGACAACACTCTGGCTTTAACCTCTTGCACCATCCCTTTTCAGCAGGACCATCCCTGGCTTTTCCTTCTGCTCCTAGTCTGACCTGCTCCGACCCCTGTGGGCTCTGCTCACCTTGATGGCGCCCAGTGTGCAGGTGGAGAAGACCTGGGAGGGTGATCAGTGGTGACAGAGGGCTTTCCTTCCCATGACATGGAAGAGCAGGAGCTCCCTTGGGCATGGCTCTGAGTGAGGTCCAGGGCTGGTACAGCAAAGCCCTGCAACTCTCAACTTCACAGACACCTTGTGCCCATCCCAGCAACCTCGGGATGGGTCTTGCCACTGCCTGTGACTGATGCACAGGGTCATTTTAAGGTTGGGGAAACTGAGGCACAGCCAGGCCAAGAATAGAAGATGAGCTGACTGCACCTCTGGGGTTGCTGCTCCGGCCCACACCTGCCCATGCAGAAGAGATGAGGGTCCCATGGCCGAACTGCAGCTTTGGCATGGCTGGCAGCGGGTCCGGCAGCAGGTCCAGCTGTGGCTGCAGCACACCTGCCTGGAGCGGGAGCATAGCCGGCATTCCTACCCCCGGAGCCCCCTTCCTGCCCCCCCGCCGGCGCTGCACCCCCGCTGCCTTTCAGCCTCCGCTTGTTTTCTTAGCAGGCGGGTCCCGCGCTCTCCGAGCCCAACAATTTCCTGCCCGGGCGAACGCATTCCTCTATTCCCCCATCACAGGTCCCTCCTGCCACCTCCCCACCTTGCTGCTGGATGTTGCCTCTCTCCACTGCTTGCACCACATTACCCTTCTCCCCTCCCACCCCCCTGCCTCAGTTTCCTCAGCTGGGACCCCCACGCTCCTTCTGGGAAGCAGAGCAAAGCCTGGGGATGTGGGATGCTGAAGTTGGCATCCTTCCACAGTTTTGGAGTTCTAAAGGAGGAGATGTTTGCCCCCATTTGCCATGTTGGCCAAGCACCAGTGGGGAGGTGGTGATTTGGAGTGCAATCCGAGGGGACCCATTCCAGCGCCAGCCTTCCCATCAGCTCCAAAACACTGCTGGCAGTGCTGAGGGCAGTGGGAATGTCCCCAGGCTCATAGATGACAGTTGATCCTGGAGTCCTCCTTGCCCTCCAGGAGCAGGATGTGCAGAGCAAGGCGATACCAAGCACTCTGCTGTTCCTGGGGAACATCACGCAGGTGGATTTCCCTATTCTGCAAGCCGAGAAAACCAAAAAGGCAGCAGAGCAGTGGTGGGACAGTGATCTGGGATAGACAGTGACTGCCAGGGACACCCAGGGTGACACTGGGTGGCTGGGAACATAACCTTGGAGTGCAGAGACCAGGACTGATGGAGCTGCTGGGGGTAATAGGGGGGTGAAGCACTGGGCAGAACTGGGCAGAACCCGTCAGGTCCACTTTGGAGACCAACTCCACATCACCTGGGGGACCACCGAGTATAAGGTGGTGGTCTGAGCCAGAAGGACCCTGTTGCTGGGGTTTGTGCTCCTGGCAGAGGGTCCAGGAGGTGGGTGGGCAGGGGCGGTGAGCCCAGCGGCAGACATGCCCTTCCCAGCTGCCCCCAGCGTGCTGCCAGCACTCCAACGCACCCATGGCCCGAAAAGAAAGAAAAAATCCCGTCCCGTCCCGCCCGTCAGGAAACCTCAAATCAGGGCCAATGTTTTTGAAAGGCTTTTTTCTCCTCGCTCCTTTAACACATCTGCCAATATAATCTGACCTTTTCCATATAAATAAAGCCCGCGCGTTCGGGCTTTGATCCCGCGCTCCAAATTTTCTATTTACTTAATTGGCCCATCCAAGGGCTGAGCGACTCGCGGGCCGGCAGCTGCCGCCGCAGCCGCATTCCTGGGGGTTTATCGCCGCCCGCTCACCTGGTTGTCATTATCACGGGCCCGGCCCCACGCCCCCACTGCGGCCACCTGAGCCCGGCTGCCCGGGCACTGCCCTCCCCTCCCGCCCGGCACCCGGCCCCACTGCCCTGGGGTGTGGGCAGGGGAGTGGGGACATCTCGTGGGGGTTTCACGGGCGATCTTGCTTGTCTGGTTCTCTGTCACCCCACTCCACACCACCTTCACCTTTGGAGGGCAGCTTGCTCCAAGGGAGAGGGAACCCCATGTAACAGGGGGCTGGACCCTCTAATCCCATCCTTGTGGAGGGATGGAGGGTCAGAGGCTTTCCCAGGCAGTCTGGGGAGGGTGATCCTCCAGAAAGGGGACCAGGGCTTGATTTACTCCTTGGAGTTGCTTCTGTTTCCATACAGATCATATCTTGGTCAACCTTCTACAGATTAAGGACCGTAAATTTCCCCACACACAGCAGGAGGGAGCACAAAACTTGGCTGTCACTTGGGGCTGAAGGCTCTGGGCACCTAGAGAAGGTGACCCCTGACCAGCTGCCATCTGCTCTCCCCCAGACTTTCCCTGCTTGTGCACCAGGCATGGCAAGGACAAAGCCCTTCTGCTGCGGGCTGGTACTGATCAGCTGGGAGAGCTGACACCTCCTCAGCAGATCCCCACTGTCGTGGTCATGGGGAGCCCAGCCCAGGAGCTGCAGGGCTGGGACCAGAAGCGATGGGAGGACTGTGTGTCTTTCTGCAATGCTGCCTGTGCAGAGTAGTGGGTGCTATGGGCCATGGGGAGATGGACAGGTCCCAAGAGTGGACTGTGACTGTGTTCTCGGCCTTCTAGCTATTACTTTTTGGTGCAAGAAAAAGAAACATGCAGGGAAGGCTGTAGGCAGACCCAGACATGTGCCTTGGTCTGCTGGCTAAGGTGGTACCTGTCCCTGCTCTGAAGAGGTGGAAGGTGCTCCTTCTACCTGTGGTTACTCAGTTTCTTCAAGCATTAATAAGGGCCTGAGGGGGCTTTGGGACCCTCCAACTAACTAGCAGGAAGTTGGGGAGAGCAGCACCCAAAGTGACCCCTCTCCAAGCACAAGTGTTTGCCTGCCCATGGGCACTGCTGGTGTGACTCGCAGCCTCTTGTGGGCAGATCCCATCATCACTGTACAATGCCTGCTGAGGTGACACATGCAGGCAGAGTTTGGTGATGGGAGGGTTGAATCAGCTGTCCTTTACTTCTCCACCCTCCTTTTCCCTCTCTCACTGGAAGGGGAGGCAGATCTCTTTTTAACCTGGTTCAGCTCAATAGGAAGACATTGGTGGTCATCCTGCACCAAGCGTAGTCTCTGATGTGTGGGAGGCCGTCCATGAGCCCTGGAGGGCTCCTCCTGGTACGTGGACAGTGCTGAGCCATGAGGATAGATTCCAGCTTGCAAAACCTCCATACAATTGGCCATAAACCCTGGGTTTCTGGTACCCACTGTAATGAGATGTGGGAGCAAAAAGCCAACTACAAGACCCTAGACAGCACCAGAGTTGGACTGACAGCAGAATCATAGAATGGTTTAGGTTGAAGGGACATTAAAGATCATGTAGTTCTACCTCCTGCCATGGGCAGGGACCCCTTTTACTAGATCAGTTTGCTCAGAGCCCCGTCCAGCCTGGGCTGAACACTTCCAGGAATGGGGCAGCCACATCTTCTCTTTCCTTATTAATTCTCATGACGGTATGATTGACAGAGGAGGATGGTCGTTTGGTCTGGACATGGTGTCTGCCCTGGACCAGCAGAGCCCTGGGTTGTAGGATGCTGAAGAGCAGCAGGTTAGAGGAGGCCATGGGTTGAAGTAACAGCACTGAGAGATGAGGCCAGAGGCTGGGTCAGGCACAGGTGGACGGACCTGAGCCCCTGCAGGACATCCAGCATGGAGAAGGTACTGGCCCAGCATGGCAGGTGCCACCTAGCACTGCTCCTGTCCTGGGGGTGCCAGACCTCCTTCTGAGCAGTCAATGAAGATTTTCCTCTGATCAACTCCCTGTTTTGCTTTTTCACATTGTGGCTCATAATTTATACACCAGTGGTGGGCAGAAGGAATATTGAACTCCCAAGTACCTCTGTGTGGTGCTGCTGGATGTGCCAGCTCAAGTGACGGATGGGAACCACAGGGTGGGAGTGATGGACTACATCCAGGGTGCTGCAGAGGGGCACCCCCAGGAGCTGAATGCTCGGGCAGCTGTGCCGGGTCCAGCCAGGACAGGTGACAGCTCCAGCTGTGCTGTGGTACATGGAGCATGTCTGGCTCAGGATGGATGTCACCCCCTCGGCTACACTGCCTCTTGTTGATCCACTTTCCCTGCTTCCCCAGCCAGCCCTGAAGCTGGGATAAATCCCCATAATTCTTTGCACTGACATTGGTGAGTCAGAATGACCAGTGTGTCCAGGATCTTCCCTTTTTCCAGGGAAGCGGCTCCATGGCCTCCAGTGTGCCGGTGCCCTCCCTGCCTTGCTAGCAGCTCTCTGCTCAGCTGTGCTCACCAAAGGATTGAAAGTCTTTCTTTGCCTCTCCGGGAAAGCTTTGCTGCCAGAAGATCCCAGATGTCTTTGCCTGCTGAAGCCCTGTTCCCAGCTCCTTGGAACCCTCCCTCCTCCCTTGCCTGGCTCTGCCTCATCCAGCGCAAGCAGCACCACTGTAAGATCACCCAGCCTCTCCACAGCCTTCTGCTTGGTGAACCAGTGGTTTTCAAGTGACAAGCTTGGCCCATTGGTGCCTCACAATGACACCCATCAAGGTCCCAGACAAACTACCCCTTCCTCTGGGTGCCATCCCAGAGGGATGAGGTGGGCAGCACAAATAGAGCAGGACAAGGAAGAGGGGAAGGAAGGTAAGGAATAGAGTGCCGGGTGGGATTTCAACATCTGACATGCTGGCATTTCCCAAGTAGAAGCCAGTCATTCAACATCTGGCCAAGAATCCTGCATCTTGCTTAAGAGCAATTCCAGATGTTCCCGAGACCTTTTTTTCATTATTTTATTTCTTTCATTCTTTTCTTCTCTCCGCTTCCTCCTAAGCACTCTTGACTCACTAAATCAAGGAAGACAGGCTTTTAACTCTCTGGAAAGAAACAAACGGCTCAATGGTGATATGAAACAAATTCTCTGGAACTATGTGAGCAGATGTGTGTCGGGGGAAGGGAAGGAGGGAGCAAGGTGAGGGAGATCAAGAGAAAGAGAGGGGTATGTCTCCATGGGCATCTCTTCATCATGAGGTGCCCCACCTGGATGCACAGCATGACAGCCAGAGGGACGTGCAGTCTTCACTACACATGTAGGACTGGCGAGGACGAGATTTGTGACTGGAGGAAAAAAGGGAAATGGACCAGTTCCTGCTTCTATGGGTTGACTGGTTACCTCCTCTCCAGTGTAATTTGGTCCAGTTCTTACCTCCTGGAAGTGACTCAGAGCCAAAGAGGTCAGAGGGAGGATGAGTCTGGTATGTTGACGATGCTCATCTGTAGAGGTGATTTATCATCCCTGACAGGAGTGGGAGAATGAGCAGCCAAACAGCAAGAAACTTGGGAAAAGAGAAAGTTTGGTGGGAGGAGGGGAGAGGTCAAAGGCGAGAGAGAAGAATGAGAGAAAGATGGAGGAAAGTGGTGAGAATGTGAAAGGATGACCCAGATATATGGAAATGTGGTTTCTCTATCAAGTTCCTTGACTCCTGCTAATGTGCTGGTCAGGCCTGTAGCCTCAGTGGCCACTGTCAGCCACACAGGGAAGGGTTTCACGGGCCTCTGATGACCTGAGCCTCTGATGACCTAGAGCTGCCACCTCTGCAATCTCTTCAGACAGAATTGCTAGTGCTGTGCTTATTATCCACACTATCCCCTCCTGAGCCATTACCTCCAGCTCCATCCTTTTGTCAGAGCTGCTTTGTCTGGGTTTGAATGCTCCCAGCCTCTTGCAATCCCACCCTTCCTGTTGTGGTGGAAGGGTGGTTTGTAGACTCTTTAGGTAAAGCCACAGGGCTGAAACCATTTGCTTTCTTCTCTTCCTGCATCTCTGATGGCACCAGGAGAAATAAGTCCACAGGGGCAGCCAAGAAAAGTTCATTTCACTGCCTTCTTGTTCCCCTTTGAGTTAAAGAGCCAGAACATTGGATGGCCACTGCAGTCAGCCTAGAGAAGAACCTGACCACAACCTGTATATGGCTACAACAGGCCTGAAAGAGCTCATCCCAGAGAAATGTGCCATTAAGAGGCAGTGAGGATGGTAGAAGGCAGCTCTGCATAATTTAAGCCACTCGAGAGCCCTGCCACTGGCTCCAGAGCACCCAAGGAGCCAAACACCTCTGCCAGCACGCAGCACAAACCCCTTTGCAGGACATATCCCATTATTAGCAGAAAGCCAAAAATTCAGCAGGTGAGGTTGATGCTTTGGTCTGGTGAAGTTCAAGCTCCCCAGCCTGGGAAGTGGTTCCAGGTGCCTCCCTTGTGGTGATGATGGAAAGGCTGCCAGCTTTCAGAGATCTGATGCTCAACATCCTCTGATATCTGGGTCTCTGAGAGGTCTGGGGGCTGGGGTGCACACACACGACCTTGCTGAGCAGTTTTCGCTGTACACACTTGAAGCTCACGAGAAACCCTCAGAGACCTTCTGTCTGGCAGTAAGAGCCCTTCAGAACATGATAGAGGACATCTCAAGAAACCACAAGTACTGTCCAGCTAATGGCTGCTCACGTGCTTCTGCAGAGGAGTTCAGCTCATTCATGAGCAGGAATTCAATCTGGAGCTTTGGAGTAGGAAAAGATCCCATAGGATGACAGCCCAGGAGCAGTAGCCTGGTTTCCACACCAGCAGGAAGCATACATCAGTCCCACGTCTGAGCCATGTCCAGCACCATGCTTGGTTCTCAAGAGCTGGTTAGCAAATCCCCAGTCCAGCTGGTTTTACCCTCTGAAAAAGCCAGTTTGCCTGAGCTGAGCCAGCTGACTGTCCCTCTCCTCAGCATCTAGCCCAGCCCCCTGAAGCTGAATCCCTGCATTTGGAAAGCCCTGGGGAGGCTCCAGGTGGACTCCC
Organism: Cyanoderma ruficeps; assembly: GCA_008694505.1. Lineage (NCBI taxonomy): Eukaryota > Metazoa > Chordata > Aves > Passeriformes > Timaliidae > Cyanoderma > Cyanoderma ruficeps. The sequence continues at coordinate 413,317 of VZDJ01000036.1, read as the reverse complement.
AGTGCTGGCTGGGCTGCAGGTGGCCTGCAGCTCCTTTGGGCTCCAGCCTGAGCCATGGCTATGAGAGCATCCCGGCTTCCTGCCCTGGAGCAGGGTCTTGGCTTTTGGTTCCTGGCTCTGCAGAGCAAGGCTGAGAGACCGTTCTGGCTCTCGGGAGGACCTGCACTTCAAAATTTTCCAAACAAATCATTTGGATTATTTCTAACTGACATTTTTTGGAGGGGTTTTCCTTCTGCTGGAAGGGAAGGACCTGATTTATTAATTTTTCAAAACTTTTTTATCCAAACTTTTTGAATGCTCAATTGGGGGGTGGAGAGAGGGACAATGAGTTTGAGCAGACCAGATGAACCAGCCCTGCCTGAGCCTGGTAGGCACAGGGGACTCTCTGCTGAGGCTCCTGCCTCCTTCTTGCTGTTCTCAGCCTGCAGATAAGTTCCCTAGGACCCTTCTGAGTGCCCACAGCCACCCCAGTGCCCTGCAGCACCCTGGCACGCTTGAGCTTGGTGATCAGGCCACCGTCAGCCCTGTGCCCACAGCCCACCAGTGGCACTAGCTAGGATGGAGCCACCAGTTCCTCTATGAGTAAAATTCAATTTTTTATCCTTTGGTGTCTTTTACCTTTCCTTTTTTTGCCTTTCCCTTTGACTGGGGGAATTAGGGGGATTTCCAGGCCATGGGGTACCCTGTCCTTAGACAGGGCCCATATCTATGTTCCTGCCCTAAACATGTGGCACCACATTCCTATGCCAAGGTGCAGACTGGTCTGTGCCAGCGGGTCTCTCCCAGCTGGGTCAGTATCGAGGAGCAGCAGGCAAAGAGTGGCATGTCTGCAGCCCCTTAGCAACCCCCACCTCCCCAAAATTCCCAACATTGGCAAGCACCATGGGGGACTGAGCAGTGTGCAGAGAAGAGAAAGATCAGGACCTTGCTGGTAGGAATTGGACTAGTGGAGTCAAAAACTTCCCAGCCTTGCTGTGCCCATCCACCCCCCTGTCCTGGGATGGGTGGCAGAGGAGTGCTTTCACAGGTGATGGGGACAGCTTTGGTGGTCCCTAAACATCCCCTGCTCTCCCATCGTCATCCCATGGCCTGGTTGTGGAGTGGTTCCCACCACTTGCCCTGATACTGCCATCACTGCAGGGAGGTGGAGGTACCTGAAAGGCTTCCCCACAGCGGGCTTTTTTTGGGACCTGATGGTGACACCACTTCCATTGGCTGCTTTCTCCTGTACCAGCTCCTGCCTGTGCCCCTGCCAGCAGCCCCTGGAGCTCCAGCTGCTCTTCCCAGCAGTGAAGAGCAGCATTTGAGGTTCACTGCCCTCACCTGCTCCAGGGAATCATAGAATGGTTTGACTTGGAAGAGACCTTAAAGAATGTCCCTTTCCAACCCCCTACCATGGACAGGAACACTTTCCACTAGACCAGGTTGGTCAGAAACTGATTCACTCTGGCCTTGGACAGTGGCTATGGGCAGCAGGTCTTCATCCCCACCCCACACCCCAGAGTCTCCGAGGTCCTCACCCCCACCATCGAGGGAGATGTGGTGGCACTGTGCTTCCCATGGACAGGAGCCATCTGGGCTGAGGGACAAAGGAAACAAAGCCCTGAGACACCTGCATCCCTAGGAATCATGCTCTTTACAGGGAACAGGGCAGATCTCTCCTCTCCAGAGAGGCTCCAAAATTCAGATGGAAAAAGTGTATATTTTCCAACCATTATATTTCGTGAAAGGAGCTGTTCACCCACTTAAAATATAGGCGACAAGTACAAAAGGTATTTGTCATTCTAGTACAGGCCAAATCTTCAGGAGATCCGAGATATATGGTATGCACCCGTGGCCCAGCTTCAATCTGCTCTTACACTGTAAATTCCAATTACATCATGCTGCCTTGTTTAAATACCGTGAAACCTGGCTCATGCCCTAAGTATGTTTTATATATTGCCACATCCATTTGAAATAGATGGGGCAATGTGTTTTACAGCACATGTGCAAATATCTCCATATTTTTCCATCTGGGGGTTTATGGGATCTTTCAGAAAATTAATAATGGGGCTCAGAGGAAATGTTCGACTTGGAGGCAGTAGCGGAGATTTATGGCCATCCCACTGGATGCCAGGGAAAAGTCTGAAAGCACCCGGAGCAGACTAAGGCCCCACGATTTCACCAGGTGTTCCCTGAGAGCTAATTTTGCATAACAGTCAGGACCAGGAATTTCCCCTTACAGCCAGCAGGTTGACAGGAAGGGTTGGCTCAGGAAGTGAGGAGCAAGGGATAGGGATGGGGATGGAGGTGGGGACCAACATCCTGGGGGCTGCTGCCAGTGGTTCAGATTTGGGCAGGGCACGGGAATGGCTGAGCTTTGCTGGTGCAGAGGCAGCACTGCCTGACCACTCCAAGGGCCCTCTCTGGCCACCCTGCCTCTCTCCCAGCTCCAGGTACCATCTGGTTTTGCTGGAAAAGGGACAGTCTGTATGTGTGTGCTGGCCAAAGGCACTTCATTTCTGGCTCAGGATACCAGCTAGAGCCTGTTGGGGTCTGCTGGGTTTCCTGATAGATGAGCAAACCCCAGCTGCCCCAGTGTGGGGAGCACCCAGGGCTCCCAGGACATTGCCCCGAGCAGCACCAACCCTGTCCCGGGGCCACGGGGATCACAGCATGGGTGGCCAGCAGGGCTGGGAAGGGACACTCAAGAGTCACCACATACCAAAAGCCGCAAAGGGCGCTGAGGTCGGGTTAGTGACCCATAGCATAGTGACAGTCCTGGAGCTTTGAGCACTGCAGACGATTTGCTCCCACTGTCATCTGTCTGGCAGGACACAGGCAGGGGACAGGAGGGGACAGGCAGGATGCAGCACCTGGCTTTAACCACTGCTGCTGCAGATGTCTTGTGGGGATGTCGGTGCCAGGGAGAGACCCAACCCAAGCACCTCCAAACTCCTTGAATGTGCTGAGCTGGGTTTGCTCTGCCCATCTTCATCTCCTCACTGCCTCTGCTGTGAGCAGGACCGTGATCCCCACTGTGGCCAACCCAGGGGTCAGCTGGTGTGTGCCTGGGCTGGCCACTGCAAGACCAGCCATCTTCTGGAAGTGCCACCTCTCCCTGCTCCTGCACAGCAGTGGTTTCCCATTGTGTGTATGGNCGGGGCGGGGAGGCAGGGGAGAAGCAGTGTGTGGTATTTATTTTGACAGTGGAGAGGCTGGTTCTCCAAGATTTTGGAGTAGACCAGCTTGTCCAAGATGAAAACATTGTCTGTTTATTGAGTCTCACTGTGGCTGTGTAAATAGAGGACCAGCTTTGATGAATGCTGAGGGTCTGATCCTGCCCCATGCAGAGAAATCATTGATTTCTGCATAAGGATGCTGAGCCCAAGGCATGGGGGTACTGGCATGGCTCTGATGGGGCAGCAGCATCCCTGGGCAGGGTATTCTCTTTGTGCCATGACTCCTGTGCCACTGGGAACCTTCCTGGCACAACACCACAGCCATGCCTTGGAGCCAGTACGAGGCACGTGCAGGTCCAGGGCTGCGGCAGCATCCCCCATCCCCAGGGTGCTGGTGGGGGCCACTCTTCCCTCTTGCCTCATCCTCTCCATTGCCACTGAGGTGGGAAAAACCCAGTGGGAGGGAGCTGACAGGTTTCTCCAGATGGTGCCCTGCTGACCCCAGCTGTTCCCCGTCTTTGGCTCTTCCTTAGGAAAACACGGCACGGGCCAGCCCATCGATTAATGGTTTCCTCATGTTCCCCCTGCACAGCCGACCTGGAAAGCTGTCTCCCTGCTCCCCAGGCCCTGCTGAACTGAGCCCCCTGCCTCCCTATGCCCCCAGACCCCACACAGGTGCTGCATATCCCATGCACACAGGAAGCATGTGGTTAACCAGAGAACTGTGCCCTTGTAAAGATGAACAAGGAGATAGGCTGGATGAAGGACTATAAGAACAAATAAACAAGTGACAGGTGATTAACGCTGATGTAATAAGTGCCCCCAAGGCTGGTAAAAATGCACTAGGTATATTGAAGAATATTTCTTACAGCTTTACAAGGACAAGAGGGGCTTGGAGCAACTAAATTCCCCAAACATTTGTCTGACATGGTCATGAGTGGGAAAAGGGTGCCCTGCCCTGGTCCTACAGCCCTCTGGAAGGAGCCTGAGTGGGTGAAATAGTGCTGGTTGGGATTGGGAGGACAAGAGGAGAGCTGGGAATTGCAGAGGCTGTGCTTTACTTAAGAAGCAAAATTTAGGATGTTGACGAGACTTGTGAGGGCTGTAAAGTGCCGAGTAAAACACCATGCTTGGGTAAGGGGTGACGGGCAGAGTGCTGCAGTACCAAGGGCATGGGACAGAGGGTATGGCACAGATTGGATGGACAGGATGTGGTTAGTTGGACAGGTCATCACACCTGAGGAGTGGCAGCAGGCCACAGTTGCCTAGTACCATGTCCACAGGTGGCAAAGTATGACTTGTCCATGTTATTAACCACAGAAGACTGGAGAGTATGGGCTGGCAGAGCCACCATCACTGCTCTCCGACAGCTGAAGCCATTACTAAGATTCACTTGGATCTGCATGGTAGCATGGACAGAAGTTGCTCTGTGTACCAGAGACCTTCAGGAGAACAAGAAGAGTAAGACCAGGTCAGACAATGACAGGGGTTACTCTAAGTATGTCTTGCCCCTTCTTAGAGGCTCAGCTTCTCACCAGGAAGAATATTCCCAGACCCCAGCACTGAGCTGTGCCCTGCTGGCCAAGCAAAATGCTCTTCACTTGATCCTGTTTCACCTAAGGAGCATGTTTTCCTGTGTGATGCAGTCAATTTTTATTTATGTGGACTTTGGTTACCAAGAGCAAAATGATGGAAAATACTCTACACATAGATCCATTTGTCTGTCCACTCAGGCTGGGATTCAGCTGTCCAAATTCCCGTGATCTCTTGTGAGTGGAGCTGGCTGGACGACACAGAAAAAGAGCATTGAGTTTTCTGTAGTATTCTCATATTTTGAGTCTTTCCTTGGCCAAATTCTGGGTTTTCATGAAAAATGTCCACTGGCGTTTTGAAATGAGAAAAATTTCAACCAGCTGCAAAATTCAGTCCCAAAGCAGGAGGGAAATTGCAAACTTGGCCTCTCTTTCCGCTGCCTTTGTGTGTCAAATACTTTGCCCCAGCTGAATACTGGGAAAAGACCTGTTAAATAAAAAACACGGATGGAAATGTGGTGGTGGTTTTGGCCCTTCCCACGTGGGCCGGCATCCGCCACCTGCAGCAGCCGGTCCCAGCACGGTGCGTCTCGGCACGCTGAGCTGGGCCAGCTGCTGCTCGGGGCGGGGGATCCTTGCTTGAGGAATGAGGAGTGCACCAGAGCGCACCAAAGCCTTTTCAGATGCTTTTCTGAATTAATACTTTTTTCCTTGAAGAGCTATTTTGGAAAACATATTGCTTTGTAGTGTCAAGCAGTTTGCACTGCAGTCTTTCTCTCTTGCCCTTGCAATGCCCATAGCTGTTGGCTGCAGCCACCAGGACTGTGTGACATACCCTGCTGCCACCTGAGCCCCCTTCCCTGTGTCACCCACAGGCTCTGGCAGCTCCCAGTGGTGTAAAGCACTCCCCACCACCAAAGGAATGGACAGGGCTGGGTGGGTGCTCGTGGATGTGGACCTGCCCCTGGCCTTGCAGCCCTCCACCAAATGATGCCTGTGCTGGTGTGTGCTTCAAGCCCTGCCCTGTCTATAGGGCAGGATGAGCAGCACCTCTGAGCAAATCCGTGGTGCCCCCTCCACTGCCCTTGGTGTCCTGGCACCAGCTCAGGGTGACCCAGCTACAGCATTCCAGGTACAGCCAAACCCATGTGCAGTCCCCAGTTCCCAGCTGACCATGCCAGGCAGAGGGAGAGGAATAAGAAAGGTGAATTCTTGCTTTGGACATGGAGGTGACATAAGCAAGAGAAGTCAGGAAAAGTCCTTCAGACATCAGACTCGGTGAAGGTGCAGAGTGGCTTCCTCCAGTCCTTCATCCAGGATTTTAGGACATACCCCAGCCAAAGGGAGAGAGGGAGAGAACTCCTCTCCTCAGCACAGACCATGGGGTGGTGGTTCTGCTCTGGCCTCCCTGATCTGCCCCAGCAGGACACTAAGTTGCCAGCTGGGAGACATGCTTCCTGAACAGTCCCAGATGGCAGAGGTGAAAGAGGGAAGAGCTGCCCAGGAGGATAAATGGAGAACTCCAGTCACCAAATTCCTCAGAGTTTTAGATGCCCCTAAAACTTCAGTGGAGGGGAAATCAGGTGCCAAAGGAAACCCTGGAGTTCCCTCCTGAGAAGGCTGTGCCCAGTGTTTTTGGGGAACACAGACACATTGTGCCTCTCCTTGCTTGGAGAAACGACATGCTGCTGAAGCCCTGCCCTGAGAAGTATCCATGCCCACTGCACAGTGGTGCTGCCCTGCTCTTTCTGGACTGTGGCTGCTGAGAAGAGGGGTCAAAGGACCCCAAAACCCCACAGGGTGATGCTGAGCAGTGTCTGGGACAGAAGGGATGATCCTGATGAAAGTCTTTTCCATTACTGTGGGTGATCCAAGGGTGTTCCATCACTGACTTTTATGGGAGGAAACCTGCATTTGTCCAGAGAAGCTGTGGCTGCCCCATCCCTGGAAGTGTCCAAGGCCAGGTTGGATGCAGCTTGGAACAATCTGGTCTAGTGGAAGGTGTCCCTGCCCATGGCAGGACTTGGAAGAAGGTGATCTTTGAGGTCCTTTCCAACCCAAACCATTCTGTGACTGTTGGGTGCATGGGGTTGTAGTGAGCTTGAGCCAAAGGCAAGTCTGATGAAAACAGACATGGGAGGAAGAGAAGAACTGGGTGGTCCAACTACATCAAGAGCCATCTCATGGCAGAGACCAATACTCTATGACAATCCAAACAAGAGGAGCCAGGGATTGGAGGGTCCTGTCAGCTCAGACATCAGCTCAAGCCCAAGTGGTCCCACACACCCATTACTCCTCAGTTTCTGGCCTCCCCACACTTCTGCCCATGTCCTCTGTAGGCACGCAAGTACCCACAGGACCTGAATACTGTAGGCACTGCAGGCCCTCCACAGCTCTGAAAGATCACTCCCAGCATCTCCAGCAGCTTCACCAATGCACCTCCATGTCCACACAGACATCCCAGGGCCTAGATCCTCAGTCCCCAAATTCCCTCGTCCTGAAACCCAACCGTGCTCCATTGGTCTCTTCAGCTGGAAGCTCCAGCACCACCCTGGGATGCTGAAACCTGGAAGCGCCACCATGGAATGGGGAGTCCACACAAGCTGCCGTGGGCTGGAAAGAGTAAAGTTTCATCCTAAGGCACTGGAAGACTGTGATGTAGGCTACAACCCCTCACTGGGCAACCCCTCAATAAGCAAGGCAATGTTTTCGTAGAAAGGAATATCTATTGTCAAAGCACCTATTATTTCTATTTGTATTTATTAAGCCAAGACCACTACAGTCTCAACATGGGAAGATACTGGTGTCTGTTTAACCAGAGACTAATACATGGTGAAGAAGATATAAAAGACTAGAGGTGGATCAATGAAAACTCTTCTCTCTTCCTGTCACCTCTGCCTTGTGCATCTCCTTGGACAATCTTGGCCACAACAATTTTTCCCAGGAGAGCACAGAGTCTGGCCAGCTCAGGAAGATGCACACCAAGGCAGGTGGTCACTTGGTGTCATCTCAACAGAAACAGGTGGAATTATGTCAGTTGGTACCAGGTGAGAATACAAGCACATATACCTGGGTGGATGGATGGTGATACACAATGGCTCCGGTCAGCCTGTCCAGTCCAGCTCAGGTTCAGAGGGAGCAGGTGGACATGGGAGAGGAAAATGGTGTGTCCAGGTCTTTCTCACTGCGTTGTCTGGACTAGGCACCAGGACAGTGGCAACCAGGGGTTGACAGGTCTGTCCCTTTGTCCTTGGTGGCCACCAGCACAGTGCTCCTCCCTATGGCACTGCAGCACTGCACAGGTCCTGCCCCAGCCAGCAGTGCTGGCCCATGGGAGCCCAAGTTCACCAGGGAATCAGGCCTTGTAAAAGTTCATTTGTCCTTCCTGGTGGAGCTCCTGCAGCACTGGACAGTTTCCACTCAGCCTGCCTGCACATTGGAATGAGGGACAGAAAACTCTGATCTCCTGTTCCTCCTGGGCAAGGAGGAAAGCAGAGAGAGGTCGGGCAGCAGCACGTTTTCAGAGTGAGGAAGAATCATACCCTGGATCCTGGAGAAGGGAGAGCTGTCCACTGAGATGTCAGCACTGGGCAGAAGACAACTGTGTTAAAGGGAATATAAAGGCCTCAAAAATGAGCTCCAGAATGCCCAGAGCAGGACACCAATCCCCGTCAAGCTCCTTCAGGTGACAGGCACCCATAGGACCTCGCTCCACTTTGTTCCTCATTAAAGGTTTGTCATTACTGCATTATTTTTAATATACACTTAAAGGACTGACACGCACACCCACCCGTGACACGCGCACAACAGGAAGCCGTTGCCAAAATATACACTATAGACAAAGAGTCCGTTCACACTATATATATGTACAGAGTCTGTGGGTGCAGTCTGGCAGCACCCAGCTGGTCTGGGTCTAGGCATGGGGGACAGGGTGGGTGCAAACCCCTCAGGGCTTCACACACTTGCCCTTCTTCTCCCGCCGCTGCAGTTTCCGAAGGCGGCGTGTCCAGGCATCCCGCCACTGGATGACCAGGCTGTTCTTGTCGGCCATCAGTCCAGGCCGGTCAGTGGAGTTTTCGCTGATCCCCATGACCAAGTACTTCTTGCTGATCTGGATCTTGGGGCACTTGCAGGACAGGTCTTTCAGGTGGATCCACAAAAAGTTGTCACCGCGCTTGACCCGCTCATCACGGCACTTGTAGACAGAGAGGATGTTGATGGTGAACTTGGCCCAGTTGGCCACCGTCTCCATCTCAAGGATGTTCACCTGGACCACTGAGGGAAAAAAGGAGGAGACATAGTGATGGGGGATGCTTTGCCTTGCTCCCCAAAGGAAGGTTGGAGATGGGAACCACCCTTCCCCAGCAGCCCCACCTGCCTCATCCACTGCAACTTTGGGAGGGCTGATTTGGGGACCCCTCTCCATACGGAGTGTCCCCTAACCCCTGAATGCCTTCATCTGACCCACCCACAGCCAGCCCTTGTCTGCCTTTGGGGCAAAACCCAGGGAGGTCAGAGGTCCTTACCATAGTCCTTCTTGCAGTACTTCTTCATGTTAATCTTGTAGTTGCCCTTGGCTGGTTTGCAGTAGGAGTCACAGTCTGCGGCAGAAGAACAGTGGGTTGAGCACCGAGGGGCTTGAGGCACGTGAGGACTCATCCCACCACAGGGGAAGAGGGAGTGGGGGGGAGGAGACAGCAGCAAGACCCAGCCTGACAGAAGGTGGTGGGTACTTGACTCCTGCTGAGCCAGGACCTGAGCACTGCGGGGGATGGGGGTCTCTTGAGTCCAGCTGCTCCCCTGACACCTCTCAGGGGCTGGGGGGCCCAAAGACCAGCACGAAGGGCTGATACCACATCAGCTGGGAAGAGGAACCAAATGACTTTGGGTGCATTGAGCAGACTCACTTGTGGCGTCCTGCAGGGTAAGTCAGCACAGGGATCATGGAGGAAGCCTGGGGACTCCTTCCAGATACAGAAAGAGATGGATGGGAGGAATGCAGGTCAGGTGATAGTGGCCTCCATGGAGGGCTGGCAGGGGCCATGGCCAAGGAGAGGCAACAGAACAGCTGTGACCTTGCAGTCCTGGCTGATGTGGGAAAAGAGGATTTGGCACCAATCCCAGTCAGCCCCACAGGGGGCAGATCCAAAGGCAGGTCTGACACCAGACCAAGGGGGTTGTGATGCTCAAAGTGATTCAGCTCTCAGAGGCCAGAGTGGTGGGAAGCACCCCCAGGGGACAGCCCCTCCAGAGACCCCTGCCTCGTGGGTTCCCATAAGTGGGGAAGGGGACTCAGACTCTGGGGAAGGAGGCAGGTGAGGGAAGTGGCTCTGCTCTACCACGTCACTCCTGCTGCCCAGGCATCCCCTGCTCAGGCTGCTCCAGAGGGGCTGGGGAGGCCACCAGGCTGTCCTCCACCACCCTGCTGTCCCCCAAGGCTCCTGTCCTCCAAGAATCTTTTTTCTGTGCATTTCTAAAGCCCCCAGATTTGCATCTCAAGCAGAGGGAGGGCAGGGAATGCCTCTTTCCTTCTCCCCAAAGCCTTTGATCCCAACAATTGCCCAAAGCAGCCCTGTTCTCCTCCTTTCTTTCCCCTGCCATCTTCCTTTGAACATCTCAATTTGTCTCTTTCCAAATGGCATGTTTTTTCTGAGCCCATCTTTCTTCTTTTCTCTGCCTTTTGCAGGTTCTCCCTCTGGCTTGGCCCCGTGTCCCAGGACAGAGCCAGCAGCCTTTAAAGTTGTCTTTGTTTGCGGGTTGCCACAGTGATCACTGGGGATGGAGGCGAAGCTCTGGGGGAAGACGGAAGACGGGGAATAACAAGCCCTGTGCCAACGGGAGGAGGAGAAACGAGGAAAGAAAGAAGCCCAGGAGCACAAACTCACCCTGGGCTCTGCTATTCTCGTCTCTGCCCAGCTCCTTTTTATCTGACTTCATGCCACCTGTTCCAAATTTGTCAGTGATAGAAGCAGTGCAGCGTGAAGCTAATTCTTGGCAGAGGGGGATGAGCTGATTCTCAGTTCAGCCCCCCCATGCTGCCACACTGCCCCTCTGCCCGGGCTGGCAGAGCTGCCTTGGCCCTGCTGCCTCCCCTGAAACAGCTGTGGTGGCTACAGAGGGGGCTCAGGGCCTCTCCATATGGTGGGGTGGCTGCTGAGTGTGCTGGAGCGCTCAGTGGTGGCACTGAAGGTGCCTTCACCCACTGCATCCCTGGGATGTGCTACAGCCTCAGCCTGCTGTGTTCTCTGGGATTCACCACAGCCCCATCCCAGACCCCGCCACACCCCCTGAGACAGGCCACAGGCCCCTCCTGACACAGCGCTCTGCCCTTTCCTGCTCCACTAAAGGGACTCTAAAGAGAGCCTCCCCCCTTATTCTGGGGAGCACCCATCAGGACAGGAGACCTTTCCCTCCCCAGACAAAGGGGCACAGAAGCCATCCTGCACCTGGCATCAGTTGCCACAGGCCTACCCACGGACACCAGGCGCTGTGGGGGAGAAGGGTGGCATGGCCTGGGTGCTCGGGTGGAGTGTGGCCTGGGCTGGGGTGGTGGAGTGTGGGGTGATGTGTGGTGGAAGCAGGCTGTGGAGCAGCCTCAACCCACCTGCCACCCCCTTCCCTTGGCAATGGGGATGAAAGAAAAGCAGAAAAAAATCCTGTAACTGCCCTGGGTTCCTGCTCATGACTAACAACATAAAACTGTGATTCAAAGGAGCCAGAAAATGGTGTTGGGAATTAACAATTTAGGATTATCTTGGGGATTATTTTAACCACAGTTTTGTGCTGAGGAACATTCCTCAGATGTAAAATCAATTCCTGCTCCAATTATCTAAGAAACTTGGGAACAAAAAAAGAGTCCAAATAACTGGAAGCATTTCTGTTCCTTGGCCCTAAGCACGTGGCCTCCTCCATCACTGAGTGTGGGGCAGACATGGGTGCTGTGGCTGGAAGGTGGTGAGGGATGTCAGGGCAGATGGATTCTGCCTGCACCTCCCCTAACTGCCTCTCCCTGAGCATCCTGTCCTGTTCCTGCAGGGTTTTGCCATGGGAGGGCTCTGCTCCGGGTCTCAGCCCCCCAGTCCCGATCACAGCACAGCTGTGGACCATGGTTCTGTCCTCCCAAGCACACTGGGATGCTGTGTACCTGATGGGGGCTGCTCCCACCGACAGTCCCTGAGGGCCCATGGCTTTACACATTCTGCAGGGCAGTGGGGAGAAGAGCAGCTTTAGCCACCCCTCTGCTGTGTCCGTGCAGCTGGATGGGGCAGCCAAGCCCCACAGACAGGCTGGGAGTCAGCAGAGACCTGACACAGCCCATGGCATGAAATTATACCCACAAATCCTGAAATGCTTCTGTATCTCTGGGATATGCTACAGCTCCATCCCTGACACTGACGCATGTCTGGGACAAGTTACAGGGCAATGTCTGAGACCGAGACATCACTGGGATGTGTCACAGCCCCATCCCTGACACTGCTGCATCCCTGGGATTCACTACCGCCCCATCCCAGGCATAAACGTATGCCTGGGACATGCCAGAGCCCCCGGTCTTACACTGCTGCATCCCTGGGAGATGCTACAGGTGCAGAGTGGGAGGAGGCAGCTGATAACCAGAGCCACTGGCCTGGTGTGGGTATTCCCCACCCCTGTGGGGGAGCGTGTGTGTGAGAGGTGGCAGGTTTGCACATCTGGTTTACTTCTCTTCTCCTTGAAAAAAAAGGAATATTTTGTTTTTAGAGAGATGTAACTTAATTAGGTGCTATGGCTGCAAATCTTTTACTGTTTACTTTGAATTCCCTTAAAGCTCTGTTTTGCACTCCACAAGTTTTGTTAATTCTGCTAATGGGGAACATGGGTTTTATTTTTTTTCCACTAAATGGAAAATATTTTAAGATAATAATAATAAAAATTATGAGAAGTGAACCCAGGACATTTCATCACCACGCCAGGCAGTTGCTCAGGCACAGACATCAAAGCTGGACCTCAAAGCCTTTGGAAGATTGGAAAGGCAGGAGAAAGCTGGGAAAAGTGATGCAGAAGATGGCAATGTCAGTGAAAAGCCTGGACACACCCAGGGCCTGAACCCCAGCACGGAGGAGGATAGGGAGAGGGCGGGAAGCCCAGCACCTGAGCATGGCAGCCCTGAACAATGTTCCCCTGTTCCTGCCGCCAGCACCTGCTGCCAGAGGCAGGGCGGGAGGTGGGGAAATGGGGGGAGAAGGGGCTTGGAGGCTGCCTGAGGTGCTGAGGGCCCCTTGGGGAGTGCCCTGCTCAGGGACAGTGGGGGACTGCTGGGGCAGAGGGATGTAGGCAGAGGGGCATCAGGGAGCAGGCAGAGTGTGGACAGAGAGCACCACTGTGGGCAGCCCTGCTTGCAGGACAAGCACACCAGGTGCAGGTAACCCTGGCAGCGCCAGCCAGGGCAGCATCACCCCCCATCTGTGATCCCCCCAGTGAGGGGATCAGCACGACCCCCACCAGGTCCCCTGATCCTCCAATGGCACAGACTCTGAGCAGAGGCAGCTACTTTGCATTAAGGATATTTGAGCTAGAAGCCAGAAGTCTAAAACCAACAAACCCACAGATAAACTGGAGGCAGTTTGAGGCAGACCTGCTCTGCTAAAACAGAGCAAACGACCCAACTCACCGCCAGTGCTGTTTATTTTCATGCAGCTGAACAGCCCGGACATCGTTGTGAGACTGTTCCTATTTATAAAGCACTGGAGGGGAGTCACCTTGATTAACTCTGCTCCATGAGACACTCTCTGTTGGCAATAAAACCGGCCAAATCTCTCATTCCGTCCCCCCATTTTCTTCCTTTTCCCAAAGCCTGATGATCCCAGCTCCCTCCTCACAGCCGGCAGGATGGGCGGGGCAGGCAGGAGCACAGTCGGTGGTGGTTTGCCCTGTCCCATGCAGCTCCCCCCAGCAGTGGCACCATCACCATCTTCTCATCAGGCAGGATGTGGACTCTCTCCCCCTCTGCCACAGTGAGGAGTGAAACCTCAGCCAGATCCAGGCAAGGATGCTCCTCACCATCCTGAAAACACCCCCTCTTTTCCAGAGCCTCTGGGCTCAGCAGTGCCCATAGGTGCTGGGTGTGGTGCTCCTAGGCTCTGCACTACCCCTTGGGGTCCACCTGTGCTAAGCCAGCACCGCTCTGCAAGGAGTTACCAGTTCCTGCTGTGCATCTCCCCTCTCTATCCACACACTTCACTCCTGCCAGAGGAACACAGAATCATTAAGTTTGGAAAAGACCTCCAAGATCAAGTCCAACCTTCAACCAAATACCACCATGCCCACTAAACCACGTTGCAAAGTGCCACATCTACTTGCATTTTGAATACTTTCAGGGATCATGACTCCACCACTGCCCTGGGTAGCCTGGTTCACTGCCTGACAACCCTTGCAGGGAAGAAATTTTCCCAGATGTCCAATCTGAACCTCTCCTGGCACAACTTGAGGCTGTTTCCTCTTGTTCTATGCCTTGTTTCCTGGAGCAGAGCCCAACCCCCCTGGCTACACCCTCCTGTCAGGGAGTTGTAGAGAGAGAAGTCCCCTCTGAGCCTCCTTTTTTACAACTGGAGCCCCCACAGCTCCTTCAGCTATTCCTCATCAGACTTGTACTTCAGACCCTTCCCCAGCTCCTTTGCTGTTCTCTAGACATGCTCCAGCGCCTCAGTGTCTGCCTTGTTGTGAGGGGCCAAAAATTTCATCTCTTCAACACACCTCATCCCTGGCTCTCTCCTGCAGACAGCCAGGTCATGCACGGGGTTGCAGTGGCCATCCTGGAAAATGTTTCCAGAGGGCTGGAAAGCACATCCGAGGCACACAGCAGCCTGGGAAGAGGCTGTTGGCATTTTCCACTGCCAAGGCAAGGGTGGCCATGGTAAGGGGAGCTGGGGAGATGGATACAAACAGACCAACGGCTCTCCAAGAAGGGTGTAGGGTTCCTTGGGATAGATGTACCCCAAATAGGGCACAGAGAAGCTGCTCATTAAATATGGGTGCGGAGAGCTGGAGGGACCCCTGCTGTCTTCACAGGAGCATGTGCCATTGGATGGAGTGGAGGATTGTTCGGGATGTCTGTTCCACCACAGTGGAATGCAGGGGAAGACTGGGCTCTTGGGGACAGCAGGAAGAGGGGTGGCCCAAGGAGGGAAGGGGCTGCTTCTTTCCCAGCTCCTTCCTCTCCACCTGGCTTGGAATCCCTACAGGGGAACAGACCTGCGATGGCTGGCAACAGCCACACTGCAGTGCTGAGGGGACTGCAGAAGGAAGAAGAAGAAGCACGAAGGAAAGCTCTGCAAACAGCCCTCTTCATCCTGCTGGGTGCATCCTGCAGCACTGGAGGGCTGAGCATTGTGGCACTGGATCCAGGGGCTGGCATAGCACTTCTTGGTGCTGCTGGGATGTGCTGTGACACAGTGGGAGCTCAGGGCACTTGAGTGGAACCTTGGTCCCTGGCCAGGCTGGAAGAAGGACCCTAGTCCACCAGTGCAGGGAGCATCCATTCACTCACCCAGAGGTGCCCAGCCTCAGCCAAGCCTCTGCAGGAACACCAGTGAACCTGCGGCTTGTACTGAGATGCCAGCCTTCCCTCTCTCCGGTCTGGGGAACCAGGGCAGCTCTTGAGGATCTCTGAGGACCATGGCAGCAATGCCTCCCTTGCCTGTACAAGGCCTGCAGTCTCTCAACGGAGCTGTCACCTCTCTGTGGGTGACCACAGCAGTGACACTGCTCCCTCCACGGTCCCATCACCCTCCACAGCCAGGACAAGCAGCTCATACCCAGATCTTTCACTCCTTCAGACCTGGACGAGGTGAGCACCACGTCACCCACATGCCAGGGGAAACCTGGCAGCCTGTGCCCCAGCACAGGGGCCCCAGAGCTTGCCTGAGACCTGCCAGACCCCCACTGCCCCAGCACCTCCCAGAGAGCTGGGGTCTTGCAGAGGCCAAGGACACTGAGCAGAAACCTCTTGTACTGGTGTTCATAAAAGGAGGTTAAACAAAGCCAGCTCCCAAGCACCCACTGGTGCCATATGCCACAACCCCTGCCTTAACATGCCAAGGGAAGGCAAGGCCCCAGTGGGCTGCATAACTGCACTCCTCCTTGGAGGTCTGGAGAAAGCCTTTCCTGAAAAAGTCCACCAGTCTTAGTCAGTTCCTTTCCAGAAATACACAGGATTTTTAAATCTCAGTCACATCTTTCACCAAAATTTTTTACCATCAATTTTTTGCCAAAGGGTTTGGTGGAGCTCAGCCCTCCCTGATGCTGTTCCAGGGAGAGGGAAGGTGGAATCTGTCCCCAGGTTTCTGGGCAGGGCTGGGGCCATGGACTTGGTCAGGGACATGGAGCGCTTACCTGCGGGTGCCTCCGTGCTCGTGACCAGGGAGGTGGGGTTGATGGCAGGAATCTCTGGAAAAGAAAGGGAGAGGTATCTTAAAGATGAGATTCCCCAGCTCTGGGGGTGACAACTGCACAAAAGCCCTCTGAAAATGGGCCACAACGAGATTTTGTTGGTCACAAATGAGAGATGATGGGATGAATCTGACCTGACCATTGCAGACCATTGAACAGACCTGAAGATGCAGAGACTGAGTTCAGTAAATTGGGCCAGGCTGCAATTCTGCAATCCCCAAGAGCCCTAAGTAGTTGTGTGACGATGTGTGCTCCAGGGATTGATGCTCCCCGGGGGCTCAGCTCATCTGAACTCAGTTTGGACACCAGATGAGTGCTTGGCTGACCTCAGCATGCTTCGGGGTGCCCAGCACAGGAATGAATGTGGAAAAAGATAACACTTTCTCAGGAGTCTTGGCAGCAAAACCTGGGGGAATTTCTTTCCTAAACTCAAATTTGGGGAAGAATAGAGAGAGAGGAGCCAGCTCCACCAGTCACCTGTACTGCCACTGCTCCAGCAGCCCAGCAAAATGCTGCAGGATGGGAAGTTGTTCCTCTGCCACTTGGGTCAAATTCAAACCCACTGTGACAATAAACACAGTTTTATGCTGACCACAGGCTCTGGCCTTGCCCCAGAAGTGACCGCATTCAGGGCTCAGCTGGGTGAGGAGGGCACTGCTGTACCAAGGATGGGACCCAGCAGAGCTGTTTCAGCCATCTGGAAGCACTGACCCAAGGGGTCATCCAGAGCCTCCTGCACTGGGGCAGGTGAAGCCCAGGTCACCCCAGAAAGTGATCAGAGTCCTACTTGACCACTTCCTGGAGAACATCCATAAGGCAGACAGCCTCTTGTCTGAGCTTCCCACCCACCACAAGCCATCCAAGGTGACTGGGGGACCAGGGGGCATCCCCTAGTGCCTGTGGGGGTCCCTGAGTGCAGGGCAAGGCGTGGGGCACTCACTGATGCAGGGGGCCACTGGTGAGCGGCTCTGCTGGTAGCCCTTGGCGCAGCGGTTGCAGGTGAGGCCGGTCACGCCGTCCTTGCACGGGCACTGCCCCGTGGTCTGGTTGCAGGTCTTGCCAGCCGCACCAACTGGGTGGCAGTCGCAAGCTGGGTGGGACAGAGAGAAATGGTTATGTGAGAGGGGAGGCACAACACAAACCCCAAACTAGACCAAAGGTGCAGTCCCAGAGAGGTGAAGAGGAGGGGGACTCTATCAGAGCACCACCGGAAATCAGCTTCTGGGGCTGGCACAGCACAGACCCAGCTGGACCCATGGGTCTGGACCAACCATGGCCCCACATGCACTGTAAGCAGCAGCGGCAGGAGGGCGAGTGGACAAAGGGGTTGTCCAGGGTATGGCCTTGCTGACAGGGATGCTCAGGGCGAGCGCCTGGAGCCTCTGCAATTCCCACAGGTGCCTGCAGCCACCAGCTCTCATTTAAGATCTTCCCCTACCTCAACTCCAGGGAGATGTTCCTGTTGCAGCAGTAAAAACCATTTTCGCTACTTGCTCCCCTACCTCTGAGCTTTTCAGTCCATGGAGCTGAACCAACAATGGGTTTTTACACAAACCTTGACCTTGTCTTGGTTTTAGAATGAAGTAGGTTTTCCCAATGTCTCCCAAGCTCATAAGCCTCGATGCCCCTCCTGACTCCTGGAGACCCTGGGCAAAGGATGAGCCCACACCTTTCTATCACAGTCTCTCTAGGGATAAGCCACACCTGAGGTGGGTGAAAGTTGTCTTTGCTCTCAGAAGAATGCTCCATCATGTCACACTGGATGATGGACCACTGAGGATTGTCTACATGGAGGGATGTGGGAAGGAGATCCTTGTTCAGGAGGGGACCTTCCCATCTGCTTGCCTGGAGCTGGGCTGGCTACAAGCTGGAGGAGGTTATCTTGGCCTCCATCAGTGTAAGAGTTGAACGTGATTTCAAAGCAAAACAAAAACATCTCCCCCACCCGCCCCCACAGCCCCCTGATGTTACTGTTTCCCTAATTTTCACCAGATGGGACTGGTGGGAGCACCATGGCACTCGAGCCCCCCTCCTGCACAGCCAGAAACCAGAGCGAGCAGCCTCTAATGGGGACCAGATGCTCCATCCTTATCAGATCTTGGCTAGGACTGGAAGCGGACATCTTTCTGACAGGGATATTTTGGGGGCTCAGCTGTGATAACAAATGGCAGTGAGCAAGGGAGTCTTGGCAAGACGCAGGGCTGTTGGAAACACAGGGCCTTTCTCAGGCCCAAGTAGTCCACTCCTGGTATAAAGTTTATGGACAGACATAAATCTCAGCCCAATCAGGATCCAGTTCATCTAAGCTGATCTCTCTCCATGCAGTGGAAGGTGGATTTCAGTGGCTCTGGATGTTTTACCCAGACCAGTAATTAAGGCAGCTTTGCTCATCTTAAGTGCACAACTGATCAGTGTCATTAGAGTATGAGCTTGGTCTCTGCCAGAACAATCTCTGCTCACTTGCCCTGCCATAGTGGGATTTCCCATAGTCCCACAAAAATACACTCTTCCTTCCCATGGGAAGAGCATCCCATGCAAGAGTGCTTACCCTGATGGCCCCGCACTGCAGCACAGTCCACCCCACCACTGCAAGGGTAGCATCTCTGTCCTTCCTCATCCTGACATAACCTGTGGAGGGGTCTGGCCCAGGGAGCCTATCCCAGCCCCAGGGAAGTCAGGGTTGGGGGCACAGTGCAGCTCTGCACCGCTGCCCACACACCAAGCCCTGCTGCTCCCAGCCTCTGGCTGCCAGGATCTGGCCCATGGAGCCTGAATGGTGGATTAAGTCACTAGCTTGGAGCTTAACTCATCAAGCTGTGCTTGCCAGAAAGCATGTCTTGCACCTCATATTGAGGGTATTTTTGCATCTTGAGGCTTAGCTGCTACTGCTTCACCAGTTTTCATTGGAGAAAGCTCACGGTTTACAGCTTTGTTTAAAT
This sequence comes from Cyanoderma ruficeps, assembly GCA_008694505.1. NCBI lineage: Eukaryota > Metazoa > Chordata > Aves > Passeriformes > Timaliidae > Cyanoderma > Cyanoderma ruficeps. The sequence goes on along the minus strand of VZDJ01000036.1, from coordinate 394,261 downwards.
TACTGGGATTAATGCACAGCCATCCTTTATTTGACTTTTCAATTACCACCAGTGAATTAATCCTTTAGGTTGCTCTGCCTTTTCCATCCTCCCAGCTTTTCTGTCCTGCAGGGTCCAGCAGTGATGCTGCCAGTGGGAGGGAAACACTCCCCACTCACTGGCCAGTGGCCGAGGGCTCTGCTCAGTTAGACACAACCTGCAGCCAGTGTTTTTGTGCCTACTTCAAGGATGCTGCATCCCAGCAGAGACAAACTACAGTTGAAGAGTTATTTACTAACGTGTGCTGGGGTTTGTTTAAATAAGATGTAGTAGTTCCTGGCCTCTGGGTTACTGATTTGCCTCCTGAATATTAACTGAGCCATCTGCAGCCTAGCCTGGTCTAGTGGAAGGTGTCCCTGCCCATGGCAAAGAATTGGAACCAGATGATGTTCAAGGTTCCTTCCAAACCAGACTGTGATTCTAGGAGCAGCTGCCTTCATTGCGATGCTCAGCCTCTGCCCTGGGCCAGTGCTGTGGTAGGTGCAAAAGCCTTTGTTCAAATCCACAGCACACTGTTCCCATCCACCTGCTCCATGCCTGCTCTCAACATCGACTGCCAGGATCCTGGCCTTGCCTTTTTCTTGCAGGAGTGTAGATACCTGAGCTGCAAGCATGGGACACATCTTTAGAAAAAACAAGTCCAAGTTGTCTTGTCACATCTCTGTGCATTTATATGCCTCTCTGGAAGCACCAGCTCTCCATCGCCAGCACCTGGGACCTTGTTCCTCCTCTAAGGAGCTCCCAGTCCCAGCAGATCCACCCCTAGATAAGGGAGGGGTGGAAATGCTTTCTGCTTTACTGGAGGAGGGGCAGAAGCATCAGGGATTTTATTATTAACTCTGTTCTCCGAGGGAGAGGCAGAAACTGACTTCCCAGATCCAGGGTACCACCTTTGCTGCCAGATCCTCCTCAACATATGCACCATGACAGGGGTCGGCCCTGTGCACATGTTCATCTGGCTCGGCTGAGCTTTGCAGCACTTCCAAACCACAGGCAAACCCTGCCAACCCTCCGGAAGCAGCATCCCCCAGTCAGACTGGCAGAGCCCTGCCCGTGGCTTGGCACAGGGACAGAGGTTTGTCTGCGAGGGGGGGATCTGTCCCAATCCTCTGCTTCTCCGCAGCCCAGGCATCACTGGCTGCCATTTCTCCTGTGCTGCAGCATCTGTGCTCACCCCACCCCATCAACTCCTGGGCATCCTGGCATGCTTTGCCCACCCTGTCCCCTTCAGAGGAGCCACCTTGGATCAGAGATACTTTCCATCACTGTAATGCTGCACCATTACTGCCCTGTGAGGGCGGTGGAGCAAGACTCACACTGACAAATGGTGGGCACAGGCAGATGGGAGCAGCCAGGCCCCCTCTGCCTCCCCCATCCTCGGCCCTGCAAGGAGAGAGACTTGAGCCACAGCCAGGTAGGAAACACTGCAACCTGCAGCATCCCTGCTCCCACAAACCCATGCTATATTCAGTCATCTTCCCTGGTCCCAGCCAAATCCAGCTTGCTTTATTAGCTTTTGGCATTTTTTTATTATTGCTCTTTGGTAAGTGCTCTCTTTCCCATATGGAGCAGAAACTCAGCCCTCCAACGCCCAGGGAAGTGGTGCTGGGGACTCTGGGACTTCTGGGGAGGTGAACACCTGCATGGTGTCCACTTTGCTTAGGATTGTATCAGCTTTGGAGCAAAAGTGGAAGGAGCTGGTCATAGAAGTACAGAATATCCCAAACTTGAAGGGACAAAATACGATCATTGAATCCAACTCCTGGCCCTCCACAAACACCCCAACAATCCCTCCCTGTGCTTGAGAGCGCTGTCCAAACACTCCTGGAGCTCTGGCAGCCTCAGGGCCGTGCCCATTCTCTGGGGAGCCTGGGCAGTGCCCAGCACCCTCTGGGGGAAGAAACTTTCCCTGAAATCCAACCTAAACCTTCTAATCCAAAGAAAAGCAGAAACTGTCCCTTGGGGAGGGCTGGGAGGTGAGGTGGTGCCTGCAGGAGATGAAAGGTGAGGTGGAGGCAGCACAGCCACCCCGATGCCTCTCAAGTTTTGGGGGAGAGCCGGGGCTGCCTGCCAGCCCTCCGCACTTGACAGAATCCTCATGGAAAAGAGAATTTTGTTGCAGCTAACCCAGTTTGGCAGTGCTGCAGCAGGAGCTGGGGGCTGCTGCCATCCACCCCTGGCCTCAGCAGAGCCAGGATCCCTCCTGGGAATGGGACACAATCTGGCATGCTGTGCCATAGACCATTAGGACGTATGTCTTGTCCTGCGCCCTCTTCCTCTCTCCCAGTGTCTCCCTGTGTCATGCCAAGGATGCTGGGACCCGGCTGCCACCGGACACAATCTCCATCAGCGGTGTGGTCCCAGGGGCTGCCATGCCCACAGCCATAGCTGTGGCATGGCTTGGCCAAGGCCACGGGGTAGAAACAACTTGTGGACGCTGGGAATATGGGCTGTGAGGGAGACGTGTCAAGTCAGCTGCCTGGGCGTGGAGGGCCAGGAGCCTGCCACCAGGGTGGTCATGCCTCAACCCTGGAGGGGCAGAGCCAAATGGGGAGAGACACGCCTTTAGGTTAGAGTGAGAAAAGGCCTCCCTCCCATGGGCCTTTGCAGTCCTATGTTAAAGTGTTCTAAGTTCTGTTCATTCATTGATTCACTAAGTTGATGCCACCCCAGTTCAGTCCCTGTTGACCATCTATGTACCCCTTCCAGAATGTTCTTCCTTCGCTGAATCCTCATTGGCTCTGTTTTGCCACAGTGCTCCGCCCCTGTTGCCCTATTGGTTCTTCTGACCCTTAACCATGCCCTCGCACCACTTTTCTTTATCCCTATTGGCCCTTGACCTGCCAATCCACCCCTTTTACCCCTTACTTAACCTTGAGCCCTCAGATCTGTTCCCGTTCTTGTCCCTGGATTCTGTTTGGGGTTGTTCCTGTTCCTAGACCCCTTGTCCTGCTCCTGCCAATAAAGCAGCTTTTGGACTATCAAACGAGCACCCACATCCCTGTGCCTGAGTGGTCAGCAGTTTTACTGTGGTGGGCCTGGACTCAGAGGTGCTGGTTGCTCTCTGAGATCCTGCTGTGGCTTCGGCCACAACACTTGGGTTGTTGAAAATGATTAGCTCAGTTTGCTAACGAGCTGGCTGTAGGTAGGGCTCCTCCTGCCTGTTCAGCCCTGCTCCCACTGTGACACTGTGCAAACGTGGGAAGTTTCTCCCTTCACTCCATCCTCTCAAGCATTCCTGGCAGCAGCAAGGATGAGGAGAGGCCACTAGCACAGCACATGCAATGGAGGGATTTCCTTTATTGTATCCCAACCTGAGTGAGCCAGACCTCCAACAACACCAATGCACCTGACAGGGGAACCCCAAAAGTCAAATCCTTCAATTTGGGTCCATGGCCACAATGTTAGTGGTCCAAAACCTGCTTCCTGCAGGCCCTACATAAACACTTGAGCATGGCGTTTTTGCAGCAGTGAAGGGCCCAGTGCCCACGTGGCTGCAAAATGCATTGGAGAGAGATCTGAGAAGGACACTGTGCTTCCTTCCAGGAGAGACTCACAATCAAAGACAGAAAACCAGGGATCAGGGAGGAATTCTCAGCCTCTAAACAGCCATGGGTGACTTCCTGACCATCTGATTTTCCAGTCTGGATCTCAAAAGTCCTTGGGGACAGGCAGGGTATTTCTTTATCTCAAATTCTTTGGTGAAACTGTTGTTTAGAAAAGGCTTCACAGACAAGCTGAGCAGGGAGAGGGAGGAGGAACCGGACAGGCTTGGCCAGGAGTTAAGAAGAGGGAGAGGTACAGGTCCCATGATGTTTGGCACAGGCTAGGGACCTTGCTGGGTCAAGCTGCAGTTTGATGGCTTGGAGCCACTGTGGCTCTTGGCCGGTGCAAGGCCAGTTACCAGGAGCCACGGTGCTCAGCATCTCCCCAAAAACAGGTCCCAAGAGCCATCCCATAGCTGAAAAACACAATGTGGTGTCTGGCCCCACAGCCCAGCTGGGAGATGTGACTTTCACCAACATCCTCAGCCCTCCAGAACAGGGAAGCCATGCTCCAAGCATGTCTATATCCCAGACAACATCCAGCACATTTAGTCACGTCTGCTTCAGCACCTCTCCAAACACTGACCAATGGAGATGGTGCAAACACACCAGAACCCTCCCAGGCTCCTGGCAACCTGCAAGGGAGAGACCCTTCCTGTAATCCTCCTCCACCTCGAGCTGATGCTGGACTCAAATTGCTATCCCTGCCTGGAGCCCTTGGGATGGTAGAGGTGATCAGGGTGGTGGTGGCTGGAGGTGACCTGCAGCTGCCAAAGCGAGCACAAGGACATCCCAAGGATGGGAAGGGAGAGCAAGGAGACCGCGAGAGATCGTCACTCATCTGCTCCCACAGAGGCCCCCACCTTACCTTTGCAGGCTTTGCGGTCGGTGATGGCCTTGCTGAGGTCTCTGTAGAAGCCCTCCTTGCAGTAGTGGCAGTGCCTGCCCGCCGTGTTGTGCCGGCAGTTGAGGCACACGCCGCCGCTCTTGCGTCCCGACAGCTTGAACAGCTCCATGTTGAAGCGGCAGCGCCGCGCGTGCAGGTTGCAGTTGCAGGCTGTGGGGGAAGGGGAGAGGATGAGGGCTGAAGGTGAAACTCAGGACCCTCTGGGTGGGCTGGAGCTGCCCTGGTGTCCCCCACTGCAGTGGGGGGTTGTGCTGGGATTGGGATAGGCACAGCACAGCACAGGTCGTCCCAATGTGCCACCCAGATGTGTAGCATCCATCACCTTGTGGGGCTAGCGCCATGAGGTCAAGACAGAGGAGAAAGGACGCGGGTAGGAACTGGCACAGTTCAGCCTTCGGCTGAAGGCAGGCAAGTGTGGGATGGAGCGCTGCAGCTGGGGGGTTTGGCAGTGGTAGCTGGGCACTTGCAGCCCCACTGTCCCCCCTCCCCCTTCCCTGGCAGCTGGCTCTGGTGACAGAGCCCACCCAGCCTTCCAGCAGGACCACCCACCTCATGCCAGGCTGTGGGACAGCCCTCCCCTGCAACTGAGCCCCCAACTCTTTATATTTACGGCTCTATCTTGTGTGCATGAGCCACACACACCGAGAAATCCACACAGCAGCCCCTGTGTGCTCACATCCCTGTGTGTGCACGCAGAAACATGCACAAACACACAAGCACACAAACATACATGTGTGCACACAGATGTGCACCAAAATACCTTGAGCCGTACATGTGCCCAGAGGCAGGCACACAGATGTGCACAGAAACATCTGTACACCCTTACACGTGCACACACAAATTAGCCCTGGGAAGCACACAGCCCTCCTGGCTGATTCCACGTGTGCGAGATAAAAAAGGCAAAGCACTGCCCATTCCAGCTTAACACTCTTGCAAAAAGATAATGGGAACAAGATTTCCTTCGGCAAAATGTGGCGCCCTGCTCCCCCAGCCCTGGCCCCCTCCCCGTGCTGGTAAATTGAGGTTGGGTGAGAGCTTTTCCAGGCATACTGTGAAATTCATTAACGTGTCGGCCCAGATTTAACTGCCTGGGCCTGGCCTGGCGGCCGTGTGAAGTTGCCTCCCTGCAGCCAGCAGTGCCAGTGGGAGCTTCACCCCGCGCAGATCAAACACTGCCTCGCCTGCTCCGGCCACGGGCACGCTGCGGGGAGAAAGAGTAAGCCCCGACCATAAAAAAGAGTTTTTTGGAGGCTTGAGTTGAGCAGAAGGTTAGTGCCAGCACACTCAAACCTCAGCTGCCCGCAGAGCTCCCCCGAGTTATGAGATTAGTCAGAAATCACATGGCAGGCATCAAAATAACAGCCGGTGTGGCCGTAGGTACCTTCAGGGGCTTGTTCCTTTTGAGCTATTTTCTTTTTCCCTGGTGACAGTGGAAAATAGGGGTTTTTAAGGCAAATTCTGAATTGTGGTATGTGGAGGGAAAGCAGCAAATACTGCCCAAGGTCCCAGGTAGCACAGGATGCTGTTGAACTGAGGATGTTGACATTCAAACAGGCTTTGCCAGGGCTGAAAGAGACACAGTAAGTATTCTGACAGCCAGAGTGCTCTTGCACTCTCCAGATGATGGGACAAGGACAAGACAAGGTGGTTTTGGTACAGAACTGTGGCAAAAGAGCAATTTTTGGGAGGAGTGGGGCTTTGTTTTCCCTTTGCAGCACTGAAAGGCAAGTAGGGTCATCCCAAAAGGCAGTTCTGTGTCCCTCTTGGAACACCCCCAGCATGCTCTGGGGAAGGAGAGGGGCTGGCAGACCAGAGGGGAGGCAATGGGCAGTGGAGGACAACTGCTGGATAAATGATTCGCTGCCGTCGGTGCAGGTCCCTCTCTGCCTCTGGTTTAATTGGTGAGAGAGTAACTGGCAGGGCCTTTTCCTAGCATCATTGACCCCGGCATGTCCTGATCTACCCCAGGGCCACCTTTCCCTTGGAACATGCTGCAGACCCTCTGATCCTCCCAGGAGCTGGGTTTGGGGAAGAAACCTCCCCTGGCAGCCCAGCATCATCCCCTCTCCTTCAGGCAGTGGTGCTGCCCGTTCTGGGCTGGTGTCCATAACTGCCAAGCCAGGATTCCAGAGCCAACAGGGGGACCTGGCTGGGCTTGGTCACCCCGGGTTGGGTGGCTGTCCCCACTCAGGGACAGGGTTGCACCAGCACGTATGGCAATCCCCTCATCCCCTGGCGCAGCCATCCGGAGCTAATCGGGGCAGACAGGTCCCCCTCTTACCCAGCTAAATACTTTCACTGTTCCTCAGTACTGAGGCAGTTGTAAGCTCTGTCTGTCTCCCGTTAATCACTAATTAAAGGCTTGAATGTTCCCTGCTGTTTGGGGTATTAATAAGAATTTAATTGCACAGTTTGTGGCTAATTACGTGGTAGCTCACTTCCGCCCTTGTACAGTATGCCCAATTAAACAATCATATAATCAATTAAACAATCACAAGATCTAATAATTTGCAATAATAGACTAATTAAACGTTGACACCTTGCAATGGAGCAATCTTTTGTCTCCGTTTTGATGGTGTTTGAACCCCTTCCCAGGCCCTGGCCACCCCAAAACTTCTCTTCCTCCTGACTGCTGCAGATGTAGGAGCCTGGAATAACAGCACGAGGGGCTTTGGGACAGAGTCCCTGGCACGGGACAGGCAGCGCCATGCACCGAGGCACACGTGGGGCCGCAGTGGAGCCCACAGGGCAGGAGTGAGGCTCACCACCCCTGCAAGTTCCCTGGGAATAATTACGGAAGGCAGCCGGGTCAGCGAAACCCTAGACTGGCTGCTGCTGCCAACCCGCAGCAGATTTGAGCTACGCCCCTGCTTTGGCTGGAGGAGAGCCTGGCTGGGACACAGGGCAGGATGGGGCTGCACCTCTCGGTTCCATGGTAGCTGAGACCAGAACAGCCCCTTTCCTCTCATCCACACTGTCCCTCCATCCTGGGAAAGTTGTTGGAAGAGAAGGGCTCACTCTGCTGCTGCAAAGAAGCAGGAGGAGAACCCTCCCCCCAAGGGGCTGCGAGGGACAAGGCTGAGGCACTCCATCCCCATCCCGGGAGGAGCAGCACTCAGGATGGTCAGACAAGTATAAATCTCCTCTGCCGGGGTGGCTGTCTTCCCTGCACTCGGGGGAGGGGGCGGCGGGGGTTGCCCAAGCAGAGGTGTCAGGGCCATGCTGTCTGCCTGCCCACCTCCCAAAGCCATCGCCTTCCCCCAGTCTCCTCAGGAACGGACCATGGCTGGTGCTGCCGGCAACTCACTGGTTTCCACTACGTCTACTGGGCAGCAGGTGCAGAGAAGCCTGTCGGGGAATTCCCAAGGGAAGGAGAAAATGTACAGGAAGGGACACAGGGCACAAGGGAATTACATGTGATCCTCCAAATCCCACCACCGCTCCGGGGATTGGTGTTTTCAGGCAGCGACATCCCGGTTGGATCATCACATCCCCCCCCACCGCGAGCAGCCTGCGAGGTTTTTCCAGGAGAGCACCGCCCCTTCCCCCGCCGAGGCCCCGGATCAAAGCAAGCCCCGCGCATTATCCCGGTGCTCCGGAGAGTGCTCCTGCCGCGGCGGCCACAAAGGGAACAAGGGCTCCCGCATCCCCAGCGAGTGCATCAATTACTTCCAGTGACTGCCTCGTGCTAATCCGCTTCCCCTCCTTCCCTGGGCCGGGTGTTTGGGGGGCCGGGCTGCCGAGGGGGCAACCGAGCTGCTCCCGACAGCTCGTGGGTGCAGGCTGAAACTGGCAGCAAGTGGTGAGGAGGAGGAGGAGGTGTAAGTCCGCAGTGATAAAGATGGGGGGTCCCCAGGATTCTGGCAGCCTCTCTGCTGGGATTATCCTTCACACAGCCTGTCCCAGGCTAAAAGCTGGGGGGATACATGGGTGGGGACACATCCCTCTTCCCTGCCCTGGGCACACCTGAGGACATACAGAGCATCCCAATACTGGCAGGGCAAGCTCCCTGTGGATCATGCAGCCTCCACGGTGTGCCAGGAGAGCCTCCCGTACCTGTGGACCAATGGTCTCCAACCACCAGGCACGGGGCCATGCACTCTGCGGCACAAAGCTGGCACCGTGCCCTCTTGCCAAGCCAGCAGCTTGGTAAATCCACTGTCACTGTTCTGGCTGTGACAGCCCCAAAGCTCCCTGCTTGCCAAACTCACGCTGACCCCCTCAACACTGCAGTACAGTGATGTCCCCAGTCACCCTACGGCAGCCATGGTGGGGTTGTGCCCTGCGCCAGTGCTCAGACTTCAGGTAGTACTTGGCTGTTTCACCTGGGCATTTCCCAGAGGCAAAAATTCTAGTGAAACAACAAATGTTTGTCCTCACCTCCAGCTGCGTGGATGGATGTCCCAGCATCGTGCCATGCTGTAGGACAGTTTGTCCCCGTGCTGGAGCAGGCAGAGACTCCCATGCACTGGACTGAGACAAACCCCCATGCAGAGTGCTGGGGAGCACAGAGCCAAGAGCTGACATATCCCAACATGCCTAAAGCTGTACCAGCCCCACGGATCCATTCTCACCCCCTTTCAGGGCACTGCGATCCCCCACCCTGCCCCTGGGCTGTCACTGAGCTGCCAAGCTCCTGCATCCACCCACTCTCCTCCTCTTTTCCCCCACTCCCCAGCCTCGCCTGATATCCGGCACCACGAGCCAACATCACCGCTGTCTGACCACAGGACAGAGTCCGAAACTCCGCATGCCCCAGGGCTGAGCAAAGGGAACTTCCCGGGCAGCCTCTCCTTTTAATTGGTGCTAATTGCTGCGTCTGTTCGTGCTGGCTGGGGAGATGTCATTGTTGAAAGGCACAGAGGGGAAGGCTCGGGGAGCTAATCCAGCTTTCAGCCGCTAAGCCCTTCGAAGTCGGGTAATGGAGAAGTTCTTTCAGGTCCCTTCAGAGAGGGCACAAAGCCCGAGAGGGGAAAGGGAGAAAGAAGGGGAGCGAATCAACAGGAAAAAACTACTTTCACACGCCGCTCGGGGAAGGGTCTTTGTGTGTGGGGCTGTCGGGGGGAGGGGGGGGGGTTGAAGGGATGCCGCTACGGCCCNGGGGGGGGGGGGGGGGGTTGAAGGGATGCCGCTACGGCCCCTCCTCCTCTTCCCTCCCCCGTTTATTTTTTCAGCTCCATCTGCTAAAAAGGTGACGCAGCTGGGGGCAGGATGCTCAGCGCAAGGGACCCTCACCCCGCCCTGGACGAGATGGACAGAAAACCTGCAGATGCTACTCAAAAATGAGAAATGAGCCTCCTCTGGTTTAACCCCTTTTGTGCCACCAGAGCTATCTCCACTGCTATGGTGTTGCTTTACTGGAGGACGTGGCAGTGAGGCAGGTGCAGAGTGGGGGCACAAGGGGCAGCCAGTGGTGTGAGGTCCTCCTTGTGTCCTGGGGGTTTCCATGGACTCACAGACCTACTGGAGGCCTCCCCTGCTTGACCTGCAGCAGCCCTGGGAGGTTGCAAAATGGAGGGGGTTTTCTGAGCTCCAAAACTCATCTTTCTGAAACAAGTGGAAAAACACAAGGGCTGACACATTCCCACAGGACATGAGGAGGCTTAAAGCATCAGCTCCAGCACTTGCTTTGAATCCACTGCCTTTTTAGCCATTCTTAGAAGAAATCTGCTGTAACATGTATATATTGAAGCGGACAGCTGGGTTCTCAACAAGACATCGATCACAAATACTAACAAGTCCTTCTGACCTCTGGCACATCCACTGAGCCTTTCAGAGGCTGATTAATGGTACAGCTTTGCCTTGTCTCCATCCTCCCACCACCCCCTGAGACCTGGGCTCCTGTCCAGGAGGAGCAAATGTCTGTTCTTCCCTCTCCCAGATCTTCACAGAGCTCTGGCATCCCCCAGCCCCATCCCAAACCAGGACAAAAAGCAAAAGTCTCCACCAAAATCCCATAAAGATTCACGAGCTAATACCAGTTGGGTGTTTTGGAAATGTTTCATTTTGGTGACAGTATTTTTAACTTAGGGAAACCTTTGCAAGGACAGGCAAGCTAAAACCACCACACAATGAAAATGAAGGATGAAATTTTGAATTGGGAACCTCAACCTCTGCCAGGTTTTTTCTGTCTGCTCCCTGTCCCCAAGCACATCTCACAGGGAACTGCTGCAATTGCTCCTCCAGCTGGTTTGCTGCCCAAGGGAAACGATCCCAGATGGGCATCCCGCACTGAGGTCTGTTGACTGGCTGGAAGACACCAGTGATTTTTGAGAGGGTTTTGGTGCTTTGATTCATGGTGGAACCACTACATCTTTAGAGGACACCTGCAGCAGAGACAGGGTAGATGGTTGAGCCTTTCCCAATCCTCCAGCACAGGGGATGCTCACCAGCATCTCTGGACAAGCACACTCCGTCGCTTCAACTCAGTACCCGTCACTTCCTACCCTCATAACCTGTTTTAGCATTTCAGACCCAGAAAACAAAAATGTTTAAAAATGTCTTACCCAGACACTCGTTGGCCTCACGGGCGCTAGCCCGCTGCCAGGGCCGGTCATAGTGGAAAGGCTTGCAGCGGTCACACTCGGGTCCCTCTGTGTTGTGCTTGCAGTCGCACACCAGCTTCTGCTCCTTGTCCTTCACGCAGCGGGCCGCGTGCCCGTTGCACTTGCAGCGCCCGCCGACCTGCAGCTCCCCCACCGCATAGTAGTAGGGGGTAGAGCTCGTGCCCCCCTCCTCCTCGCCGGCGTCCCGGCTGCCCAGGTCACGGAAGAGATGCGGGCGGCTGAAGACCACGCGGATGTCGGTGGCCGTCACCCAGTCCTGGAGCACAGGGCTGCTGTCGAAGTCCTGGGCCGAGGGTCGCCCGTCGAGGGTGCTGAAGGCGATGAGTCCCCCGGTGAGCGGGTAGAGGTCAGTGAGGCCGTCGGTGCACAGGGCTTCCTGCTCGTTCTGCTTGGTGACCGTGGCTTTGCTGGGCTTGCCATAGATCTTACGGCACTGGGAGGAGTAGTACTGGTACGGCACCCAGGTCTTGCCATAGTCCATGGACTTGAGGATGGCAGTGGATTCGGGCCGGGGTGAGCAGAACTGGAGGCTGACATAGACCACCTCAAACTTCTTGCCAAGGGAAAGGGTGAGGGTGACGTTCTGGGGTGAGTGGTGGAGGGTTTCCGAGCGCCAGCAGGTCATGTTGGAGGCGGTGTTGAGGTCAGTCAGGTAGGCGGGTGGGTGGGCTCGGCGGGGGTCCGAGGCATTGCAATGCCGTGTCGGGGGCTTCCCACACGTGCTGGAGGCTTGGACCTCCTTCCCAAAGGCAGCATTGACAAATTCAGGGATGCAGCGTCGAGGAACACCGCTCTCATCGTAGCAAGGGTCTGGGGGAGTCTGCTGGGCTACAAAGGGATTCACTGTCTGAGACAGGCCCAGCATGGCAGTGGTGAGGAGCAGGCGCAGGAGCTGCAGGACCTCCATCCTTCTGGGGAGAGGGAAGTGGCTCCTCCCTGGAAGAAGAACAAGAGTGAGGGACGCCAGCAGTGTCATGGCCACAGCACCACCCGTGCTGGGAGGGCTGGTAAGGGATGTCCGGTCCATCACCTGTACCCATCTTCCCACCCTATATCCACTGATGCAGTATCCTGGGAGTGGGGCAGGGAGGCAATTACTTTGTGTTGCCGAATCCACACCAATCCGTCACTGCTCATCAGGAGGACTGAAATACCACAGAAATGGGAAAAGGGCCTGAGCTTTTGATGGAAGAGGTTGAAATCAGGGTACAGCCCTTTCCTGGCCTCTTACAAACTGTCATGTGGTGACAGGAATGTTTCTGCCTGCCAGCAGCCCTGGCTGTCACACAGAGTTCAGAGACCTTGTCGCTGCATGGCTGACAAGGGCTGGTGATGGGGAAGCATTAGGGGAGATCTTTTAGATGCAACAGGAGCTGCAAATCCCAAGTTATCCACCTGTGGCACAAAATAGCTCTTGACAGAGCAGGAGAAACAGCAGCAGAACCACAGGCACATTGTGCAAGACGCAGGAGCTGGTTGAGGTGGAGACCTGGAGCTCCTCAAGACACCACTACTTTCTTTGCTGTCTATGGGCACAGTGACTTCTCTAAGCCAGGGGCTGGATCCCCTCCAAATTCCTCTGCCAGACTACCCAGCAGCAAAGGAAGTTATTCTGGTCTCACCCCCAAGAAATCGGGGTCTGTGTTTGGTGTGTTTGTTGACTGTGGGAACGTCCAGGACCAAATGCAGGACCTGGCTGGGCTCCTCTCCCAGCAGCTGCAGCACTGGGCGGAGCTTAGTGGCTCCCAGGAGATGTGGCCCATCTCCCGAGTTATTGACTTGAAGAGTGGAACAGGTCTGGAGGTCACGTTCCCTCCAGCTGGCTCTGAATGCATGAAGAATCTCCCACACAATGCAGATTGGCCATGTCCCACTTTTGCCTAGCAGACCTCTGAGCCTCCTGGGTGGGTAGGTGGCATCAGCCCTGCCACCACATGGGCTGTGCGGAGCCAAAGCCAAGTTGTCCAGCCTCAACCATCCCAATGCCATGACCAGGCAGGAGGAGGGGTTCCCTGATCATCCCCTCTCCCACTAGTAAATCTTTACAGGATGACTTGTGTTTCTCTCTGAGGAATGAAGCTCTGCATGACCCAGACCAGTATCCCCAGCTCCAGTCCCCATCTATAGCCCCAGTGTCACTCCTGCCTGTCCAGCTGCCCACACTGGCCAAAGGAGGCTCCAAGGAACACCCCATTTCAATGATTTGGCACCTTGTTTTTGGCTTGTTATTCCATTTCGCAAAGAAAAAGGAGCCAGGACTGTGGAAGAAAACTGCCTCTCTGTGCTGCCAAACCATTAATGAGGGGAAGCTCCTCTCTGCCCAGCCACGGTCAGCCCAGCAGCTACAGCCTGTGCCTGCCAAGGGTGCAACAGGAACAGGAGTCTCAGCCCATCCTGGGACATCTCCCCCAAGGCAAAACCTGCCCCTGCCACTTCCGTGCTGTTTCCTCACTGCTTAATCCTCTGCTGATGGAAAAAGAGATGTGAAAAATTGGCAGCTCCCTTGGTGGTCCCTGCATCTCCCCAGCAGCACAGTTCCAGCTTTACCACAATGCTGCAGAGCCTTTTGGGGACATGACAGGCCATGGCTTGGTGACTTGGCTCCCAGCAAGACAAAAGATACTGTCCCTGGAGTGCCCAGAGCATTGAAACCCCACTACTTGAGGAGTGTGGTTGCAAGATTAGAGACTGCAGGGATGTACAGTCACCACAGCAGAGGAGATGCCGTGCCATGAGCACCAGGCAGTGAAAGGCATCTCCCACTGCAGGAAGCCTACAGGGCCCCATTGGGACTCCTGGCTCCACTGCAAGCAGCTGCCTCCTGAGCAGGAGATGAAGCTATGGCTGCTGCTATATCCCTGCATCTGCTTGTTGAGCAAAGCCTGCAGCTGGTTAATCCCCCAACACAATCCTGACAGGATGATCCCCAGCCCCTGCCTGGTGCTGAGCAGCACACAGTGGGCACGAGCCCCTGCCAGAGCCCTGCTCCTGTATTCTCACCCAGCAAAGGGGCTGCAAGGTGCTGATGGACTCCCCCTCAACACCCACCAAGACCTGGCGATGCACGTACTTGCAGAAGCCAGCACAGCACCTCTGGCCCTGTGGGGCTGCCAGCCCTCTCCCCACCACTGTCCCCCTCCAACTGCACATCCCACAGAGGACATGCGGGCAGGTACTGCAGCCATCACCTTCCATCCCAGCACCCACAGGGCAGCACACTAGCAGGGAGACAACCCTGTGGGAAAACCTCTGCACAGGAGGAGAGAGAAGAAACCGTCAGGGGTCCTGAGTAGCTGCATCCATCCACTCCAGGGAGAATCAGGATGTATGGAACAAGGCATCTGCTAAACACTGCCAACAAAGAGTCTCCTCCACCCCCTCTCTCCTATGTGGCAGCAAGGTGACTGGAGTAGGGATATGCTCAAGCAAAGGCCTTTTAATTTCCTGTCTGGTAAGACACAAAGGTGTGGGGAAACCCTTGCCCAGGGGAAAGCGACAGCAGCAGCATCTCTGGTAGCCAGGGGAGAGGCCACAGGTGAAGCTGTTATGAGCACTGGAGCAGCAGGTCTAGGACTCAGGACCAGGTAGCTGCTGGTTTAGGCATGCATGGGGGCATGAGCATCTCGTGCTCATCCTTCCTGCCTGAGTGGGAAGTTTTGTCCCTCCTGCCATTCTTACCAAAGCACAAGTCCCTGAGGTTCAGTGCCAAAGTTTTGGTGGCTCTGCTGCTGGGGAGCAGTCATCGGGGAGCCAACACTTGCTCAGCAGCGCATCAGCACTGCGGAGGCAGGGCAGGAGTGGAAATCATTATCATCCGCAGGACCACACACAGGCATGCACGCTCCTTGCTCAGCTCACCCCATTATCCCACTGAAAGAGAGCTGGGGCCAGTGGTCTCCATGGGCCTCACCTCCGTATTGGAGAGGAGGGCAAGCTGCAATCTGCTCCCTTTTATACATATTCAGCATGACCCTGGGACTGCCGGCAAGCTGCCAGAGAGGCCTGGGAGTGGGTATTTCTCTCCCTGGTCCCCATCTGCCCCCCCTTTTCACTTCCCATCTTTGCTGCACCCGGTTCAGATAAAATGGAGGCACTGCTGACTAAGCAGAGAGAATTGGGATGACTCTTGGGTGTTGAATCCAGCCCAGCACGTTCCTGGATCCTGCATGAGGAGGGACACGAGCAATGGAGCCCCTTTCCCAGGGACAGCATCCCGAAAGTGTCCCCAGCGAGGCTCTCAGGTGGCTGCCAGCTCCCCGCCACCAGCAGCAGCCGTGGCCCGGGGGAATGCGGCGGTGGGGCTCACCCTTCCCGAGGAAGCGGCTGCCCTCCCAGCTCCTCCCCACAAGCGGCTGCATTTTTGAGGTGGGCGATTTCCTCACTCTTCCACTCACTCCGGGAATGCTAACAGCCGTGTGGCTTGGAAGGAAGTCATGCTGCCGGAGCACTTCAGAAGTGCTTTAAAAAAAACTTAGCTTCCAAATCCAACACTTCCACACCCCTTCTCCATACAACTACACACTTCCCAGAGAGACCAGCAGCGTTTCCCTGCCTTGTAGGAGACTTGTCAGGGTGATGCACCAACCCACTGTGTGCTCCTTTTCCATTGTCTTTCCAGGAGGCACTGCTACCGAGGGTAATGCTGGGTGCAGAGGCATGCCTGGTGTCCTGATGCTGAGCTATTGGGTAGGTGCTTGCTCCCCAAAATAGAATGGATGAGGCAAATGCAGCAGGTGAGGCAGCGCAAGGAGAGGAAAATTCCCACAACGTGGATGCTGGTGCCTACAGTAGGCCCAGGATCACCACCTGGCAGACTGGGGCCACAGCAACTTCGCTGAAGTAATTACAGGATTAGGTGGAACAACACTGGGCAGGGAGGGAAGCAAGTCATTAACCAGATTTGATCCCAGGACCTTTGCAGCACAGGAGCAGCCTTCTGTAATTAAAGTGGAAGGGAAGGCACAAATGGTGCTCTGCTGTTGGAGAAGTGTGGGCTTAGAGGGCAGATGATGGCTAAAGCTGAGCAGCCAGCACTGCCCTGGAAGGGGGTGGGAGAACCCCAAGAATTGACAGGGCAAAGATGCTGCACTCCTGCCAGGGACCTGGTTGATCCTTGTGCTGCTCCCCCAGGTTGATACCCCTGCACCAATGCTGCTGCCATGCTGCAGCCAACTGCATTTCTCCTCCAGGCCAGGACAGCAGGGTGTGGGAGGATTTGTATCACCTGAGGAAAAGACATGGCCTTACTTGGAAGTGTTTGAGATGGGAATGACTGGTGCCCATGAGATGCTGCATCTCCCTGTGCACAGAGATAAGGTCCTGGGTGCCAGCGTGGGGCAGGGATGGAGCCACCCACCCGCATGGGGCACAAATATGCACAGCAAAAGCCATGGCTTAGGAGGCAGAGATTCCTGGGCAAGGACCAAAGGACCTGAGTACTTGAGGGGGTCCAACAACTAAGACTCTTGGGTAAGACTGATCTAGGAGGACTGCTCGTTCCTGAACTGTGCCATCCTCAGTAAAGCCCACAGGCACCTCAGATGCCCTCTGAGAAGGAAGCCACTGGGAGGATGGCACAGGATCCAAAGCAGAAGAGGAATGATGTGCTCAGAGAAGCTGAAACCAGGCACAAATGACCAGAGCATGTCCCTTAACCAGGATGTACCTGCTACTACAACCTGCACATTTCCACCTTGTTACAGTATGAGGGCATCTGCACTCCCTCGCCACAAGTACTTTGGGAGCAACCCCCTGCAACTCTGCCCCAGCCCATGAACAAGATCCATCCTGGAGGGCTGCCAGGGTCCCTGGGTACTCAGGTCCCTCTCCCGCCGTGCCAATACCAGCTTGGGGAAGCTTAATTCCTCCACCCAACAAACAGAATCAGGCCCAAACTCTGCTCTGGCCATGGATAAATAATTCCATGTGTTTCTGGGATATAAAAAACACAAAGGAGAAGTATTTAAAGTGAAAGGAAAAACTCCATGGAGTCAAGGTACTGGTCCGGCTCAGCTTTCCAGAGGGAGGGAGTGTGTGCTGGGAGAGGCTGGGGGGATGCAGAGTGTCTGGGAGTGCTAATCGCCTTCCCAGCCGCTAATGGAGCAACTGGTGCCCACTTGGGACATGACTAATGGCACAAAGGAGATGCCTCACTTCCGTTTACAAGCTCCCTCATCTTCTGAGTGCTGGTGGCCCCACATCCGCAGGGCTGCCCACTCCACACAGCCTCCTGGGCTCTCAGCCCCCTGCACGCACAGCTCAGGGGAGCAATTACACAGCAGCATCTTCCTGCAGCAGGCACTGCAGGTGATGGATATTGCAATGCACTCTTGGCAGGTTGGAGCCAGAATTACACAAGCCATACGATACCCTGGTGGTGCCAGGAGACACGTACAAATTACACTGCACACGGGAAAGGATGGACCAGATTCTGACCTCACTGCTTTGGCATCAGCCCGAAGTAACTCCATTCACATCAGGCCAAACCAAGACATAAGCGACTCCATTCAAATTCACACTGGCATACCTGTGGTCGGGATCTGGCCTGGCTTGAATTAGTTGTAGCCTGATGTTACAAAAGGCAAACAATGGAGCCCAGATGTCCAAGGTTATCGAAAACAACCAAAAATAAAAGAAAAAAGAAACCCACCATAAACAGTCCCCAGGCTACTCAGCTATGTGCATGGAGCTGTCAAATGCAGGATGCTCAGACGCATTCCTGCTCACCAGCCTCAGTAACTCATAAGCCAGGCTAACCACAGGAAGGAGGGACCAACACCCAGCATAGGTGTCCTGCTGGGCCCCCTATGCCTACTTTGCTCACCACTGGTCCTGAGCAGAGGTGGTCCCACTCTGGGGAGAGGAGACTTCAGCATAGCATCACCCATATGATGAAGACCTGAATACATTTTGCTGCAACACTCTTGCATCTCCCAGCTAGTGCAAGCTGGAGATCTCCTCCTAAAGTTCCCAATGCAACAGCAACTCAAAAAGACTTTTGGAGCTCTTGACCTTGCAGGACAAGCAAGCACTCCCTGAATGCATTTGGACTCAATGGTCCTTGTGGGTCCCTTCCAACTCAGGGTGTTCTATGATTTTTTTCTACCCCATTTATTAATCTCTACTACATCTTGACCAGTTAGTTGTTTTACCCAACTCTAACCCCACTGCAGTCTCCTGAACCCTTTTGCACATTCCTACCACACTGCTTGGCTCTACTGAGTGGTCTCAGCAGCATCCCTCAAGGTGCAGAGGATTTTTCTTCCACTACTCCCAGTGGATGCAAGGGACCTGTCAGAGTTACAGTCCAGAAGGCCTCATTGCTTCCATGCCTTTCCCCTCCATATGAGAATAAAGTGATCTGGTTTCCATAACATTTCTCATTGCATTTTCACAACATGCCGGGCACAGATGTTGAAAATAGTCTGGATGAATATTTAAAATGGTATTCAGAAATGACAACATTTGGCCGGCTTTGAAAGATCTCTCACATCAAGCAGAGGATGGCTCACAACAACGGGCTGGAAACACACTGCACTTTGACATCTCATTTTTTTTTACCCCCTCTCTGGCTATTGGTGCGATATTTCATGCCCCTGGTGTCCCACAGTCTGTTATTGCTTGAGTGCCAGCCAAGCCTGCAGCATTAGGAAGAAGCTGTCACGTACGTTTTTAAACATCACGGGGCAAAGCGGAATATGGAAAATCTGTTGCGTTTCCATACCGAGAGCAAGTGTCCTGCGCAGGCTCAGGGAGGGGCTCGAAGGGGCACAAAATAATTGCTTCCTTATGGAGCACGGCCTGACTAACCAGGGTGGTGGAACAGGACGCAGAGGTGCTGCCTCAACACCCTCAACATGGTGGGCTGCTTCCCTGCTGAAGACATCTCCAGACACCTCTCAAGACACACTGATGCTCCCCTCCTTCTTCAGGGCTGGGGAAACCCCCTCTGAGTCACACCTCTGCCAGCAGCCAGCCAAGATGGGACGTCCATTCTGTCCAACCCAGACTGCAGACACCATTGTTCTGGTGCTTATAGAGCAGTGGAAATGCCTCTCAGCCTTGATGCCTAGCAGCTTTAATTTCTGGTGAGCAGGCATCTCTCTTCCACAGCCTGCAGACACACATCACCTCCTTCCCAGCCTGGCATTACACCTGCCTTCTTCCAGGGACCTATTGTCCTTCCACACACAGGTAGAGGAGGAAAGGGTTTTGGGACCCTTGCAGCCCACCCTGCTCTCAGACTGCTGGATCTCCTGTCCCCTCATCAGCCTGCTCCAGACAGGTGTCAGAGCAGCACAGCAGCTCCCTCTGTTTTGTAAATGGGATATTGCAGAAAAAGAGAAAAAAAGTTGCCCCCTGTCCGTGCAAACACCTTGGAGGGTGTTTCCAGCACACGGCCAAACCCACATCCCTCTCCACTGGTTACTAGAGGCTAGAGCTCTAGCCTCTCCTGGCTCTGAGAGACAAGTAACAACAAACTTGGCTGGGGAAGAAGGATCTGTGGCATTTCCAGGCAGGCAGGGTGTGCACATGCAGATCTGCACTCAGTATTGTCTCAGTCTGGCTACTGATCCAACGCAAATGGCATGGATGGAGGTGGGGATGCTCAGTCTGGCTTACATCCCATACAGTCATGGAATGAGCTCCCCAAGAGAAGAGTATCCATGCCCAGGTCCTGCCTAGATGAGCATCAAGTCAGCAGGACCACTGCGCTGCCAGAGGAGCTCATGCTCCTGTCCACGGGGCCTTCGTCACCCACCCTGCATGGCGACACAGAAGACTGCCAAGCACCAGTCCTCATCACACCAGTTAGTCCTCATCCCAAGAAAGGCATTTCCACCCAACCACTCTCCAGTGGGCCAGGGAATCTGTGGGTAGGATGGTGTTTTGAGGAAATGAGGTTTCAGCAGCTCCAAGAGAGGAAAGCAAAAGCAGACCCACCAAACGCAGCCCAGCTTCCCTTCTTCCCCTGAAGCCGCCTGCTGGCACGTTCACTGGCCAGAGCTCTCAGCCGAGCTGTGCCTCACAGGGGCCGGGTGCTTGGGGTGCCGAGGGTCTCGCCGAGCCTGGCTCCAGAACTGCAGTGGAGCAGAGCACATCCCACGGGAGCCGTTTCCAAAGGGAGCCGACCCTCGGAGCCGCCCCGCAGTGGAGTCTCTCGGGGCAGCCGTGTTGGGAAGGGACCAGCGATGGACCCCGGCCTGGAATGGTGACAAGGGTGATGCCGCCCAGCCAGGTGGCTTTGTGCCGGCGGAGCCCTCGCGGGCGGAGAAGAGCCTGCGGTGGGAGCAGCGGGCAGGGGACCACGTGCATGCCTCGTGCCCGGTCAGCCGGGGCTGGCACCGTAGGCTCGGCCTGGCAGGGCTCCCGCCGCTGCCCGCACCGCGCCCACACTGAGCGGGGTCGGGGCTCCACCGGGCTGCGACACTGCGGGCTCTGTACAGTGCCGAGAAGCCCCGAGCCGGCTCTGCGGGGCGGCGGCAGCGAGCCGAGCCGGGCCGAGCCAGGCCAGAGTGCGGAGCGGCAGCAGCCGGAGCTGCCCGGGGACGGGAGCGGGGCTCGGCGGCGGGCGGGCGGCCCCGCTGCGGGGAGGTCCCGTTCCCGGCGGTGAAAGGATGGAAAGGGAAATAAAGGGAGGGTGAGTGCGGGGGGAGAGGGAGGAATAAAAGGCAACGAGGGAGGGAGCGGTGAGGAGGAGAGCGGGAGCCCGGAGCGCCGGGAAGTTGGGAGCGCAGCTTACCGCGGCCGGGCAGGTAGCGGGGCCGGTCTGGGCGACAGGTCCGGGAGCGGCGGCGAGAGGAGCCGGGGCCGCGGCGGGGCGGACGGCGGGCAGGGGTAGCTCCTTCCCGGTGCTGGCCGCAGCACGAAGAAATGAAAAAAAGTGAAGAAAAGGGGGGGTGGGTGGAGGGGAGGGGGGAGCGGAAGGGGGGGAAGCAATGATAACAAATTTCCAGGGAATCGTGCGTGGGGATGAAATAAGGCGAAATAGTGGAAAGCGGGAGCGCTGCTCCCGGCGGTGCGGGCGGGTCCCAGCGCCGTGCCCGCAGCCGGCCGCGCTCCCGCCCGCTCCACCGCACCGCCCGCGGCTGCTTCGGCTGCGGGAGGGAGGGGGGGGAGGCGGCAGGGGAGGGCGAAAAGGAGAGGAAAGGGAAAAGAAAAAACACCCCTTAAAAAAAATAAATCGAAAAGAAAAGCAAGAATAGGAGAAACTGATCCCGACCGCCGCCTAGGCGCGGAGTAAAAAGGCTTCAATAAATCCCGGGTTGAAAAGAAGGGAAAAGTCACCTCCCCGAGGAAATCAGAAGCAGATTTCGAGCCATTTAATCACATGCAGGGAGGTGTGTGCATGTGCGCCGCCCGCCGCCGCTGCCAGCCCTGCCTCCGCCCTCCGCCCCGCCGGCAGCCCAGCGGGCAGGGCCGGAGCCGGGCGGGAAGCGGGGCCACCCCGCCGGAGGGCAGCCCTCCTGCCGGTCAGCGCCGCGGGGGTCCCGGTGGCCGCGGTCCCACCTGCCGCCCGGTCAGCCCCACCGCGTCCCGGGAGTTCGCTCAGCCCACAGCGGGTCCATCCCCGCGGAGTGCGGGTGGCTGCGGACCGTAGCCCACCATGCCGAGGGCTCAGCGGTGCCACAGCCGAGGCAGCCGGTTATTCTCCCTCTGCTTCCCAAAGAAAACGAGGCATTTACCGGGCGGGAGCAGCTCCTCTTATGGAGGAAGCTGAAGTCTCTGCTCCATCCCGCGGTGCAGGAGCTTTTCACGCGCTGCACCAGTCGCCCTTGGTCTCTGATTTTTGGGCGGGGAGGGAGAGAAGCGGGGCACTTCCGTACCCAGAACAGCTGCCTCCGGGCTGTCCCCGGGGGACTGCTTTGCTATCCCCAGGCCACCTGCGAGCGGGGCACGAAAAAGGTGAAACTAATTTAATCAGTTTGTGGGAGGGAGTGGAGGAGAGCAGGAAACCCGGACCTGGACTCTCTCCCTCACTGGGGCCGTGCTCACAGCCCTGGGCCCCCCACATCTGCCAGTTCGGGCTGAGCAACATCCTCCCCTAATTGCCCTTGCAAGGGATGTGAGGACTGAAGACAGCATCGAAGGTAGGAGGAAGGGCAAGGTGCCAGCAGTGCCCACCTGTTACATTCAAAGCCACCATCACCCCACTCCCGGGGGACCCGCAGTTACCCACATCCTATTGCTCTGGGGCAGCAGGTTGCAGGAGCAGCTCTCCCAGCCGGCTGGCAGATGCTCACTGAAGGAGCAGACCCCAGCTGGCCACGAGCCTCAGGGGAATTGCTGTTTGCTGCTCTCTGCCTTGTTGCATTAAACACGTAAACACGTTTCCTCTCCTATTCCAGCACCAGGGACATGGATAAACAAGAATGAAGCCACGAGGTGACAGGACAGAGGAGACACGGGCCATGAGCAGAGGAACATCAAGGTTCTAAGTCCACTGCTACAGGTGTCTTGTAGCCCCCGTCTCTCTCAGGGACACTTGTGCATTTGGAGAGCTGGGCAGTCAAGCCAGAAGCCACAAAAGCAGCCCCAATGCGGATCGCAGATGAGCTGTTAGTGCAGGACCAATGTTTGCTTTGTGTGGGATCAGATCAGACTGCAGGGCAGAGTAAGGCCCAGGGTTCTCAGGACAGTGTGGCACCAGGGACAGGCTGGGATGATGAAGGCAATAGGGTAAAATAAGGCATGGCTAGAAGATCCTGAAGTGACATGAAGCAGGAATTGTCCAAGCAATGGACCTGAAGGCATTTTCCTCACCAGGAGACACAAGGACAGCCCTGAACATGAGCTGTGATACTGAGTCAGCCTGACCTGGCTGCTCCAGGGTGGTGCTGAGCTGGGAGGGCTGCATCACCACAACCTCAGTGCTGCTGTTTTCACACCCATTGGACCCCCACCATCCTGTGACTCAAACATGATTTAGAAGCACTGGCCACCATATGAAAAGTTTTAGAACTGCTATCTACAGGCCTCACATCAATGAAAGCCCAGTTGAGACAGGCAGAAGCTGTTTCCTGAATCCCTCTTTCCCTGTTCCCTCTTGGTAGAATAGAGAGCCTGAGAGAAAGATGTGCATCTGGGTTTGGCAAATGGGAGTGCTACAGACATCAGCAGGGATGGAATACTCTCTGAGGTAGGAATGAGACTGTGAGACCCTGTTAGTGTTCCTCAGCATGCTGACATCACCCGGTGTTCGCTGCCTTCCTGGGCTGATCTGGCAGGACTGGAAGGATGAGAGGGCAAGCACACTGTGTTGTTTGTCACCCTGCAGTCTGCAGGAAGCTCTGCCCATCACAAGTTCCCATTCTGGATCCATTCCTGCTCCTTGTGCCTCATGAAGGCACAGCATTTGGTGCCAGTCAGGCCTCCCAGTCAACAAAGGATTGCTGAAAGGACACAGACATCCACAAGATGTTGGAGAAAAAGCACTGGCACCAAGTCAGCTGGGACAGATACAGAATTGTTGAATGGATTGGAGAGACCTTAAAAGATCATCCAGTCCAATTGCACAGCAGGGATATCTTTCACTAAACCAAATTGCTCATTCAAACCCATCCTTGAGCACTTTCAGGCATGGGGCGGCCACAGCTTCTCTGGGCACTCTGTGCTAGGCCCTCACCATCCCCATAGGGAAGATTTTCTTCCCAGGATCCCATCTAACCCTGCCCTCTGGCAGTGCGAAGATATTCCCCCTTGTCCTATCACTGCAAAGTCACTCTCCAGCTCTGTTGGAGCCGCTTTAGGAATTGGAAAGGGCTCTGAAGTCCCCCTGGAGCCATCTGTCCCCCAGGCTGATGCCCTCTTCTGCCCTCTGTACCTTGCACCGCCCTCCCCCCTTCCCCTGCAGCACACGCTCAGAGCCAGCCCTGCCCTGCAGAGGACTCCGCTGGCCATTGCCTTATGCCCACAGAGCGGCTGGAAGCCGACACGGGACACGGGAGGGACACGGCAGGGACACAGGACACCGGACACGGGACAAGGGAGGGACACGGGACATTCGGGCCCCGCGCCTCCCGCGGTCGGTGCGCGGCGCTCGCGCGCCCCCTGCTGGCCCCGCCGCGCAGGGCGGGGCCGGGGCAGCGCAGGGCCCGCACCGGGGTACGCGGTGACACCGGGGTGCGTGGTGACCCCGGGGTGCGTGGTGACACCGGGGTGCGTGGTGACACCGGGGTACGCGGTGACACCGGGGTGCGTGGTGACACAGGGGTACGCGGTGACACCGGGGTGCGTGGTGACCCCGGGGTGTGCGGCGATGACACCGGTGCGTGGTGACACCGGGGTGCGCAGCGATGACACCAGGGTGCGTGGTGACACAGGGGTGCGTGGTGACACCGGGGTCCGCGGTGACACCGGGGTGCGTGGTGACACCGGGGCCCGGCACGCTGCGCCTGGCTCACTTGCCAGATGAGCCCAACTGTAAGCCAGTCCCCAGCCCCGCCGAAGAAGGAGAACGTCACAGCGGGCAGCCCCAGCCCTATTCCGGCGTGTCAGAACGGCTCCTTGAGGTGGAGGCTCATGTTTCCAGAAAAGCAGGGAAGAGACCCTACCTGCTGCCTCACCACATCCTTCTTTAACCTACCCAATGGAGAAGGGAGTGACTTACTGCCAGAAGGACTTTTTCTTTTGACTGGTCCCACAGGGCCCTTTCCCAGTGCTGTAAGAGAGGAGGATCTCATTTCAGCCACTGGGTCATCTTCAGGATGATTCCATAATCCTCATGTTTCCCTTCTTTCTGTGCTATTTACTCTTCCAAGGGCACCTTATCTACCTCCCTTTTGGGACTATCAGTCTCCTGACAGACCCATCTGCCTTCCCACCCTGTACTCAGAGTCTGTCCCCACACATGGTTTCTTCTGGAGTGCAGGTCACAGCAGCAGTTCCCAGGAACTGAAATGTGACCTTGCAGGGAGGTACAGACACTCTCCTCATGGGGTGTGATTTGCCCAAGGCATCCTGCCGTTCTCTGTCACACCAGTGTCTTGGGGCTCACCTGAGCCTCAGCAGCCCTTGGGAGTCTGTTCCCCTCCACCCTGACTCTCCTGCTGACCACCAGCCTTCCAGTGCATCCGTGGTGCATTTTGGGTCCATCCTCTTGCTCTGCAGAGTTGGGGAACAGAGATGTCCTAGGCTGCCTGCCCAGCCTGGGATCCAGATGCTGGCAGTACCCAGGGCTTGAGCACTGTGGGGATATGGAGGCAGCCCAAATAGGCCCTCCCTGGGGACCAGTTGCCCTTCTCTGGGCCACAACAGCTCTTCTCTGCCACCCAGAAAGGTTAGTAGGGGCAGTTCACTCTGGTGGAGACAGGGTTTGTTTGTTGAAAAGTGTGCAGTGAGTGTGGCTTGGGGAAAAGTAACCCAGTGCGACATCACCAATAAACCCAGCATATAATTCCATATAGCACATATAACCACTGCAGTGGCATTATGTGGACTTTGCCCTGTCCTGCCCCTGCTCACCCCAGCACGAACATTGCACAGGTCAAGCACAGTGCTGGGGCTTCATTTTACAACCCCAGGCCACGGTGGGGCAGCCCAAGGGACTGCAGTCTTGGAGCAAGGCTGGAGAGATGTTGAACATGCAGCAGTGTGTGCTCAGGCCATGTTCTGGTAACATTGCTACTCCCAGTCTTGGACTGGGGGATGTTGTGGAAAGATGCTGTAGAGGCTCGGGACAATGTGCAACACAGCCCTCCAACCCACCCCATGCCCCCAGGAAGGGGCAGTTCTGCAGGTACTCCAGGTCCTGTTCTTCTAGCACATCTTCAGCACTGTGTTATCTCCCTGTGGCTACTTTTAGCCCATGGCAAAGGGACTTGCATGGCCCTGCTCACAGTGAAAACATTCCTGGACAATGCTGAATGTGATGAGCATGTCCCAGGTCCGCTGTTCAACAAGCAGCTGGGTCAGGGATCGATTTTGTGCCTCTTTCCCTTTCATCAGCTTCCTGAGCTGCAAGAACTAAGCCTGGCCCTTTCTTGAACACGCGTTGGTTCATCTTTAACTAATTCCATCCCCGCATCACTGCCATGGCTGTGTGTGCAGACCGCTCAAGAATGTCACTCCCACACCTTACACTCCTGTCTGTGCCCACCTGCTCTGCAGTCACGGCTATGTCACCGGCATGTTCCTTCCCCTCGGCAGGCAAAGGGACCCCCGCGTCCCCAAGGGCGCGATCGCAGCAGCCCCGGGGGGAGCGGCGGGTGCGGCCCCGGCCCGGCCCGGCTCGGCGGCCGCGAGGTGGAGCCGTTCCCCCGCGGCTGCGGCCGCGGACCTTCGCTCTGTGCCGCGGAGGGGCTCCGGCAGCGGGATAGGAGCAGCGGGATAAGCCGGTCCCACGGTGGCACTGGCAGTTGCGTGTATGCTCCCACCGGCAGGAGAATGCTGCGCCTGCCTCTTGCCATCAGGGGAAGGATGCTGTGCTAGTCACAAGTGGGAGGACGCTGTGCGTGTCTTGCGCACCTTGTGCCGCGACAGGAGCCTCGGAACGCCCTCGGGGCAACGGGGGCCTCTCAAGGATGAGGCCAGCGGCATCTCTGCTGAGCGATTATGTGGATGCAGAGTGAGGATTTCTCCTGGCAAACATCTCACCTGAATTTTAAGAGCTGTTTTCCAGGGGCCCAGATGCTGTTCACGGGCCTGGAGTCAGAAGCAAAGCTTAGCTTTAACACAAGGGACTCTTTTAATAAACCTCATCAGCTACCTCAGCATCTTCATGTGCTGGGGGCCCCCGCTCCCAGCTCCAAGCCTTGTGCAGGGTCGGAAGGAATCGGGCGGTGCTCTTCCGCGCCGGAGGAATGGGAGCCCTGCCGGCTGGCCGATAAACACCTCGTCCAAGCGTTGGAAGAGCAGGCGGCCACCGCAGAACGATGTTGCAATCGGAGCACAGCGTGTGCCTGGTGCTTCAGGGGTGTTCCCCATGAGACACCAAGGGAGGAGGTCCACAAACCTGCCTGGCAGATGGAGGCTGTCCTGTGTGAGCCGGCAGCAGCTTGCTAGGCTGGCTCTGGCATGGCTGGGGTTGAGGTTTGGCTTGTATCTTGTTTGCTCCAAACCAATTCAGTGTTTGGGTAGATTTGGGTTTGGATTTCACAGAGCCTCAGAACCTTGGTTGCCCAAGGACTGGAGGCCCAGCCTGCTGCTGGGACCATGAACTGCAGCACAGAGATGCCAGCCCAGGTCTCCAAGGCGGCAGGGCCTGTTGCTGCTCAAACTTGCCTCGAGCAGCTCCTGTGGCTCCAGAGCCTGCTCAGTTGCAAGCAGCAGCAGCTACTGTGATGTAAACAAATCCTCATTTTCTGAAGTGGCGGTGGGATTGAAGTGCCTGCTTCCTTGTCCTCTTCGGGAGTGCTGGCACATGAGCAGGCCCGTAGGGATGGAGGCAATTCATAGCCCCAAACTTGCCAGACCTCCAGAAGTGTTTGGACAATGCTCTCAGCCACGTGGTGGGAATGTTGGGGTGTCCTGTGCAAGTTGGGCTCGATGTTTCGGGGCCATTTCCAGTTCATGAGATTCCGTGATTCTGTGAATCCCTGTGAGGCAGCAGAAGTGTGAGCATGTGGTCAAATGCATGCAGTCACACTTCTCCAGTCCTCCAGACTGTCTGGGGAGATCATCCCTCCACTGCCTCTGCTGATGATCTAGGGCTGAGCTCCCAGTGAGGAAGGAGCCCAGGGGGTCCCTTGGTGTAGCCATGTCAGACCAAGCAGGTGGCACAGGCCTTGCTGAATCAACTAAAGACCTTTGTCTGAAGCTGTCCTGAAAATGAGTTTTTCTGAAAGGTGGTGGTGGTACGTGGCTGGCAGCCAGATGGTTGGGGGAAGAAGGAATATTGAGAGGAAGAGTTGAGACAAAGGGCTGGGAAGGAGGGACCAGGGTGAACAGTGAGAGAAGAAAGGCAGGAGAGGAGAGGTGGGAGGGTGGGAAGAGAAAGAAGCTCGTAGGAAAACATGGTGTGAAGAGAGTGAGAGAAGAAAAACGGTTTGGGGGGAAGAGAAACACACAGAGAGTTTTGTAACAACTTAAATTCATTCCAGACAATGTCCAAGGAGCCCTGGCAGCATGGGTTGAAACTAACCCTGCCTTTGATTTTATGAGTTCATTATATGTTGTTTGGGACAGTGATTCATGCATTTTGGCTGCTTCACATTTTCCCTTGTGTCACAAATGAAGAGGGGACCATGAGATGGACTCTTTGGATGGAAATTATTCCCTCAATTGTTAGGTAGATGTCTCTGTGCTGTGCAGAGATCCCAGGAGGGTGGTCTCCTGGGCTGCCTCAGCCCCCTGCACAGCACACACAACCTCTGTGCCTTGTGTCTAGCTCCCTCTTAAAGGGAAAGCACCGGGAATGAATGGCTGGGCAGAAGGATGCCCAGTGGTGGCCACACATGTTCTGTGCCTGCCTGTTCCTGCAAAGCCCAGGATGGGCCAGAGGATGGACAACTGGGAGAGCTCAGACCTGTGTGGGGAGCATATCCACCCACCAGGGATGGTCCTATGACCAGTGTCCCAGAGCCCATCTTTGTGGATGGTGAGAGAGGGTGACCCCACGGTCACAGTTCCAGCTTGGGGACCATGTTGAGATCATATTGCAGCTCTGCTCCGGGTGTTCCTCACCTCCATCCCCACCCCAAGAGCATCACTGCACTTACAGGTTGTCACTGCTCAAAGGTGCGAGACGCTGGATGAACTACAGGAAAAGCCATTCAGGAACAAGTTGGTGGCTTCCAGACCATTTTGGTTGGGAATATTTACAACCCTAATAATAGGCCCTGGGCAGAAAAGTAACAATTTTCAGTGTGGTCGGTCCTAGCCTGAGCCCTATGAATGACAGTGCTTCTACACTGGTGAGCTGTGACCAGCCTGCAGAACTTCCCATTCTGCTGCACCTTACACTGACCAGTGGGAAAGTGCCTTGAAGATCCACACTTATTGGGGCATGGAAACCTCTGCAGAGGCCTGAAGTAGCTTGAAAGGAGAGCTGAGACTTCCTTACAAGCTTGCATGAGTGCCAGATGAGCTTCAGGTGGACTCCCAGGTAGAACCACCATGCGGAAACCCATCTTGAGATGGGCTGTGGTGAAGAGGACAAGAAGCACTGAAGTGGGGTGGCTGAAAGCTCAAGGTCTGGCAGGGGGAGACCAATAGTGCAGCCCTGCAAGCCCCAATCTCCCCTGCTCCAACTGAGTTCCAGAGACCCAGGTAGCCCACACTCCCTCCTTCCTTCAGACCTGGGCTCAAGCACTGCTGTTCCTGCAGGGAGACTCTTCTGGGGATACGGCACACTCCTTGTGCTGCTGGGATTGCAGGCCAGCATCTTTCCCCAGCACAAGCTTCACTTCAGGAAAATGAGGGTTTTTTTTGTTTGAATGTTGTTGTTTTTAAAGAGAATTCTTAGGAAAAACACTCGCTGAGATGGATCAGCTCATTTTCGAAGTTATCCTGAGGCAAAAGGCAGAGGGTGTGGGCTGTGATACACACCCACATCTGTACAATGAGGAAGGCAACAGCGCAAAGCGAAAACAATTGCATGAAAAGCTTTCCAACAACAAAGTTTGCAAACCCGCAGAGCCCAGGCTATTTCTTGTGGTCGGTGGGTAGGAGTTCCCAGATAATAGGGCCTGACAATGGAACAATGGGGGCCGAAACACGCAGTTCATGATTAGGAGTTATATAACAGTGGCTGGCGTTTATTAATAACACTCGTGTTGGGCTGCATTTTCTTAGTTAGCACTTTTCAGGTTCAGAGCACTTTACAACCCCTGGCTATTCCATATTGGATGCACAGCATGAGGTGACCTGGAGCAGAAGGAACAACCTTCATGCCTGCTTCTCTTGCAGACCTTAAAGGGGAGAAAGGAAAATGCCAAGCAATGGGCTTTCACTGGCTATTTGGGATCTCTCCTGTACTCCACAGTCATAGGGTGGTGTAAGATCACAAAGGAACATCATTTGGGAAAACAGAATTTTCTGGGATGTGTTACTGAACCTTGATGTTTACAAAGTGCTCCTTTCCCTGGAGAACAAGAAAAACTGGGACTTTCACTGGGACTCACGAATAAGTTTGGGTGTGATCCCACATGGGAACCAGCCCTGGAGGAACAGTCCCACAGCCAGCCTGCAGTTATGCCATCTGTCTTCCGGCACAGTTCTGGGAGCAGCAGTAAGACATCCCATGCAGACAACCCCAATGGCTGCCTACCACATCCTGGGACATCCTGATTAGAGCAGTAGGCACGGCTGCTCCTGGAGGATGCACTCGGGGCAGGCTGGGCCAGGCTGGCGGCTCTCTGTGCCCGTGTCTCTGTCATGACACCCTGACGCAGAGCAGCAGTCATCCCGCCGGCTCGGGGGATGAACGGTCCAGTCTGAACAGGTTGTCTCCTTCTGGTCTGGCTATTTATTGCTCCTCTGACTGTTGCTCATGGTATGTGCTGACCGCTCAGCCTGCTTGTGAAAAACAAGAGAATTCTCGTCCAAGCTCTGGTGCCAAGCAGGCAGCGACGCTTTTCTTTTCTTCTGATCATGCCTGAGAATCTCTCCTCAGCCCTGGGAGGCAGATGTCTCA
This sequence comes from Cyanoderma ruficeps, assembly GCA_008694505.1. Taxonomy (NCBI): domain Eukaryota; kingdom Metazoa; phylum Chordata; class Aves; order Passeriformes; family Timaliidae; genus Cyanoderma; species Cyanoderma ruficeps. The sequence continues at coordinate 363,631 of VZDJ01000036.1, read as the reverse complement.
AAAGAAGCTCAGACCTGTGAAATTTGTGGTCCAGAATCAGGCTTTGGCCTCAAACACCCAAACAGCTCATCAGACAGTCCCCAGTCTGCTTCAGAGGCAGAACCAGCGCTGGCAGGAGAAAAACCTGCCTGTGTTCATGGAGGCGAAAGAAAAGGGCCTCATGGCCCCACAGCTATCCTCCTAACCGGGAGGTATGGAAGAGCTGTTGATTCCCACAGAAGAACACTGCAAGGAGAAGGAGGCAGGGTTTGCACCTACAAGGGACGGGACCTTGTGCCATTTTCCACTGGCTCTAGAAACGCATATGCTCTAGTGAGGAGTCCTGAGGCATGGAAATTCACACTTCCAGCAGTCCCTCTTATAGGAAAGGTCCAGAAATGCTAACCAGAGCCAAGGGCAAAGAGCCACCCCAGGGACAGGCCTATGATAAGCCCCAGGAGTCCTGGGGAGGTGCCTGTGCCTGACTGGAGGGCTGTGATGCTGAAGTGATTCCCAGAGCCCACTGAGCAGTAACCAAGCTGATGCATCCTGTAGGAGGAAATATCTTTTTTTTGTAAGATTGAAATCATTCACATCTGTCCAGATGTGCCCACCTGCACAAGAGAGATCTTGAGATAACAGATACTGTGACCCTGCTTTTTTTTCACCTTGGCCTCTCAGAGATGCTGGCAGCACCAGGAGCAATTTTAGCACTTGCAAACCATCCTCCCACATGGGAAAAAACCTCTCACACCATCAGCTAATGCTGTCTGGTGGAGAGCAGATTGCACTCCAAATGCCAGAAGCATTGATGGTTCAGGGACTCTGCTCACTGGCAACCATCTGCCAGTTGACAGCTTATCAGCTCCTCCTCTTCAGAAGTGTTTGGGGGCTTGCCCTGCAGACTGGTCCCTGCACATCTTCCCTGCCTGCATGCCAAGTGGTGTGTAGGGCAGAGCCAACACGATGTCAGTGGCTCAGCATCCTCTATGGTGCAGCCAAGTACAGGCAGGGCTGCTGGCAGGGGTCATTGGTGACACGGAGGTGGGACTGGGTTGCCCTCAGGTCTTTGGCTGCAGAATGTATTGCTGGTGGTATCAGGGGAAATCAGGGTATTTCCTGGGGTTCATGTCTCCTCGTGGGTCTGGATCAGGCTTGGGAAAGTCAGTCCTGGGGCTTCTTCCTGCTCTTTCTGTGTGCCTTTCTGCACAGCTGGAGTGAATGACAGCCAGGCTGGATCAGGGGGACCCCTGATCATGGACCCATGACCATGGTCATGCTATGTGACATGGGTACTAAGAGGAGAATAGTGCCCCTCAAGCCCCCAGCCCAGGACATCTGGTGGACTGCCCAGGACAGCCCAGCATATGGCACCCAGCTGTCTGTGCCTGACTCCAGGTGAGGTGGGATGAGGTGAGACTGGCTGCATGAGACAAACAGCCAGAGGAGATGATGAGAGTAATTTCAGACCTTTTAAATCAAGACTTACATGTGCACTTTGCTGCTGAGATTGAAATCAGGACCCTCCTAGCTTCAAAGACAGTGAGCATAAAAGGTCAGATTTCTTCACTGTACATCCCAGGTGAGAGCTATAGCCAGAACTGTCTAACAGCACAGTGTTCCAGGCAGGAAAATCCTTTTGTTATGTAGCCTGAAGTATTGAACAGAAAAAGCTTAAATACAAATTAGTTTTTTGCAGGGAGAAATACATACCATCCCAGGCAAGCTGATGAGGATTAAAAAATTCTCCTCACACTTACTGGGAAAGGATAACATTCACCATCTGGCCTGAAAGGAACTTCTGGTTCTTTTTTGGCACCTTAATCTGAATATGTCTATGGGTTCATACTGGGTCAAAAGGCTCTGGTGCTGTCTGGGGGAAACCTCTAAAATCCCCATCATGGCATTTTCCCTACAATTTAATTTGTTGGGAAATTGCACAGGCAGGAAAATAATATAGTTTCAAGGTAAGTTTGGTCTAAAAAAGTTTCCTGCCGATGTCAAATGCAGTTTCTAGGGCTTTTTCCTTCTGGCATTTGTCTCTGCACCCATCTTTCATGCCTTCCCACCCCCACATGAGGTGCATTGAACAGTATGGCACTGGCTTAATGACAGGTAGTGCCAAAGCTGGTCTCTCTGGATCCTAATGGCAGCTACTCCGTGGCTCATCTTTGTGCGTTTCTCCGTATGCTCTGCCTTGTTTTACGTTTTAACATATTGGAGGTTGGGGTTTTTTTTGACTTGTCCTTCTGATCATGGCCTTCACCTCAGAGATTGAATTGAAGAGCTTTTAGGAGAAGGAACTCCATGTTCTCTCAATCCTTGCCCTGGGGATTTCCTGACTGTGCTCCAATAGCTCTCAGAGCACAGCAGAGCCATCGTTCCCCCTTGGAGCTCAGTGCCACAGAAGAGAAAAGGAAGAAGCAGGGCAGCCATGGTTGGAACTAAAAGTCCATGTGGTTCATTAGCAGGAATTAGTGCCTTATTTACCAGTGCACTCCTCTGTGCCCAGGATTAAGTCCTCAGCAGGCGTGCCCAGAGGATGTGAACGAGAGCTCTTATTCTCCTGTGTAGGAATCCACAGAGTCACCTCCTGTCTGTGCTACACAGGGTAGGGGGAGGTTTGCAAATGGTCTTCCTTAGGCAGATGTGCCTCATAGTTCTTGCCAGCACTTTTTGATGAAAAATGGCATAAAAATATAAAATTTTGATGAAGAACAGAGGGAAAAAAACCCTGACTGAATTTCCACAATTCCTTTCCTGATTCCTGTCTCACTGTAGTTGGTTGAATGTTTCTAAATTCAGCTATGCTTCAAAAATTTCTGACCAAAAAACATAAGGATGTTTTTAGAAAAACGTTTCTCATTTTTTCCCTTCTGGTTTGGCCATGTGTTTGACTCACTGAGAGGAGACTCCAGTTGGTTTTTCTAACTAGAACCGCACTTTAAAGAGAACAGCCATTCCCTTAATTTGGGCTGATAAATCTCGTGGGCACAGATGAAGATAAATCACATTTTGAACCCAGAGTACAAATTCTCAGGGTTTAAACATTTGTGTGGTATTTGTTAAGCAATTTGAAGTCTTATTGAAGTAACTGAGCTGGACAACAGGGTTGGACCTGGCCCAGGACAACAACTGTGCACAGACACTAGGCCTGTATGGATTAGGGATAGAGAGGCCTGGATGAATCCCACTTCACTCAGAACACTCATGGAGGATATGTCCTTTCTTCTATGCAGGATATCTTTGGTTGCGCTTCTTCCACTGCTCCCTTTGGGAGGATAGAGGGATGCTCTGTCAGCCCCTGTGGGCAGCCTTTATATTCCAGGCATGCTAAAACTCCTCGTGAAGAACGAATTTGCTTCAGCCCAGAGGAGAGTAATGCAGGACTTTGGACTTGTTGTGTCTGCCTGTTGCTGCTGCTGCAGCCTCCAGAGGAAAAAGAGGCTCCGGCCACCCTGGGGTGGCCGGAACGGGACCCCAGGGTCAGCAACGGCTGCTGCGAAGCTGGAATTCCTGGAAAGCTTCTGAGTATCCAACACGTGCCATCCCCCCGGGGCACAAAGCTTCGGCACTGCAAGCTGCGGCTGCTCCACAGGACGGCACAGCTCCCTCGGAGGGACGAACTCGTCCCTGGCACTACCACACGGCACTACCACACTGCGACTCCCCCAAGGCACTTGGCAGAGTCTCTTTCATGTCCCATGACCGGATGCTTGAGGTGGTGCAATCCCCCGCCTCCTGTGGAGCCACCTCGAGGTGCTCCGAACCCTGTGCCGGGACCCTCGGGGCTCTGAGCCCTGTGCTGGTGCCGGGACCCTCGGGGCTCCGAACCCTGTGCCGGGACCCTCGGGGCTCTGAGCCCTGTGCCCGTGCCGGGACCCTCGGGGTTCCGAACCCTGTGCCGGGACCCTCGGGGTTCCGAACCCTGTGCCGGGATCCCCGCCGGACCCAGCGGGTGCCGCCTGCCCATGCGGCCGCCAGGTGGCGCCGCCCTCCCGGGTCAGGGGCCGGGGCCGGGGCCGCGCTCAAGTCAGGGCCGGGGCAGCACCCCTGCGGGGCTCCCTGAAGACAGAGGACACTGCCGTGCCGTGTGTGGCCAGTGGTCCCTTCGCCAGCCCTCGTTGGGACCCCCAGAGCAGTGTTGAGGAGCAGGTAAAGCCCCCGTGTTCCTGCTGAGAAGTCACGTCCTGGCCCGGTCCAGCAGCCTGGGCAGAGGGCACCTCCCAGTACAATTCAGCCCACCGTTCTTCTGGGTACCACAACATCACAAACACCATCACCACGTCCTTTATTAGTGTCCTGCTTTATCCAGCCTCATGGCTATGCATTGACCCACACTCTGCCTTTGCTGGCTCAAAGAGGTGTCCAAGAGGATTGCTGGCTGCAGTTCCCGGGTGGGAAGGGGGGAGACAAATGTAGGCTCTTTCCTAAAATATGGTCAAAGAGCAGAACACCAAGTGCAGCTCAGTGCTTAATTTCAGCTCCAGCATGAAATATGGACTCTGTCCCAATAAAGTAGATAAACTGAACCAAGGCTGGAAGCCCAGTCCTTTGTTAGTACCATCTCCTGGAGAGAAAGTGTCTTTTGGCAGCAAATGTGATGGAAACAGACTGGACAATGCTCTAGCCAGCCTCAGAGAGGATCTGATGGCTCTTGCACAGCCCTCCCAGAAGCTTATGGACTCAAACACCTGTACATGATCCAGCGTCCATGACAAGGAACTTTTTTCTCTGGTACTGTTGTCCCATTTCCCACCAGATTTAGATTTGACTGTCCAAAAGCTGTCCTACCACAGCATCCCGAGATGTAGCCTTTACTTCCCTTCTCAGCCTTCCTTTGCTCCACTCTGCCTCCCGCCACCTCCCCAAAGGCTGCCTCCAAAGCACCCAATGCTGAGACAGAGGAGCTACAACGACCACTGGACATGCTGCTGCTCAGTGGGTGGAATCAGCATCCTGGCAGTTCCAGGGTCCATGCTGTGGACCCCCAGTAGCTCTGGCAGCACTCACTCCAAAGCCTCAGCTTCTTTTAGTGGCATGCAAGACTCCCCCTGGGGAAAGGTCCAGATCTTACCTAAAATTGGGAGGGGGGGGGGGGC
>VZDJ01000036.1:319417-358545 GCA_008694505.1 Cyanoderma ruficeps | reverse complement strand
GGGGGGGGGGGGGGGGGCAGGGAGGTGTCAGTGAGCTTGGCTGGGCACCTTGCTCTCATTCTCCAGCACAGGGAGATCACTGGTTTCCATGAACCATGTTCACAGGTCACGTTCACAGGACAAAGCACAAGACATGGCTGACCTAGTCAGGTCGTCTATGAGCAACCATGTCCCATATCTGGATACTCTTCACTTCCAGCTTCCAGATACAAGAAGGAGCCTTTCCCATCACATGCTCTGTCATATTGCTGGAATCATGGACTTCTCTGAGGACTCATCTCCTTTTCTAGGATATCAGTGTGATGCTGGAGAGCAGGGTCTCCTACCATATCCCAGCAGTGGTCCACAGGCCTTCGGTGGTCTGTGCCCAGCTCCAGGGTACCTGATAGGAGGCCAAGATTCTTTGGACAGGTCACTGAAGCTCCTTGGGAGGAATGGTGAGGCCTACAAAAAGATGGTCAGAATCAGTCCACTGAAATTCACTGATGGGCTTGGACATGGCTGCAACCGCCACATCCCACACATCTGCTTCAGGGTTTGGGTCAGTCTCATCCAGACGAAAAAAGTAAAAATGTAAAATGTGTAGACTGTTTTGCTGTTTGCAAACAGGCCCTGCTCTTTTTTTTTCTTTTTCTTTTTTTTTTTTTTTTTTTTTTTTTTTTTTTTTTTTTTTNTTTTTTGTGAATGGATTCATTCACCGTCCTCCTGAAAGGGCCATTTTAGCCAATGGCCGGTTCGCAAGTGCTGCCTCCCAGCTCGTCGTGATTTGCTCTGCACGGCTGTGCTGCTGTGATTGGGCTCCCGGGGCCACATGATGCTGTCCTTTCTCCTTGATGGGGTGTATAACACTTTTAGGCAGAATACCAAACAGCTAACGCTGAAGAGCAGCCATGTCCCTGGGATGCTGCTGCTGTTAATGTTTGGTTTTAATCACTGAGGGGGAGGGGAAGCTCGTGCACGGCATTTGCAGATGAGCCAGCAGCCCTTCTGACACCTCTGTAGCGTCAGTGAGTAAAGCCCTACACTCCTTCATGGAGAGGGGTCAGGGTCCTCCTCTGCCGAGCAGCAACTGGGCACGTGGTTGGGTTTGCTATACATGGACACAGCAAAGGAGAACTGCACGGGAGTGGAAAGGCATCCTGGGGGATGTCTTGCACAGAGAAAGCAGAACCCCCACCCTTGTACCCAGTAGCCCTGAGGAGATGGCGAGACGAGCCCACCTCTGCCCACCTTGCGGGACACACCTGTGGTCAGCACAGGATTACTGAGGTTGGAAAAGACCTCTGAGGTCATTGAGCATGGTGCACTCTGGCACTATAAACCTCAGCAGTATGGCTTGATTTTCACTGAGGTGATGAACGAGGAGCTGGGGGTGCCTGAGGAAGTGGATCCAGCTCAGCTGGAGCTCCTGACCAGCAGCAGTCAGCAGGATGAGCTCACCAGGGACCTGCTGCTAGACCAAGTAGGGTGTGCAGAGAGACTGGCTTTCCCTGATAGCTCCTGGTGTCCATGACAGGCTGCGAAGGTAATTGACAACAAATGCTCGGACTGGAGGAGGATATAAACTTGATTTTGCATGTTGAGAAAAAGTTTAGCCTGGGCTCTAAAGTTTGAGGAGGGCAGTTACTGCCTCCAGTCCGTTTGTCTGCCTTTCTAGGAATGATGAGTGATGCGTTTAGGTCATCACCTGGGCCTGAGTCAGATACCTCAAGAGCTGGCATTGAAAATCTGCAAGCTCTGGCCCCGAACATCTGCAAGCTCTGGCCCCGCGAATCTGAGTTACCCTGGCAGAGCCACCATGCTGACAGAAACTGCATTCCTGCACACTGGTCTTAGCTGAGGGGACATGAGCTAAACGGGGAGAGGCAGGGCAAAAAATGGGGATGAAATACCCTTTGCCAACAAGACAAAAAAGTTAACCTGCTGCTGGTGTCAAAACCAAACTGAGAGGTGAAAGAGGAATGGAGAGGTGACTTCATCCCATCGAGTCAAGTGTCAGGAGCCATCCTGAACTGATTCTGTCTCCCAAGAGAAACAGGATAATCTAAATCTGGGGTTCATGCATGGGAAAGCAAGTCACCAAGTGATAGAAGGGCCTTGACATGAAGAAGGAAGAGATGGAGACCTCTGCAGACCTGAGAGAGGGGCTTTTTGCTTCAGTAGGGCTTTGTAGGGACTACAAGGAAGAGATCAACTGTGATCCAGCCAAGGGAGCTGCCCTTGAACAGCATGTGGTGTTGGAGCAGGTGAGCTCTGGCCGGTGTTGGCTGTGGAGAGGAAAGCTGCCTTTGCTTTCCCGTCATGCCAAGGGACACGTGCTTGCAGGACATGGAACATCCACTGGGTTTCGTGGAACTTCCTCCGTCATGTGTGCTCTGCCCTGCCCAAAGGAAAAAGTAGTTAAAGAGCTGATCCTCCAGACAGCCACCTTCTGCTTAAGCGTGGCGAGTCAGTGTGGAGAAGGGACACTGCAAAGCGTGGGGCTCAACTGCAGCTCCACAGGGCATGGTTCCCCTGCCTGCAGCGGGTGAGTGGAGGGACATCTGGGTGCCCAGGAGTGGGGGTGCACTGCCCTGTCCATGAGTGCCCATGGCCGTGCACAGCTTTTGACAACGTAATGACAGGCAGGACCAGAGTTAGAGGAGTTAGAGGATGGCACCCACCCTCAGTGCTCCAGCCCTTTTCACAGGCCTTGACCCCAGAACACACTGGGAAAGGCCCGTGTCTTCAGAAGCTGGCACCCACCACATCTCGGGGTTCTGCCGGTTCTGCCTGTTCTGCCCCTTTCCCCCTGCAGCTCATCCCTTAATCACAAGCAGCTTGGGGAGACAATGCAATAACCGCACCAAAGCACCAGGCTTTGTCTTCCTCTCCTTTGAGGCCCGGCAGTGGAGGCAAGCCATCACGCCCATGGCCCGGCCATCACACGTCGGGCTCACCGCCTCCCGGGGCAGCCGAGCTCCTCAGCACGAGGGCACCAGCACCAGGTGACGGTGGGCCAGTGCTGTGGCAGATTGGCAAGGCAGGGCCGGGCGGGCTGGCACACACCCCACAGGGCTGCCCTCTGCTCCCCAGCCCTGGCCCTCACCGACCACCTTGGCTCTCAGCTCTCATGCTTTCACCTCCAGACAAGCCATCATCTCAAGCGGGACCACTGGGTTCTCCCCAGAGACGGAGGCAGCACCCCTCCTCCCTCCAGCACATGGCATGGAGGCTTTTAGGCTGGTTTTTGCTGAGTTCACACAAATCTCGCCTTCCCCTTTCCCAACCCCCCCTTCCCCGCACAACTGAACTCAGCCATTGAGCCCAGCGAATGGTTTATTTCCCAGGTTAGCACAAAGCAGGGGTCTCTGTGTGCCCCTGGAACCAGCAGAACAAAACGCACAAAGACGTTAGAGGGCCATTTGTAACCAAATCCCAACACACCAGATACTGTTGGGATTATGTCAGAAATATTTTCCCAGAATGCCTTCCCCCCATGCTCCCTCCTACAGATGTTCGGCCCCCACACCACAGATGTTGTTCCTCTTGCAAAATGAGCTTTCCCCTTTCTCTCTGAAATGCCCCTGATGTTTTGCACATTGTCTTCACTGAAGTCTCCTTTTCACCCTGCCCTCTGCACCCCCCCTTCCCCAATCCCTCAGTAACAAATGTGTGGAAAGGCCAACCTGCCTCCTCACGTGGGAGTGAGGGGATGGCTGCAGGGCTCTGCAGGGATGTGGGCTACTGGATGTCACTGTCCCTCTTGCCTTGTCCCCACCATGCCCATTTCAACCACTCTCTCCCTGTTTCAGCTTCAATCCAGGCTCTGCAGGCCTGCTTCACGGGACTTGCTGGACCTCAGTCCCCTCAGACGATGATGGAGGGACACCAGCCAGACCCCTTGGAGGGTCCTTAGTGCCTTCCCATGGGCTTGGTGTCATGCTGCTCCCCTGTGCTGCTTGCCAAGCTGGAGGGGGGCAGGGTCTCCTTGCTGCTCCACAGTCGCCGTAGGGGAGAACATCTCCTCACTGGCTAGGGCCTTCGGCAGCAGTTTGTTCCTCAGGGATGCCGGGCACGTTTCAGACACCAGCGGGAATGGCCAGACCTTCCCCTCCAGCACAGCAGCCCACGCAGAACACGCGGGGGAATGGCCTGGCAGCCCGTCAGGGCCGCGCCCCAAGCCCTGTGACCGACCGACAGACTGATCTCCGTCGGCGGCAGCAGGCTCGCACTGCCGGTGCCCTCGCTCTCTGGTGCTGGGCTCGTCCCCAGCCCGGCTGTCGGAGCCTGCCCGTGCGGGGCCGTCCCGTTTCTGCCTTGCCCTGGCTCCATGAGCTCCGGTGGGAGCGCGGGGGTCGGCCTGGCCGCGGCACAGGAGCTGCGGGCACTCCACGCCACGGCAGGGGCTGCTGGCCCCGCACACACCCCGCCACGCCGCGGGCAGGGATGCCGGACCCGGGGCTCCGTCGCGGCAGGAGGGCAGGGCGCAGGGCTCGTCTCCATCCTTCCCTCTTTTGCTAGTAGCGGCAGCCTGAGAAAAAAAACATTTGTTCCGACACACGCGGGGCTGCCAAACTGTGTCAGGCGCTTTGATGGCCGGGGCAGTAACCTCGACCGCTTCCTCTGCCAGCGGGAGAGCCGAATCCAAGAGCCGCAGAGCATGGAATCTCCCAAGGACTTCAGATGACACCTCCAGTCCGGGACATCGCAGCTCTTTCATGCGTTACGAGACATTTCTCTCCCGTCGGTGTTTTTCTCTCTCCCCAACAGGTTATACACGCAAAAAAATCCCAGAGCGGGATCCCGGAGAGACAGAAACCGGTGGAGCTGTCCCGACTTTTGGGGCATCTCGTGATTTACACCAGCGTGGCCCAGGCAAAGCCCTTTACTCATCATCACCTGTTCTGAGCAAGAATCCGAGTCTCCGCTGGTCTCCCAGGGAGCTGGAGTGCAGCACGGGGTTTTTCTTCAAAGATAGAGTTTATTGCTAAAAATGTTTTGATCAGTGATAGCTCATATTTACATTGATATGTTTTTAAAGGAATATTCAAGTAAACATTTCCAATAGTTTCTGGCATAATCTCTAGCTTTTTTTTTCCTATACACAAACGTTAAAAATAAATAAACTGTACACAGAAAATTTCCTTTAACATCTCTACACGACTATATGTATTCCCACACAACAAAACAATTCCACTCTTTCATAGATTTGTTCTTTTCTTTAAAATTTCCGTCTTAATTAATTGTTATGCACTTAAAAAAAAAACAACCCTAGAGATCTTGGCAAATTAGTTCAAACATCAGTGACAAGGTCTGAAAAAGACAAAAAAAAAAAAAACAGCACAGAGAAACAACCGTTCAGGGATGCTGCGGTTCTTGTTTTTCTTTTTTTTTTACACCCCCCGCTCCTTTTCTTCTTTTGATAAAAACATCTTTACAAGAAATTTCTGCTTGGGTTCTGTGGGGATGGGCTTAAAATGTGGTCCTATGTCTTTAAAATAATAATAATAACAATAATAATTATAATAATAATAAAAAACAGCTGCAATTTCTCCCCCTTTTCCTTTAAAATCTCTCTATTTACACGGCTGGTAGTTTTTTTTTCTTTTTTTTTTTTTAATTTTCCTTTTGTTAGAAGGCTATATACGTATAAAAATAGACATCTGATTGTAGTGCTTTACTGTGCCTTTGGCCTGCCCTGCAGTTCCTGGGTTCGTTTTTCTCCCTTTTGAATAAAATAACATTAAAAGTCCAAGGAAAAAAATAACAACAACAAAAAAATCAACCCCCCCCAAAAAAACCCCAAAAAACCCAAGCCAAAAACAAAAACAAAACCAACAACAACAACAAAAAAACCACAAAAAAATTTTAACCAAAACCCCAAAGCGGTTCATCTTCTCCCACTTCGCTCTGGGGGGTGGGAAAAGAAAAAAACATCCCTCCAAAAANTTAAAAAAAAAAAAAAAAAAACCCACCCGAAAAACCTCCCCCCCTAAAGTGATCCGGAGGAGGAGGGCGGCAGTGCAAGGGGCCGGGGAGGCTTAGCAGGAGCACTTGCACTCGGAGATGAGCGGGTACTGCACGGGGATCCAGGTGCAGTACTTCTGACTGGACCAGCCCTGGCAGTGCCAGCGCAGGAAGGTCTTGGTGACCGACTTGACGGGCTTGCAGAACATGCCCTCGGGCAGCGAGCAGGACTTCTCGGCCAGGCAATTGCCCTCCTTGATGTAGCGCGGCCAGAAGCGCACCCCCAGGTCCTTCCAGGCGTAGAGGACGGGGCAGTGGGTGTGCGCCCACAGCCACTGCAGCACCTTCCGCCGCGCCTTCTTGCCCAGCCGCAGGCGCGGGCCCCGGGGCGGCCCCAGCTCCAGCCGCCGCAGCTCGGCCGGCAGCGCCGCCCGCCCCCGCCCCGCCGCCGCCGCGGCGCCCGAGGCGTTGGCCGGCCCCGGCACGGCCACGGCCATGAAGCCGGGGTCGAAATGGCTGCCCAGCTTCTTCCTCAGCGTCCTCTCGTCCAGGTCCTGCTCCTTGGGGTCGTACTCGGGGTCCGGGTGCTCCACGATGTCCTTGACGGGCAGGTTGTCGCTGGGCGAGGGTCGCAGGCGCAGGAAGGGCTGCCCGCCCGCCGGCAGCCCCAGGCAGAGGCAGAGCAGCAGCGCCCGGATCGCCGTCATGCTCCGGGCGGGCCCCGGCGCTGCTCCCGGCGGCCTCGGCTCCTAGCGCTGCCCGGCGGCGCCCGCCGGCTCCCGGGGGTTCATAAATAGGCAGAGACACCAGTGTCCGGCGGGGCCCGTTACTTTAAATAGCCCGGCCGGGGTTGTGTGACAGCCGCATCTGAGGCTCGCCCCGCGCCCGCGGCCGCTGGCTCCCGGGGCTCCCCGCCGGGCCGGCTCCAGCCGCGGTCGGCAGCGCCGGGGGGTCCGAGCCTCCCCCGCGGGGGAGGGCAGGGCACGGCGGCGGCCGAGCCTTCCTCCTCCTCCTCCTCTGCCGCAGCTCTCGCTCGCTCGCTCCCCCCCCAAAATTCACAGCGGACTCGTCTCCATCGCCATGGTGACAGCTGGGCCGAGCCCCACGACAGCTCGTCTAGACGGTGTGACAAGGTTTGGCGTGAGACCGGAGCCCGAGAATAAAACACTCCTTTATAGCCGGGCGCGCCGGGCGAGGGGGCGGGAGGAGGGTCACGGCGCCGGGGCGCTCGGGCGGCCCCTGCGCGGGCACGGTCGGTGCACGGGGCTCAGGCGGCGGCGGGCGGCGGCGGTAGCGCCCGCGGCCCGGCCGAGTTCCTCCTCATGGCGAGCGGCGGGGGCGGCCCGCGGGCCCCCGGGGCATCCTCGGCGTGATGGGGCTGGGGGGCCGGAGAGTGTCCCCGGCACCGGCGAGGCGGCGCGTCCCGATTCCCTGGCGGCTCCTCAGCGGGGACGGTCAGGGGCAGGCTCGGCCGCCGCTCAGCAGCCCTGGCGACCCATGCCGCTGCCGCTGCCGGTGCTCCGGGGACCCGGTCGTCCCCACCGCGCTCAGCGCATCCAGCCGCGGCTCCGCTCCGTGCCCTGAGCTGCCGGCTCGGCCCGGCGCGGTGCGGTGCAGCCCGGACCGGCGGGGCTCGGCTCGGCGTCGCCGGTGTCGCCCGGTGTCGCTACGTCCCGCCGCCGCCGCCCGCCCGCCGCGCTCTGCCGCGCCGCCGCTGCCGCCCAAGTTAAATACGCGCCCGGCGCGGGGCCGCCCCGCCCCCCCGTCACTTTCGCCGCGCGCTGAGTGACAGCCGGGTCCTGCCGCCAACCCCCCGGAGCCGCCCACCCCCCTCCGCCGAGCCGCGTCCCACCTGCGGCCCCGGGCTCGCCGGGAGCCGTCACCCCGGCAGCGGGCACGGCACGGGGCTGTAAGGCGATGGCCCCGGAGCAGCGGGGAACGGCACCAGCCCGGGGTCCGGGCACCGCACGGACCCCCGGGTGGCCGGACCCTCACTCTGCCTCTGCCTGCCACGGCTGCTTTGCTACCCCGTGTCTGCTTCTCCACAGGAGTCCAGCCGCCGTCAAACCATCTTCCAGCTTTACGAAGAGCTTTAGTAGAATAGAGTACCGTGTCCTTAGAGCCCCTCTGGGACAGCACATCAGGTTAGAACCACTCCAGCATCAGCATCTCGGCACCCTGTGCAAGGGAGCCTGCAACCTTCCAGGAGCATCATTCTCATTCGAGAGGAAGCATCCCTGCATCCCTCAGTGCAACATGGTGCGATAACCAGCCAGGTTAAAACGCTGGCTCTTCCTTCACCTCCTTCTCAGCTGTGTGGGGCTACATCTGGTTTTTTTGGAGAAGAGCCGTACCCTCAGCCTTTGAGGCACAGAGACTGCCAGCCTGGTGTGTGTCAACAGTGCGAAACCCCAAACCCTTCTCACCTCCTTTACCTCCACATTGCTGCGCACTGAGCTCACACTTGAACCATATCCAGAAATTGGACACACAGCTGGTTCCTCCAGGCTGACAGTGGTAAGAACATTCCTGCCCATGCCAGTCACTCTCTCCCAAAGCTATGAGATAACCAGTTACCCACTGGAGCCAAGGAGGAGGGACTGAGGTGGATGGTGCGGCCAGTTTCTCACCGCAGTGTTCTGACCTAGCAAAGTGATGGGCTGCAGCGACAGGTCAGCCCAGAGCATCCCCCTGGCACATGCTGGGGGTTGTACAGAGCTGGCCTTGCTTACTAGACTAAGTAACAGAGCATCTCCCTCAGCTTCTGTCAGTTCATCATCCCAGAAATGCCAAATGTTGGGTTCAGATGGGAAACAGAAACAAATCCCCCTAAAACAGAGAGGCTGGACATCCAGCCCTGAGTCTGCATAGAGGCAGATCATCTGCTGGACTTTGGGGAGTCAGAGCTGCTGTGCTGATCCCAGTGCATCTCAATAATTTACTGTCTTCAGGGGTTTAAATGTATTTAGCCTTTCTTCCCTTGCTCTGTATTTCTGCTTTCATGATCCCCACTTGGTTTGCTGAACTTGGAGCTTTTCTTCATTCATTTGGCTCACACAGATTCTACAATTAGACCCATGAAACTGTACCGTTTCCCAGCTTTTCCAGCATTATCTCTTAACAATTTGCAAAAGAGATTGGTATTGCTATCATCTGAGGCTGAATATTATCCCTAAAACGTTCTCCTTATCTGTTTTCTGACCCCGATGCACATGCAGTGCTTGAAGCGAAGGCAACCTGAATGTGCAAGATGTGTTCTGCCATCACTCGCTGCTGGATGGGAAAATGCAGCGCTCTCAGCAGTGTCAGAACTAAAACAAACACAGAAATGAGAAGCAGCTCAGGGCAGAGACACCCAAGAGTCAGGAAGGGGGCAATTACTCAGCAAGATGTACTGCTGTTGGCCCTGCTGCCTGAGTAAACCCTGGTGGGGTGATTAACATCTGATTGTAATTGTAATAATAAAATCTGACATGTATAGAGCATTTTTCATCCTGAAGGATCCCAAAGCACTCAAGTAACTTAACTCCTTCAGTTGTCTCCTGGACTTTATAAACATACTTGTTAATCATCCCGCCTCAGGCGAAGATGTCTTTGCTCTGGCCACCCTCACCTTGCTTCAACAGGTGCCTCATGGGAGAGGAGAGGCTCTCCAGGGTGGGTTGGAGAAGATTTTCCCTTCTGGAGGCAAGATTCCTGGAAAATGGTGCTTGGCATGTCCCAGGGTTAGTGAGGGGGTAGGCACCAGTATCTGCAGGGAGCTGGGAAGATGCAGTGGGCTAACTGCCCTGCTCTTATGCTAGTCACTGTGAAGCATTTCACTTGGTCTTCTTCTGAAGTTCCCAAGGGGGAAAGGGGGAAATGAAGACTATCCCCTAGGTAGGAAATTTAAGACTTCATTCTGTCTGCAAAATCCATCATGAGAGCCAAAGGCTCCTTTTCCCTTCCCTTCCCTTNTTCCCTTCCCTTCCCGTAGTGCTATGCATTCACATACACCTTCCCTGTTTCTGGTCCCTGTGGGCACACAGCCCAGGTCACAGTCTAGCCCTTAATGAAAGGATTTCAAGTTGAAAAGTGTACATATCCCGTATAGAAAAGCCTTATCAAAATAATTCTATGTAAGAAGAAAGATGTGATGTTAAGGGCACTTTCTGAAAGGCTAAAATGGTTACCAGCTGCTTATTTTTTCCTCTTTTCCTTATCTAGCATCCTTTTGCCAGCTAAAGAAGACCTGGAAAAATTAGAGAAAAGTAAAAGGGCATTTTTAGTTCACGTTTGAAACACTGTTTTCACTGGAAGGCTGTAAGCAGGTAAACTCCAAGTAGCAGCAAAGCATCAGCAATGCTCTCTTATCAATGAAGTTTTTCATCTGACAAAGTGTTCTATCTTTTAGCTTGTGTCAGACAGCACTAATTGAACTCAAAGCGAGATGTAAAGACACCAAGCGAAACTGTGTTTGTTAAAAAGTCGTTCCTATTCCATCAGCTATAGGCACAGAAGCCTTGGAAAAGTCTCTTGCCAAAAGCAGCACAGGAAGCCCACACTTGGGAAGATGAGACTGAAAGGAGAGAGTTGAAGAGAATTGAAGAGAGGGAGAGGAGAAGTGAGGGAGAGGAGAGGAGAAAAAGAGAAGAAGAAAAGAGAATAGGAAAATAAAACACAACTCCCAGCCAAATGTATTTTGTCTCTTTTGGCTGTATTTTTTGCCAGGATCTCTTTATGCTTGAGAAATAATGGTGATGGGCTGGCATGGCAAATATGAGGAAAGGCTTGGGTCTGACAAGACAAAAGCCCTAATTTTTCACTTAAAGAACAAAAAACCCCAAACAAACAAACAAACAAACAAACAAAAACCCCTGATGGTGCACCAGGTTTTCATTAGAAATATGTTTATTTTCCAGTAGAAATACATTACCCTGCTCTCGTCAGTGAGTCTAAAGGAGCAGTTCTCAAAGTCTGCCACGGCAAGTGGCTGGCAGAGCTCCACAGGCAGCCTCGGCAGCAGCTCAGGGGCTGGCTGGTTCCTGCTGTCTGCACTGAGCAGGACACACTCAGGGCCTGAGAGCAGCTGGCTGGCCCCAAATCCTGGTGAAGGTGACAGGGACAGCAAAGGCCACAGCCACCGGGGCTGACGGTCACTTGGCACCTCTGCACAATGTGTCGTTAATTGGCCAAATTCTCCCAGGGAAAAAATGTCGCCATAAGGGTGGGATGAATGGGACATGGACATACAGACACACAAAGAATGTCTCTCATGTTCATCACAGAGCTACTGAAATTTAATTGATGTAAGTAGTTCAATAATCCTGGTTTTAATGAAGTTACCAACTCACACATTTCTCTTCAGGAGAATGGGATGGGATGAGATATAGAATGGCAAGAAGGTGGC
The DNA here is from genome assembly GCA_008694505.1 of Cyanoderma ruficeps. Classification (NCBI taxonomy): domain Eukaryota; kingdom Metazoa; phylum Chordata; class Aves; order Passeriformes; family Timaliidae; genus Cyanoderma; species Cyanoderma ruficeps. Next base: position 347,207 of record VZDJ01000036.1, on the reverse strand, counting down.
CCCAGTCACCTGCTGCTAAAGTCTATTTAGGTCTTGGACCTGCCCTGGTAACCCCCACTGTCTGCTCCTCAGCCTTGGACCACCAGCCCCAACAACTCCCTGCTCCTCGCTGCCCAGTGCTGCCCTTCCCCAGGGGGACCAGGAAGGAGTATCTGGCAAAGGTGTCCTCTGAAAGTCAAGTTAAGAGTGTTCCAGTGGAACCCTTCATCTGTGCCTGGGAGATCAGCACACACCCTGCGCTGAGTTCAGATGTTCCAAAAAGCTGATGGGGAAAAAAAAATCACCCCTGAAGCTCCAAGGAGGAGATTACTTGGAGGTTAGGGAAGTAACCCCAACGCTAACCCTCAGAAATATATTTTCTCTATATTAAGTAGGGCGGTTTTGCTATTCTGAGCTCCCTGGCATCCTTTTTTGCCCTTATCATGACACATTTTTCTGCTTTTCATTTTTCTGCTCCTTGTGATTTTCTCCCTCTTGGCATCATGATTTTGTGCCCCATCCCTCTCTGCCTCACCCCTTTCCAGTGGTCACTATCCCTGGAACTGTCCAAAAGATGTATGTGTGGCACCTGGGGACATGGTTTAGTGGTGGCCTTGGCAGTGCTGGGGTAATTGTTGGACTCTATTATCTTGGGGGGCTTTTCCAACCTAAGGGAATCTATGATTCTGTCACTTGTGTCCAAACTTATTTCTTGCCATACACCAGGCCCGGTATCTCCCCTGTTTTCTGTGGAGCTGTACCTTCCATTTCCCTTCAGCTGCCTTGAGCTGGTCCTTCAGCATTCCCACTGTGATTCCCGCTCTCTTCACTGGCTGCAGCACCTGCATCTACCATACCTGACACCACTCACTTCAATGCCCTATTTCCCTGTTGTCCCTGAGACTTCTAAAAGTACAATACCAGTTCCAGTTAAGAGCTAGCCCAATTTCTGGCAGATTTTTAGTGGTGCCTGATGTTATAAATGCTTCTAAAAACCTGCCCTATCACCATTACACAGGAGAAGTCCAAGGTAGTGGTTTCTTCCCTCCACTCTTAGAACTTGGAGTTGGTTACATCCATTTACTATGGCCTATAGCCTGGACAGCTGGGAGAGGTGGTGCCCAAGGTGGTAGAGAAGGCTGCTCTGAGCTAAAGGTTTGGTTCCTCTCAAGCCCTTCCTAGTGATTACAACACTCATCAGCCACTGGGCCATGTTGACCAGGCTGGTGTCTGCACACAGCCCGGCAGGCAGGAGGCAGGAGGTCGTTTCCCTGCAGCCATCAGCAGGTTTGCTGCCATTCGCACTGGGAATATTTACACACATCTGTTGATGTGGTCCAGTGCTTGTGGGAAGGAGATCTCACCCTCCAACAAGGGAGTCTGCAGACGGAAAGTCCCTGGTGCAGCAGTTTGATCTTCCTGACCCCTCCTCAGCCCAGAGCATCCACCACACATCCTGGGGGCTTGGAAAAAGCTGGAATATCAGGATGGATCCCTCTAAAACTCCTCAGGGTGAGTTCTCCTCTCCCAGGGGACCTGGAGGAACATTGCTCAGTGCAGAGACCAGGAATGATCCCTGGACATCTGCCAGCATTAAAAAACAACAACGTGGAGCTCTGAGGTTTCTACCCGCTTGGCATACATCTGTCACCACATGTGTTGACACAGAGCAATGCTGCCACGTCACAGTGTACGTGGCAGTTGCTGTCAACATCAGTTCAGGGCAGAGAGAACTGCTCAGGGCAGCTATTTTTTGAAAATGTCCTGAATAAAGGGCTGGACCAAGCCTTGGGGACACAGCCTGCCACTAAAGGTGGCTATGCTGGGGAGCACTCTGGCTCAGGGACTCCTGAGACACAGCCCCAGGAGAATGTGTGCAAACCAAAGACAAATGACCAGCCCCAGGCCAACCTGGTGACACCAGGCTTTGAAAAGTTTGCGACCCCTTCCTTTCTGCTCGGACAAGCCTCTTGCCACTCGGGAATACAGGAAGAGCTGGTGGCCAGTGTTGGCAGATAAACAGGGCATAGAATCACAGAATCATTAAGGTTGAAAAAAAACCTCTGAGATAATTAAGTTCAACAATTAACCTGGCACTTCCAGGTCCACTGACAAGCCACAGCCCTGCACAGCACATCCAGCCATTGCCCAACACAAATGAGAATCTATAAGGACTCTCCTCCAACAGCAGCTGTACCAAAGATCCAGCTACAGCCCACCCTCATCCCACTTTCCATCCAAACAGCCATCCCCCAGCAAATGCTGCTGAAGGACACAGCACTTTCTTTCTGCTGCCTCTTCTCACATCTCCTCGGTGCTGGCTGAAGCTCTCCCCCCTGCAGGGCTCTGGCAGGTTGGTTCCACCTGTCCTTGATCCCTCCCCCAAACCACTGCTCCAGGCTCCCTCCTGGGTGCAGGCCCATGTCCCATCACAGGGGTCCCATCACAGGGGTCCCATCCCACCCAGCCTGAGGCCGAAGGAGCACCCGCAATGATGCTCCCAAGGACACCAGGCTGTGGCTGTAAGTGTGGGATGGGGGCAGGACTGGGACTGATGTGTGCTGGAGGGACCTCACGATGCTCCAGCTCAGCTGACAGCAAGGACAGGACGCACAGGAAACATCCAGAGGTTTCACCTGTGCTCAACCCTACTGCCCTTGCACCACCCAGAGCACTGCTCCCCGGGACACCTCGTGCTGAGGTTCCATGGCACCTGGGGGACCTGCCATGCTTCATCTGCCTCTGCAACTGCAACTGCATCTGCTCCCCAGTCTGGCAGCCTAAGCACACCCCATCTCCCCCTGGCAAAGGGGCTGTGTCTTGGGAGTTGCGCTGAAGGCAAATGTGCAGGGACAAATTTTTACATAATTTTTTTCCTGTTCAAGATTTTTTTAACCTTTAAGGAGTTTTTTAGCTTCTTTGATTTTTTTCTTCTTCAAATATTGCCCTGGTGGGTGGCCTCAAGAGGCAGAGAGGTGCTCCCATAGCCATGCTAGTGTGCTGCCTGTGGGACTGCCTTGCCAGCTGACACAGTGGGTGACTTGTGTCCCTTGCTCCAGGACACCGTGGGGTCTCAGAGCACCTTGCTCCAAGCTCACACACATGCACAGCCTTTGCTGGGTCTTTCCTACAGAGCCACTCCAACTTACTCACCAGCTTTGGGAAGCTACATCCCAGAGATTCTCCCAAGGAGAGGTGTCTTCTCCTTCCAGCACTGCTCCCCTCCATCATCAAAATGTCTGAGGAGGGAAGGGCAAGGAGAGTCTGACAGCTTAGATCACCAGGAGTCAGGGAACCTCAGTGACTTTGAGGAGCTGGGCCCAGCGCCCACTAAACCAAAGCCTGTGGAGGCCAGAGCAATCCTAGGAGAGCGTGTTCAGGGGTTAGTACTGCAAATCCTGGTGCCTCTCCTGTGCAAGAGACAAAGGTCAGTTCTGGGGTACCTGGGTTGGCTTCCTCCTGTTTCATGTAGCTCCAGGAGGGACATTTCTCACTGCAGTGACATGAGTCCCTGCCCAGGAGAAGCTAATGGAAAGCAGCAGGAGGCATGAGCTGACACAGGATGGAAAACAGGATCCTATGTCAGCATGTGGCCTCATGCTGTCCCTGAGGAGGTCACTTTTCATAGAATCATGGAATCTCCTGAATGGGAAGAGACCCACAGGGATCACCCAGTCCAGCCCCTGACCCTTCACAGACCCCCCAACAATCCCACCCTGGGCATCCCTGGCAGCGCTGTCCGAACACTCCTGGAGCTCTGGCAGCCTCGGGGCCGTGCCCATTCCCTGGGGAGCCTGGGCAGTGCCCAGCACCCTCTGGGAGAAGAACCTTTCCCTGATATCCAGTCACGTCTCCCTCTGGTCCATTCATTCTGCTCCACAATGCTGGCAGAGTCAGACTCCACACTCGCAGCCGGAGGGAAAATTCCTTTTATGTTTAAATCCCAGGGAAGTTGGCTGTGCCCCTGAGAGTGATTAGCACTGAGCCACCTCATCCCTCAGCAAAGCCCATCCCGAAGCCAGGAGGGGCAGAGCAGGGCTGCTGGTGTTCAGGAGATTCTCCTCATGGAAGAGATTTCTTTTCACCCTTTTCACAGTCTAAGGAGGGAAACTGGTACCAACTCAGAGCATCCTCTGCAGCTGAGAGCTGGCAGTCACATCAGCTCTGAGTAGCCTCCTACCTTTTGTTTTCTCCACAGCCTTGTTCCCAGACAAGGAACAGGAATTTTGCCTGTTGCAGATGATTCATCTGGATTTTTTTTCCTTCAGTCTGAAAATTCAATTTATTTCAGCTATAGGAGACAAAGTTATACATTTGACAAAGATCATTCTAACTCAAGACACGGAGCAGCATCTCAATTTTCCTGTGTGCAGGCTGGAAGTCCTGCTACCTGCTTCAAAATCTGTGGGAATGACAGCTTTCCAGCTTTCCTTGGGCTTTGGTCAAATCCCTGGGGGAGTTTATATTGCACCCATGCAACCTCTTCTCAGCTGTGTTCTGCCACTCTACTTGTTTTCTCTTGATTCAGCTCCAGCTTCACTTGTCACGGCTTAACCAGCACACTTGTCCGTGAGATGCTGTGGAGATGTAGGGAGATAAACATGGAGCCAGGTGACTCAAGGACGTGGCACCGCCAGGAGGTGGGTGCCAAATCCTCCCTAAATTCCTGTTTGAGAAAGTCTGCCCGTGAATAACAATTCGATGTAATAACGTCATCCCTGACTGGTTCTAGCTGTCCCATGGAGCCTGAGGAGCGCGACGCCCGGAGAGGAGCAGCTGTTGGGGAGCAGGGGGAATGAACATCCCAGAGCACGGCCGGAGCAGGCAGCAAGGGCTTGCAGGACCAGCAGCACATCCCAGTGCCCAACAAGTGCTTCTCATCCCAAGACTCCTTCAGACAAGAGCTCCAGCTCCGCATTCAGGACCTGTTGACACAGCAGTGCTCAGGCTGTGCCTTGGGTGCTGCTGCCTGAGCTGGGCTTTGCCGTCCTCTCCTGGGACAGCTGGAGTGGCTCGCAGGGCCAGAACCTGAGAAGGCATTTGCATTTTAGCCCAGATTTTCCCAGTTAATCGGGACCCTTCAGTCTAGTCGCTTGCTTATTTTTTTAAAGCAATGAAAGAGATTTCCCAAATCCAGGCAGCTCTAAGATTACACACAGGCAGAGACACCATCAGTCTCTGTCAGTCATTCGCTCTGGCTGGAAAGTTGGCGGCAAAGGAGTTCAATTGCAGGAGCAGCGGAGCTGAGCCTGGCTCCAGCCCTTGGTGGGTGCATGGATCTGCTGTGTGACATCTTGCTCCCCCTCAGCCCATGCAAATGCTTGCAAAAGATGCTGATTTGCATCCAGAAGCTCGTGGATCCTTGACATGGTCTTTGTCCTGATGGACATTTCAGAGGGCATCAGCAAAAAAGGAGCAGAGGGAGGGAATAACATGAGAAGAAACAACATCAGGCTGGACAGAGCTGTGAAATGCCTGCTTCAGTGGGAGAATGGGCTCTTCAGTGCCTTCCCACCCAGAGAAATCCCGTCTGTTCGTACCGCCCTGAATGGGCCCTCCGGTGGGCTGTGGGGTCTCCCAGGAGAAACAGTGAGTGTTTCACAAAACACTCATCATCTCCCTCAGAGCCCTCTGAGCCCGGGGTCTCATCTGGGGACAGACACTGTCAGGCAGAGAGGGCAGGAGGGCAGTGCCTGCCTGTAGGGTGACCAGAGGAGGGGAGAAGCCCCAGCACTTGCTGATTCCTGGTGAGTTCCTTAATAGGCAGGGCTTCCTCTGCACCCCCTGCTTCAGCAAGGAGCGGGAGTGACTCCTGTGCAGCTCCTGCACATGGAGCCAGCCACTGCGGGATGCCATGGGGGCCAGGACAGGTGCCACAGGAGAGGGGACACAAGCACTGGTTGAAAGAGGCTGGACGTGAACTGGGGAGGGACAACTGCACCTGCTTTCTCTTGGCATCTGCATGGACTCCCCAGCTCTGCTCCCCTAACTGGTCAGGAACAGAGGAAACTCTCCTTAATATGATCTAAATTCAGGACAAATCTTGATTTCCTGAACCTGCATTTAACAAAAAAAGCGATACAATGTTCCTCTAAAAAATTTGATTCAGCACTGTCTGGACTTTCCTGCTCTAGTTTCTGGCCCTCTACAGGGAATATGATTTGGAGATGGAGGTGAGGAAGGGGTATGAAAGGTGACCCCTTGCAGCATGTGGCATCTGGGGGCTCGGTAGGCAGGGTGATGCAGACAGAGGGGATGTGAGTTCCTTGCTGGAGAAGAGTGAGGAAGGCAGCACTTGCTGCAGGAGCACATCCTGCCCTTCCCAGACCTGAAGCTGCTCCAGGTCACAGCAGGGGGTTGGCAGTTTTTTCCCAGTGAGGAGTCATTTATTGACGTTCTGCACCAAAGGACATTTCTTGTTATTCAAGCCAACTTCAATTAACCAAGTCAAACTTAGAGTCCTGCTTCTCAGTGCCTTCAGACATCCATAGTCCTCGTCCCATCCCCTCCTGGTCACCACCAGGGTTCCTGCTGTGTTCTTGCACTCTTGACTCCTGCACCAAGCCAGAAGCAATAGCAGCGCAAGTAAGAGACAACATAAACCTGATGCTTGTTCCTCTGCCAGGAGCACTGACTGGACCTGGCTAGAGACTGGCCGTGCTGGAGCTGGTTGGAGCCAGGTTTTGTGGGTGTGTTGAACGGGACAATCTACTAAAATTAAGTATCTTATTCTGCAGCTCATCACCTTCTCTGTCTCATTTTGTAACTCTTCAGCTTAGCTGAAAAGATTTGGACGCTGGTTATTGAAGCAGTGCTGTTTGAATGTTGGCATGTCCCCTTGCCTCACAAGAGACTACAGTTAGATTCACCAGCAGTGATGTTAAAGAGGGGTGTTTCCATCTGTGCTAATCACAGAATCACTTCCAACCCAGACTGGCTTGGGTTGGAAGGAACCTTAACACTCATCTTGTTCCATCCCCTGTCGTAGAACGGACACTTTCCACCGTCCCAGGCTGCTCCAAGCCCCATCCAACCTGATGAACACTTCCAGGGATGGGGCAGCCACAGCTCCTCTGGTTCTCAGCTATCAACAATTGATCTCATATGAACACATGCACTGTCTGGAGGTCCCAAAGCAATCACCTGGACCAGACTGTCAGCAATGGCAGAACAAGCCCTGAGGGCACACATTGCTGCCCTCTTCCTGGCAGCCCCATTCCAGGGAAACACGGCAGCAGATACTCCAGGTCTTGCTGCTACAGCTCTGCTCAGGTCCAGCCCAGCCACAACCTGTCTGCCTGTCTTCTTTCTGTGATCCTGCTTTGCCTCAAGGCCTCACTCCAGTGTCACACACCCACTGATTCCTTGTCCCAAGCTTCCCATCTCCAGCTGGTGACACAAGCTGCCCCAGGAACCTCTGCCCACAAAACTCTTGATTTCGCACTCCTAGGCCTCACACAGGTCTCCCAGCTCCACTGCCTGCTGCAGCAGGCTGGGAAGGAATGTCATCCAGCCCAGACTCTCCAAGACCCTCCACACACATTGGGCACAAGCATCCTGTTCACTTTCAACTTGTGGGAAGCTTCATGCCATTTCCAAAGGATTGGCATGAAGCTGTGTCAGGGGAGGTTTAGGTTTGATCTCAGGAAAATGTTCTTCCCCAGAGGGTGCTGGGCACTGCCCAGGCTCCCCAGGGAATGGGCACGGCCCTGAGGCTGCCAGAGCTCCAGGAGTGTTTGGGCAATGCTCTGAGGGATGCCCAGGGTGGGGTGTCTGTGCAGGGCCAGGGCCTGGACTCGGTGATTCCTGTGGGTCCCTTCAGACTTGGGAGATTCTGTGGCTCTGTAACTCCCCATGTTACCACCAAGGCCAGCCCTGGCTGCCAGCCTCCACAGACTCCTGCAACTCAAAGGGTGCCAGTCACAGGAGTCCCAGCATTTTGCTGACTAATTTCCAGTGGAATCAGGAAGCTGAGGTTACAGGGAGAAGTTATGAATGAAAGGAGCCGGCGCGGGGTTTCACACAGACCAAGGGCATTACTATCCTCTGCGACATGTAATTAAATTGTGGAGCTCGTGGCCACAGGATTGCCGTGTGGGCTAAAAATACACATGGCTTTGAAATGAGATTAGACAAATTCACCAAGTGCTGACTCGTGGAGGCTGTTACACGCATACCACTCCTGGCTCAGGAAGTTGCTAAGGCATCAATTGCTGGAAAATTGAAGGGTATCACAAGGGTAGATCTCCTGCCTCTATCTGCCTGCAATTTGTCACCATCGCTGGCTGGGACTGAGCTACCTTGGCTGACCCAGCCCATACTGCTGCTGTCCCTATGCAAAGGATGACAGTGGCAGTTCTGGGGCTCCTAGCACTCTGCCAGCTCCCATTTGTGTGCTCTCCTGCATTGCCTCAGAGCTGCCTCACCCAAACCTCTGAAACCAGGGCTCAAACCCTTCCTGTTGCACACAACCACCCAGAGATGCTGCTGCTGCTGCTATGGCAAAGGGAGCCGTTCCTGCCCCTCTGTGTCCTGATAAATTCATAAGCCCATGAACCCTTTGGGCTTGTCCTGTCCTTACACTCTGGGGAGCTCTTGGGATGGATGAGCCCCAAGTCAAATCCTTGCCTGCCCCACTGAAACTGGAACTGCTGGATATGTGCTCTTCCCAAATCCCAGAAACAAAATCTCTGTCTTTGCAGGCATCTTCCCAGCAGCCTTGGGGTGCTGCTGGTGCAGAACTGATCCTCATGCTCTGTCAATGCCTGGCTGAGACCATATCCCATCCTGGCAGGCTCCCAGGGCAGGTGATCCAGATGTGCCTTGGGCTGACAGCAGGGTTCTGGTGCTGGCAGTGGGGAGCCACCTCACGCAACACCGTGTGCCCCAGCTCACACCACTGCCCCTCTCCATCCCCAGGGATTTCTCCAGGCTCTCTCATTTCTCTTCTTCCCTGGCACTCCTTCCTACCCTGCAGAGGTTTTTCAGGTCCACTGGACTGCAGTTGGTCACTTTCAGGAATCTCACTCTGCTGTCAATTCTTTTGGCTGGAGTCTCCACTCTTGATGCCTTCTCTGTGTCTCTACAGCATCCCTTGGCCTGGAGGGACAGACACACTGGAGCGAAGCTGACACACCAAGGGAGCTGGGAAGGGCCTGGAGCACCAGGAGAGGCTGAGTGAGCTGGGGAAGGGGCTCAGCCTGGAGAAAAGGAGCCTCAGGGGGTAACTTCTGGCTCTGCACAACTCCCTGACAGGAGAGGACAGCCAGGTGGGGGTCAGGCTCTGCTCCCAGGGAGCAGTGACAGGATGAGAGGAAACAGCCTCAAGCTGTGCCAGAGTAGATTTATATTGAATAATAGGGAAAATATTCCTCACTGAAAGTGTGGCCAGGCATTGGAACAGGCTGCCTAGGGGAGTAGTGGACTCACCATTCCTGGACATGTTCAAAAAATTATGTAGATATGGGACTTGGGGACAGGGTCAGTGGTGGCCTTGGCAGTGGTTGGGTTAATGGTTGGGCTCAGTGGTCTTAGAGGACTTTTCCAGCCTTAGTGATTCTGTGATTCTATGAAGAAGTCCACAATTAAGGCCCATGCTATCTCAGACAGCAATGCCTTGTCAATGTCTCCACCCCTCCATGATCCAGTTATGCTCTGGTACCTCAGTCTCTTCTGGTTGTACCCTGTAGCCTGACCCCTGTGATTGTGCCTGTGGTCTGGTTTAGAATTCTGGGCAGGGAGCATGGAAATGCTGGGCTGGCCATGGTGCCATGCATGTGGACAGGCTGATGCAGGGGTGGGGCACAGTGTGCAGCCTCCTCTCCCAGGAGTTTCCTTCACCCTCCCTGGCACAGGCATGAGAGGCTGCATCCTCTATGGAAAGTGAAGGAATCAAATGATGATAAAGACTTTGATTTCAGGATTTATTTTTGGTTTTTGATAGATCATCAGGAAAAAAAAAAGATGAAAAATTAATAAGACAGTCTCTTGAGGAATTAGGCCCAAAGCTTGGAGCAGCTGAGGAAGAAACAGTGGGGAAAATAGTGTTTCTTTATATAAAAGATGAGAGGGGCCATGAACACGCCAAATCTGAATTTGTTTGGGTTATTTTGGAGACATGAAATGTTGTCACCTTAAAGAGAGGGTAGTTAGAGAGGTGTGGCTTGAGAGTATTTGAGAAACATCCAGTACTGAAGAAACTGAGAAGAGACACAAGTGACTGGATGGCCTCATGTGCCCACAGGCTTGTGCTCCAGTCTCAAAGACTCTGCCTGAAAACAGTTAGCCTGAACATAGGGAGGACACAGCAGCTGCATGAAGGCGTTTGAAGCAGGGAGGGTGTGGGTGGTGTAAGCACAGGAGCAGCACTGCCAATGGAACTTGCAGTGGATCTGGGACTGGCCCCCACTCCACCAACCCAGCCCGTACATGCCAGGTAGGTGGGCAAACCTTAGGTAGTGAGCTGAACACAGCTCAGCACATTGGCTGGCACCTCACAACCCTATCCCCTGCCCAGAAGCTGCACAGGCAGCTTTGGGAAAGCTTTGGCTGGACGGAAACCAGAGCACAGCAGCTGGGGCCGCCAGTGACCCATGAGAGGGAGTGATGGCAGATGCTCGGCCATTCCTGGGTTCCCTGCTCTGCCCTTTGGAGCAAGGCTCACCCGTGTTATTTTGAGGTGGGAGAGGTAAGTCTGCAGCAATCCAGGGATAAGAGAGCAGTGCCAAAGCTGTAGTAAGAAAACAGTGCTGGCATGGGAGCAGGGCCATGCAGACACACCCGCGGCCCAGGAACATCTCAGCATCTGGATGCTGCTGGGACAGGTGAGGATTACAGGGGCCTTGGTTGCATTATCAGACCAGATGGAGGTCAGGAAAAGTGGCTAACACTTTTTGTGCTGTTGCTTTTTCCCTTTCACTCTTTAGTTGTTCACTTTTTATTTTTCCCTTTTTAAAGGAGTAACTTTTAATTAGCTTCTTAAAACCCAAACTTTCTGTCCACTCACCTCCTCCACAAACGTTTCTATGACTCTGCTCGCCCCTCTTCTCCCTCATCTCCATCCTGCCTTTCCCCATTACATGCTTCCTCCTCGTCCCTCCTCCCTCACCCGCTGCAGGCCCTTCGTACCCGCCCCTACCCCCTTCCCAGGCCCGGAGGTACAAATGATTAGATTTTCAGCCCAATTAAGGCAGCCTGTCTCCTGGCTGGGACAGAAAAGGTCGGCTCTGGAAGGTGGGAAACAAGCTTTGACAGGTCCTGGCGTCCCCAGCGCCCTCCGATGGCTCTGCCCGCTGGGCCCCTTTGTGCTGCTCCAGCAGCGGGACCAGGGCCCAGCTGGGGGCCGGGGGTCTCCTCTGCCCCTCCTCTTCCCCAGCCCAGCAAAAATAATAGCTAATTAAGAGGTCTAAACGCAGGCAAAGCTAATTCCCTATTCAGAGCTCTGAGGGGCAGCGGGGAGGGAGGGGAAGGCGGCAGGAGGTGAGCTCGGGAGCGTGGCAGCATCTTCTGCAAGAGCGAGGAGCCGGGCAGGGTTAACCCTCTCCTCCCTGCCCTCTGGGGTGATGAACCGGGCCAGGCCCATGGTCCCATGTCCTCGTGGTCCCCTGCAGCAGGGATGCCCAGCCACGAGTGCTGCCGCAGCTGCCTCGAGCCACGGCTGGCTGCCATCGCAGGCTCTGTGAGAACATCTGCCACAGCTTTTGCACCCCTGTTTCCCTTCCCTACCTCACAGGGACAGCATCAAAGGCCTCGCTGGTGCCCAGCAGCACCGCGTCCTCCCCCTGTGCTTCCCTGGACAGCTGCTCTGTCCCTGTCCCAGTGCTGTGTCTGTGAGGCTCCTGCTACCTGTTACAGTCCAAGCCTTGAGCCATAAGCCACTTCCCAAGGCAGCTGGGGACAGGCCTGAGGAGCTCAGCCACCTGCTTGTGACTGGATCCTGGAATGCAGGCTTCATCCCCATGGGGTACTGCAATAGCCTGGGAAGGCTGCCCTCACCCTGCCCAGCACAGGAGGCTCTGAGCAGGGCACGCTGCCATTCTCTGCTTCTCACAGCCTGGCCTTCATCTGGCACGAGACCGCTTACCTGAAGGCAAAGGGTTGAAGATTCCCTGGAAGAGAAGCCAGGAGTTTTGCCCAAGGCGCTACTGCTGGGATTTAATTTGCTTTGGATAAAAGGAACCAGGTGACATCAATGTGCACGAGGTGAAATGCAGCACTTCTGAGCACCTGTGTTCCTGCAGGCAGGACGCGTGCACAAACCACGTCTCTCCAAAGCCAACTTCCCACCCAGCCCCAAGGCTGGATTGCTGAGCCATGACCCAGGCCCAGCACTAGGCAATGCTGGGCACTGCTCCTGGGTGCCCACGTGGAGGAGCAGGATTTCTCATAATGCTTAAAAAACTCTTCCAGAAGTCTGTCCCTTTGGGGTTCTTGTGGGAGCTGAGCTTCCTGGAGACTTAGGTCCTCATTGCACTAAGACTGTCCCTGAGGTGAGAGGGGAAATAGCAGGTAGTAACATCTGCCTGCAGTGCCAGCCTCCTTCCCTCCCTCCAGTTCCTGGAGGGTTCACGTACCCTGGGCATGAACATGTCTGGGTTCACATTTGAGTGAGGACATCCCCATTCCAGGTATGCCTGTCCTCAGCCACCTGACCTCTCACTCCAGAGGTTGGATGCTCACCCACGATGGACCAGCAGAACTTTGCTCTATCCAGGACAGAGCAATTAATGCCAAGAAGCTGGTTCAATGTTCCCAAACTCCACCCAGTTTTTCCATCTCTGCCATGCATGGCACACTCCAAAGCCTCTGGTTCTTCTTGGGCACACCATGGTCCCCAGCCCGTTCATGGGGCACAGTGCAGTGGGGCTGCTGCTCCTGCAGCAGGACTGAGTGCTGTCCCCTGAGCTGCTTCTTCCCAGGCACTGCCTGGAGCCAGGGACTGTGGACAGCCTCCTCCATGTCCCCACTGCTGCAGGACACTGATGCCACCTGTGCTGGATTGAGGCCTGTGGGTGGTGACAGGTGATGAATGGGCAGCCCCAGTCCCTCCCAGAGGTTTCCTGTGGAGGGATGGGGGTATCCAACAAAAATGAGCCTCCCAGCATGAATCACTGCCATGGTGGGACTGATGGATGGTGCCAGACAGCAATGCAAAAGCTTTTTGCTGCCAGAGAGCTGGGAATATTCAGGCCAAACTGTGGTCAGGAGGAGACTGGAATCTCCAGAGCTTCTCAGCCTTCCTTGGAAGCAGCCATGCTCCATCTCCCTGGCCCTGGGTCTCCATAGGAGCTGGAAGCAGCCACAGGCTGGTGCAGAAGGCACAAAGATTTGTTCCTAGTGCTCCTCACCATCCTAAGACATGATGGGAACAGGACTCTGCTCTGAGCAGCAGGCAGGGCTCCAGCAGCTGCTCCCTTCACAAACCTCCTCATGCTTCCCAGCACCTTCTGCCCAGCTTCTACCCAGCTATACTCTGCTCTAGGAAGGGTTTTCCCCATGACTCTCCAGTAGATTCCTGGGGTATTCTATTAAAAAAGCTCAGCATGGTCTTGCCCTGACTTCAAGTGAAGCACAAATTGCAATTTCACTTCTCCTTTCTGAAATAAGTCCTTGTTCCTGGACGTCTCCAAGGCCATGTTGGACAGTTTGCTTGGAGCAACCTGGGATAGTGGAAGGTGTCCCTGCCCTTGGCAGGGGGTTGAAAAGACATGGTCTCTAAGGCCCTTCCAACACAAACTTTTCCAGGGCTCTGTGATGACTGTCTCACTCCATGACCTGGGGAGTGTGGAGCCATCAGGTCTCATAGCACCGTCCATCTCTGTTTCCTGTGCCTTGGGTTGGATTCACCAGCACCACCCAAGACAGTGCCCACACTGGACCCCATGCCCCACACACTCACTGATGGCAAATCTCCTTCGGCCAAAGGGTTGAGACAGAGAGAGGGTTTGTGGGGGCAAACATAGGTCTCCTCCTCTCTGTTTTTCATTAAAACTGAATTATTTTCTTTAGAAAAAGCCGAAGGGAAAGCATCAAGAAAAATCTGCAGAATTTCCATGAGGTTTTACAATGTCATGTCTTTCAAAGGGATTCCATGGCAAATATCATCAGCCAAGTGCCTCCATACTGTGGAGAGCTGGGGGAGAGGGTCCTGGGTGATGTTACATCTTGAAAACTTTGAGTGACTTGACCTAAAGCAGGAAGAGGAGTTTAGAGAAGATGCAGAAATGCCAACCAACATCTCCAGCCCAATTTTGCCCACCAGTCCAACCAGGATGTCCAGATGGCCAAGGTGAGCTGGGTACTCCCATCCCTGGCCAAAGGGTGCATCTGCCGAAGGGGATGCTCAGGGCCCCTCGGGAGAACCAGCCCTCTTCCTGCTCAGGCCCTGTGGTGTGGCCATTTCCTTGGTCTGGGCCCCAATTAAAAGAGCCAAATGGAAATTGCCGGAGAGAAAGAGTGAAAGAAACAACATTTCCTGCCTGAGGAGATTAACTCTCCAAATTACATGTGAACAGAGGGGGAGGCAAGAGGGGAAAAGGAAACCCAGTTTCCACCCCAATAAAAGCCAGTTCATTTAATAAAGGAGGAGCAAGGAGGGGGAAGGTGGCTGAAAGAAAATGAGGCTGGGGGGTGTGGAATTAGCCTTGTCAAACAAGGGGCTTTGCTGTCCCAGAACTACTTCTTTATTGTTCCAATTTTTCATGCTTACTTAGCTCTCAATGCTGCACAAGACAACAGCTCATTATTGGGGGGGGGACAGGATGGGACGGACACGGCTGTGGCGGTACTGAGAAATGGAAGGAAAATAATTTTTTTAAAAAAGGAGTCCTTTCCCTGGGGCTTCAGCCTCTGCCCCCTGCATGGAGCTGCAGACATTGTGGCTGGGAGGAGCAGGGCATTGCCAAGATGGGAAAAAGGGTTTTCCACAACCTTTGGCACCAGCACCGGGACAGAAGCAGCTCACCCTGAAATGCCATCCTATGGCCTGGTGAGGGGGAAGGAGGGGTGAATGCTCCCCCAGCTCCTTGATAGTACTGAAGCCTGTCCCAGTGGCTGCTGAGGGAAGAGGGGCTGCAACAGAGCCTGGGCAGGCAGGACTGTGGGGACAAATCCCCCTCTGCCCTGCGGCCAGGCTGCTGAGCCCTTGCAGATCAGCCAGCCAAGGTACATCTGTGGCATCACTGTCTACTAAACAACATCTGCTCTGACTCTGGAAAGTGACTTCCAGCCTCCTCTCCGGGCTCCTTGTTTGTTTTCTCCCCAGGATTTTCCTGATCAGATTGGCTTGGCTTACAAAGCCAAACTCACACCAGAAAGGCTATCAGGATGTTTGTGGGTAGGGAGGTTATGCTCCATATTAGTGATGCTGCCTTATAAAGCCCTGTTTGCACGGGCTCATAACTCTCTGAAAAATGCTCCCTTTTAGGATCAGACACAGGAACAGCTCTAAGAGGCAGCACTGTGCAGCTGATGCTTCCCACTGAGTCACCTCCCACCCCCTCATGAGATCAGCACGGGGGACAGGGCAAGCTGGAGCAGAGGACCGGGGGGATGTAGGAGCACAGATCAGGGAGAAGAGCAGCTGTGGTCAGGTTGGATGGTTTTCTGTGGTCCTTGGTATAAACCCAGTAAACAGGAGTGCAGACTGACCTTCCAGGTAACAACCATTTGGAGATGTCAGCCCCGAGAAGTGACAGTCACAGGGGATCAGTTAGGGACACTCCTGGCCCACGAGGACCACTGATAGCTCCATTCAGGACTTGCTTGGCACCTGCAATGGATGGAGGGATTACATTTTGTTTTCAAATGTTTTTTGATATTTACGTGCTATCCACAGCTTAATCCATCATGGGGTGCCCAAGTGCTCCTATGCTGAAGCTGTTCATGAGCACCAAGACCCAGCTGTGGTGTTGACCCCAGTAAAATTTGTGGAAGGCTTCCACAGATGAAGATGTTGGACTCGGAGATTACTTGTACTCACATTCACATGCTACAGGTCGAGTTACCATTTCTAAGTAGAAGATACGAACCCGTTCAAAGCAGAAGCCTCGGCAAATGGTTATTCTCCAGGAGTAGAGCCCCCATTCTCCCCAGTCTGGTTGAGTTCCCCAGTTACTGGATGCAGCTCCCATTTGGGAATCTGGAAGTCCAGTGGGATCTGTTCTGGAGGCAGGTGCACTGTGCCACCAGCAAAAGAGGAGTCACAGAGAGAGCGCGTTCCTTTTGGTGCCTGGGGAACCTTTGTAGCCCAAGAAGCTCCTGATGCACTGGGCCCAAACCCACTCTGGGTATGGCAGAGGGTGCACCTGAGCTGCAGACCACCCCCTTTGCTCAAGGGCTGCTGCTGGCTGCCTGGTCCAGAGTGAGCCCTACTCTCACAGCACTGTGATATGAACGCTGGAAACCTCTCAATTATTCAGAAACAGCTCCTTTTCTCCAGGCTGACACCTTGCATCACTGCTCAAAACCTTGCAGGATGGTAATCCCAGCCTCTCCATGAAATACTGCTTCTCAGAATTTTCTCATCCCCGCTCAAGTGTGAGCTCCAGACATGCACATCCACCTGGGGCACAGTTTGGGTTTGTGCCCATCTTCCTTGGGGACTGGCACCCTATTTTCTTCCCCCCTCTCTTCTCTGCACTCTCCTCCCTAATCTCTGCCTTCAAACAGTAAGGAACAAATTCCAGGGATTTTGCCTGGGGGCCCACGGAGCGGGGATGCGAGCTGGTCTCCATCTGACTGCGACCGAGTCTCTCCCCCTCACTGGAAATTGAAAGCAGAAGCCGTGGAGCGGTGACAAAAATCTGCATTACGTTATGGCAACTGGATTTCTTTTCTTTTTTTTTTTTTTAAGATTTTATAATACATCGTTTTGAAACTCTGCCAGTGATCATCATNGAGGAGAGGAGAGGAGAGGAGAGGAGCACACTACTGTTGGAAGGGCCAGGGCTCTGGATCCTGCTGGGAGTCACAACCCAGAGACATCATCACCTCCTAGGGCAGCAGCTTGTGTTCTGCCAGCACAGTCTCTTGGCTCTGCCAGTGCCCCTGACCACCCCTTGACGCCCCTGCATCAAAGCCCAGCCCAGCTGGGGGAAGACTCCCATGGCCCCCAGTGCCTTGACATCAGCTCCTCGGCCTGTGTGCCGCCCTCTCTGCTCAAGCAGTCATTCCACTGCATTTCCCTCACTCCAAGGCCTCCTCCTTGAAGCCAAGCAAAACAAGGGACTTCTCCCAGTCCCTGCCCACTAAACTCCTGCTGCACAGAATGAGGGGAATGACACAGCACAGCACAGGTCCCAGTGACAGCAAATGCTGAGAAACCCCACTGGCTCAGAGAGACAGCATATCAGGGGGTGCTCAGGTACTGCCCAGAGCCTGAGTCTCACTTACCTTCTTCTGGCTTGAAAAAAAGAAAGGCAAATCCCCAGAAATCAGCCACTCACAGTAATTTTCTCACAGAATCCATATCAGAAGCACCTATCATTCATTATAAACTCATGAGAGTAAACCTCATTATTTTGACATCTTTGCAATATCAGATCACCAGCCGTACCAGCTGCCCAGGTGTGGGACCTCAGAGGAGATTGCTGACCAGGTGGGAAGAGCCCACAGTGCCATGGGACCATTTTGCATCACCTGCTGCTGCTCTGGAGTCCAGTGACCTACAATGCCCTGGCCCAGATATACTCATTCAGGTGCCAAGCCTGACTCATGCTTGACCTGTTCCAGGCTGGATCTTCAGAGGCTGTTCTTGCTGCTGTCATGGTGAATCAGTCTGAGAGTTCTCTGTGCCTTTACCAGCAGGGTCCAGCCCTAAGGCATCTCACTCAGGCTCTCATGTTCCTATCACTGAAGCGGGGGTTCCCACACCTTCATTGCCTTGTTTCCTTTGTGGAAGGACAGAAAAAATGCTTCCTTCCTCCAAGTAACTCACAGAAAGTCCTTGTCCCCAGTGAGCCCAGTGCTAAGCTTGGTGCTCCCGCTCACAGGGGATGCTCAGCTGCATCCCACAGGCTCACATCTGGGAGCAGACCTCATCCCATGCATGCCAGGATGGAGCAGAGCTGGGGGAGGCAGGCAAAGGGCTGCAGCAGGTCCAGGGCAATGGTTCAAAGCTTCTGAGATTCTCAGGCCAGGCTTCCAGAAAATGACAAATCACCTGAGCTTGCTGCTGCTCTGTGCCCAGAGAATGTGAGTGAGGCCACCAGTGTGAAACAGTGTGATACAGCCCACTTTTTCCAGGATGTTCATCTAAGCATCCTCTGGCTATAAATCATAGAGTCATGGCACTGTTAAGGCTGGAAAAAGCCTCTGGGATCGTTGAGTCCAACCATTTCCCCAGCACTGCCAAGGCCACCACTAACCCATACCCCAGGTGCCACATCCACAGAGCTTTTAAATCCCTTCAGGGGTGGGGACTCCACCACTGCCCTGGGCAGCTGTGCCAGTGCCTGACCACCCTTTGCATGAAGAAATTTCCCCTGTGTCCAATCCAAACCTTCCCTGGCACAACTTGAGGCCGTTTCCCCTTGTCCTGTCCCTATTCCCTGGGAGCAAAGCCCGACCTCCCCTGGCTGTCCTCTCCTGTCAGGGAGTTGTGCAGAGCCAGAAGGGCCCCCCTGAGCCTCCTTTTCTCCAGGCTGGGCCTCCTGGAGCCCCCCCAGCTCCCTCAGCTGGTTCTTACCAGACCTGTGCTCCAACCCCTTCCGCAGCTCCGTTCCCTTCCCTGGACAATGCACATTAAGCCTGGATCACCTCCTCCACACTGCACCATGTTCAGGCTTGAACATTTTTCTCTCTCTTTTCCTTGCCAGATCACCTAACAGTAATTGCTCAACTCCCTTGCACCATGGAGAATTGCACTGTCCATCAGAAAATGTAAATCTTTAAACGTCAGCCCACCTCGTTAGAAGTGCCCCCCGATGGCAGCAGCTCGGTGTTTCCGGGCTGGAGAGATGGCCTGCCAGCTAACAACGGGCTGATAGTTAAGTCCAGTCCTTTCCAAGATCAGCTTCCTCCACCAGTTAATCCCAACAGCAAATAATGTGATTCACTTTGCCTTGGTCTGTAAATGCAGGACTACTCTATTCCAAGAGCTTCCTGCTGTCCTCTAACGAGGGCTCCCACTGCACCCAGGGTCTGCCTGGGTGGGGAGAAGGTGCAAAATGCCTCAGTGAGGTGCAAGCTCAGCTGGGGTTTGGTCACCCCCTCACAAGGGGAGGGGGAGCAGGCTCACCATGTGGGTGCAAAGTTTGAGTGTTTCGGGGTGGTCCAGGAAGGTAGACCCAGGGTGGAAGATCAGAGAGCCTCCAGCCTGTGTCCTGCTCTCCATGGGGCAGCCTGGGTGTGTTGAGGCAGAAAGCACTGATGGGAGACACTGGCCAGGGGAGCAGTTCAGCCCCTGCCACCCTGCCCTGCTCCTTCAGCTCTGGGCACCACTGAGCTGTGGAGGCAGGAGAGGCAGGAGGGGCGCATTTTGGGGCTCATTGCCAGGCCAATGTGTCCCAGGCAGAGTGGCATGCCAGGGCTGGATTGCCAAGGACAGATCCAGACAAAACCCACAGAATCACAGAATATCCTGATCTAGAGGGGACTCACCCTGTGCCTTAGAGTGCTGTCCAAACACTCCTGGAGCTCTGGCAGCCTTGGGGCTCATTTCCTGAGGAGCCTGGGCAGTGCCCAGCACCCTCTGGGGGAAGGACCTTTCCCTGATATCCAGCCTGACCTTCCTCTGTCACAGCTCCAGCCGTTCCCTGGGTCCTGTCCCTGTCACAGAGCAGAGATGGGAGCTGCCCCTCTGTTACCCCTCTGTTTGCCCCATCCCAGAGCTGAGCTGCACACATGGTCACAGCTGGGGACCTCACTGCAGCTCTGTAGGCCTCCCATCCCTGGACTGTGCAAGAGACTCTTTCCTTCCTCGAACTCCCCTGTGTGCCAGTTCTCACGTGCCAGGGCATCCTCTGCAGAGATGAAGGGTGATGTGAGCCCTCTCCCTGAGTAATTTATCTTCCCTTTATTCTTCCTCCTGTCAGGCAGGAATGCCCGGTGCCTCCAAGAGGTGATGAATAGCACATGCTGAGGTCTTCCCAGCACTTTGCAAGGTGCAGATGTCCTGCCTGGCAGAGCCCTGTCACTGCTCAGGGTGGACATCCCAGCGCTGTTTCCACCACCACGTCAGGTAGACCATGGCATCGAGACCCTCTGGCCATGGGCAATTGGCAATTGAGATGTGGGCACTTGGCCAGATTTAGCCTGTCCTTTTCCTGGGCCTTCTCCTTGCATGGCTGTGCAGGCAAACTGCTTCAGCAAGGGGTTAAAAACCCCCTCTGGTCTGAGTCACTGCAAAATGGGTACATTTTCTGGAGCCCTCCTTGGGATGCTTGCCCACATCTAGCCTTGCTAGATTCCCTGTTGGCATGACATGGAGCTATTTCTGGCCTTGCTCCTTCTGGTGTGAGCCTGAATGTCCCTGCCCTGCCTGCTTCAGGAAGTTGCCTACCCTTGGCGTGAGTTTCTGAGAGACACCATGGGGTGGAAGTGTGAGGAGGTGTCCTCAGCTCGGCCCTTGTGCCCACAGGAGATGGCCTTGGTCATTATCATTAAGGCCGTTGTTATGTTGAGAGCATTATGTGTTCATGGCTTAGTATCAAGGGGAGTTTGGCCCAAAGACAGCCAAAGCCTGACCCTGTCTTCCTGCCTCCAGTGAAGATGCCGTGGCAAGTCAGGTGGGAAAATGGGGAAAGGTACCGGCAGTAGTAGCAGGTTTTTAAGGATGGTCCCGGATAACCATGTCAAGAACAGGAATTCCTTTGCATTTGTGATTTCAAACCACTGTTCTTTTCACCTTTTCATCCATCTCCTCATGTGCATCCATCTTAACAGCAGGACCCTGCGCTCTTGCCCACAGCAGATCCCAGCCCCGCCGTCTTGTTCCTTGCTTTGGGTGGATGGGGTCAGCATCCTGAGACACTGTGTGTGCTCTGTCTCCGTCATGCACAGCACGGCCCCACAGCCAGGAGGGCCTCAGTGGGCACAAGGGGGGCATTTGGCTCTGCCCTGTTAGAGGGGG
Organism: Cyanoderma ruficeps; assembly: GCA_008694505.1. Taxonomy (NCBI): domain Eukaryota; kingdom Metazoa; phylum Chordata; class Aves; order Passeriformes; family Timaliidae; genus Cyanoderma; species Cyanoderma ruficeps. Next base: position 326,158 of record VZDJ01000036.1, on the reverse strand, counting down.
CTTGCACCACCCAGCATCTTCTGGAGGCAGACAGCACCTGTCACTTGTCCCTGGCTCCAACCTCAGGGACAAATGTTCTCCTGGAGATACCTTCCACATTTGTATCGGACTGGGTGGGGACAATAGTGTCTGCCACTATGGCCAGAGATGTGCTATGCAAAGCCCCAGGGTCAAACACGGGGGAGATCCCTGGTTGCTTTGAAAGTTTGTCCCTCTCCTTGGGGTTGTGGAGCACAGAAGAGGAGTGCTGTGACATTGTAGGAGGGTTCCAGCCACCAGCTGCCTGCTGCTAGCTGCCCCTGGGCAGGAGCCTGCAGGGGCACCAGGAAGTCCAGCTCCATCCCCTCTTCACTCTCTTTGTCCAAAATTAGGAGTGGTTGGTATCACTGGGTGCTCTACTCTCAGGGGGATAGTCCCTGCCCCAACATCTTCCAGGGGGAATCCAGGCACTCCACGGGGTGTTGATGTCTCTCTTCAGCTGGGGGATGATGGGCCCATCCTAGCCAGCTGCTCCCTGGGAGCTGTCAGTGAGGAACAGCCAAGGAAAGGACCAGACACTAAAAAGCTACTTTGCCTGTGCCTTGCTGGTGCCTTGCTGGCCCATGGCTGTCACCAAGGTGTGGGGAAGCATCATGTCTGTGTCCTCTCCTCCTGTCTGTGGTGCAGAGAGTGCTTGCTGCCATCCAGCCTCGGGATCCAGCCCTCTCTCTCCCAGTCTGGGAAGGTGCCAGTCTGTGCGATCCGAGCAGGACGGCCACCTCCTCCCTTCCACCCTCGGGAAAGCCAGAGGCTCTCATGTCTCTGTCCCTGTGTGCCTGGGATGGCTCCCAGCCGCAGCTGCCTCCTGCCCTCCTTCTGCGGGGGTGCTGCGATGGAGGGTGCCGGGGAGGGGCCGAGCACACCCCCACACCCCTCTCCGAAAGGATCGGGCTCTCTTTAATGAAAAGCAACAGATGGGTATAGCTGGCAAGTGTGGGCTTCCAAGGCGGGGGCGTTTAATGATGTCTTTAAACATTGTGAGCGTGTCTGTCTCTCACTCGTGTCCCTTCTGCTGTGCAGTGGGGACGTCTCTCCCCAGGCCGATGCCTTGGGAAGAACCCTCTCGCCAGCGGGGCAGGTCAGGGAGATGAAAGCATGCCTGCGAGCCCCAGCTCCCACCTCCTAGGAGACGGACATCGCCTCCCAGCCCGGGGACAATGGCGGGGTCTGGTCCCCTCGCGTCGTCTCTAGGTGATGTCACATCGATCAGAGCAGCCGTACCGAGGGGAGGGGAACAAACACGCACACACACAAAGGAGCCTGCTTTGAAGTCCCGCGAAGGAGCGTGCCCGCGCCTCCGGGCTGCCCGAACCTCCCAGCGCTCGGGCCGTGGCCGGGTGTGAACGGGGCCGGGCGGACAGCGCGGGGATGCCCGCGGTGGCCGGGCTGGACGGCAGAGCCCCTGAGCATCCGCTGTGCTCCCGAGGGGCAAAGGGGATGGGGGCTTTAGTTCTGTACACTCAGCACGACCCGGTCCACATCTGAGCTCTGGAGCTTCTCTGCCCGGGGCTGTGAAAACCGAGCCGGCCTTTCCGTGGCCCCGGGGACGTTCAGGGACCCTCAGCACCACCACACCAGCCATACTGGGTTTTGGGAGTTGTTCTGGACTGGCAGACAGTGGTGCTACCAGCAGTGACAGGGATTCACTTGACCACCCAGAAACAGGGCTCCAGTTTTAGGCAGTAATTAACCACCTTTGGGTTTTGTGCTGTTTTTTTCCTGATGAACCAGTTTTCTCCACAACTGGTAGGGCTGGGAGATTATCCAGTGAAAATAGAAGTGGTTGTTGCACCTCAGAATCGCAGGGTCACAGACTGACAGAATGGGTCACGTTGGAAGGGACCACATTGGCTCATCTGGTCCCACCTCCCTGCTCAAGCAGGGTCATCCCAGAGCACATGGCACAGGATTGTGTCCACATGGTTCTGGAATATCTCCAGTGAGAGGGACTTGACCCCCTCTCTGGGTAACTTATTCCAGTGTACAGGAAAGTTCTTCCTCATATTCAGGTGAAACTTCCTGTGCATCAGTTTCTGCCTTTGCCTCTTGTGCCATTGCTGGGCCCCCAGAGCAGAGCCTGGTCCCTGCTCAGAGCCCTCCTTGCAGACAGGGACAGGCAGGGATGAGGGCAGGATGAAGAGGTCCAGCTCCTCCCGCCTTTCCTTGTAAGAGCATCACATGGCTCCAGGAGCTGGGGATTTGGTGGGAAAGCATCACTGTGGGTGCTGCTTGTGCTGACTACTGCCATAACCAAGCCTGCTGTGTGACTGGCCTTCAGCAACTTGTGAAGAATATGGGAATACTGAAATGCTATAGACTATATGTATCAGTCACTGGCTTTGCCACCAGATTTCCCCCCTGGCTGTGCAGAGCCACAGTTCCCATCCACAAAAGAAACATGAAGCACCAATCACCCTACACCACATCTGCCCTGCTCTCGCTTCAAGCCAACATTGCTGCACTGGTGGCATTACTGGGGTCACCAGGATTCTTCCAGCTGGCTACTGCAAGATGAAAAAAACCACATGAAATTCCCATGGGGCAGCTGGGGCCAGAGTTCTTGGTGCCCCAAAGCAGTGAGACGAGCTCTGTGGTGCTTCAGAAAGCTGAGCAGAAGAGCAGTGAGGAGCTGCTCACACCTGCACATGGAACAGGAGCGGTGGCTGCAGGCTGGACAAGCTCTCATGCATCAAGAGCCGTGTCCCCAGTGCAGTCCAGTGCTGCTGGGATGGACAGCATTTCCTGTTGACTTCAGAGCTCATCTCAGAGGCTGCACTTCCTCCTCAGAGAATAACTCATTGATTGGTATAATTGTCACTCATTTTATGCACCCACTAAATGCCACATCAGTGCCAACCAATCTGGTTTCCAACCTCTACCTGGAGCATAACTTCTGGTCTTGGTCACATCACAGCTGAATGAAGCAAAAAAAACTGTTGGCTCCAATTTTTAAAAAAGGTGAGTAATTGTTTTCAGCATCTTCTTTTTGATTAAAAAATTAGGGATCAACCCGAAAACACACAAGAAGAATTCAGTTTTTAGAGAGAGTGGTGCACTTGTCATCTGGAAAAATGAGACAGCAGGCAGCTAAAAATAGTGTTCTCCTGAACTTTGAAAATCTGTGCCCACTTGTTCTGGTTTTCTTCTGCTCCAGCCACAGACAAAGCCAAGAAAACCTTTTCCTCAGCTCCTGTGTTTGGGTGGCAGTTTAATCCCAGAGCCCGGGAGCAGCGTGGGCCGGCAGCTGCGGGGGGCGGCAGCCGAGCCCTGCTGACAGCAGCCTCTCTGCAAACCCTGCCTGCGCCGTTCGTTTGCAGTGTTAAACGCCCATGAAAGTGGCGGCGATATTTAAAAACAAGGATGTTTCTTCATCCTCTGCAGAAAGGCCTGGCCTGGCCCGTGTTGTTGCAGCCCCTGGGGAGCCGGGTGATGCTGCAGCAGCTCCTGCAGTGGGGAGGGTGATGGTCATGCCGGGACCCTCTCCTGGCTGTGCCAAGCCAGCACCAGACCCACTGTCACCTGACAACATCCATGCTCTTCCAAACCACTCTGAACGAGGGACATACCTTGGCACCGGCTGGGCAGAGCATGCCTTGGGAACACAGGAGTGGTGGTGCCCACAGCTGGCCCACGCTGCCATCCCTGCTGATGGAGACGGGAGGGTGCGGCACTTTCTCTCTGCACTCACAGTGTTGGCAGATGTGCCCACATGGCACAGCACACTTTTCATTGGTAGAGCATCTTCCAGAGCATCTCCACCTTTAAAAGAACCCCCTTGGAAGCCCAGCCTGGAACTCTTTGCAACCAACCAAATGGGCAGTCCCATCTTTTGTGTGTTGGGTCTGCTGCCTCACATCTGGAGGAGACGAGACGCCAAAAAGAAGAACCAAAATATCCAAAAGAAAACACCAACACCATTATGCACACCTGTGGCCTGAGAGGATAGGAGGGAAAAGACATGAAAGAATAATCAAACATTTAAGCAAAAGTTCTAGGGTAAGTGAAAAGGAAGGAGATAAAAGCTTCAAGTATCTTCACATTTTTTCCTGTCAGAGCTTCTCTGCTTCTGGTAGAGCTCCTCTCTGATAACAGCACAGCACATAATTGCACCTATAGCCTGGCAAGCACCTGCTAACCCACTGGTGAAAAACACCTGGGCTTTCACGTTCCACCCAGCGGGTACATTTCTTTGGCATCTTGGATGTCAAACATTCTTGAGGCAACACAGTGAAAACACACTCAGCTCACAAATGGGGGATGTTTTGGGGCTGCAGAAAACACCAGTGCTACTCCCTTTCAGGGACTTCTCCTCCCCTCTCCGTAACCCAGACTGCACCACAAGGCAGCAAGGCAGCAGATGCTGGCACTGCTGCAACTTATTTTAATTCCAACCCCTCCATAATTTTCTTACCCCTTTTTTTTTCTTTTTTTTTTCTTTCCTTTTTTTTTTTTTTTTTTTTTTTTTTTTTTTTTTTTTNGACTGTCAACACCAGCTTTGGAGCCAACCATACTGTCGGCAGCTGTGGTGCCGGCTGTGCACACAAAGCCCCTGAGTGCACCTCGGGCTGTCCCCCCCAGCCCCCACACAGCCCTTCAGCAGCTCATGACCCCTCAGCTCTGTCCCATGTTCCAGAGCCCCTCCTCAGCTGGGATCACACAGCCCCTGCCTCCACTCCTCCCAACCACCTCATCCCTTCCACCTGGCCTGATCCCTCCTAATCCCCACTCATCCTCACAGCCAGGCCGCTCCCCCCCGAACTCCCTGTCCTCTCCCATTTCCCACAACCTTCCAATGGGACAGCCAGCCAGAGATCCCATCCCTTTGGCCAAGGCAGTGCTCCAAGGGCAGCTGGAGAGGGACAGAACATGGAACTGCTGAGGGAGCTCTCCTTGCAAGAGATCTCACATGGCCCAGATGGGATGGCCCTGTTGGAGGGTCCTGCAGCCCTCTCCGTTCCCACCCCTCTGCCCTGACCCTCCCCTGTGCATCCCTTGGCTCCCTCTGGGCACAAGAGGAAGCTCGGTGGGGGTTTCCTCCCCCCTGGATCTCTGCCATCCTGGGGTTCCTATGTGCAGCCTCCTGCAGGGCAGGGGCTGAGGAGCTCTGCAGGCAGCAGACTTTTGACGACTGCTCTTCCACCAGCAAAATTCAAGTATTTTCCTGAAATTTCCTGTGAAATGGTGTCTGGAGACATTTGGGAGGAACATGTCCCCTGCACAGTGGGGCGATCCCGGGCTGTCACCCCCTGACACCTCAGAGCACAGAGCAGCAGCTCTTGGGCTTGGAGCCACAGAACTTCTGCTCCCCAAGCACCACCACCATCAGAGTCCCATGGAAGCAAATTGCTTGTTATTCAAATGTTGAGGGACCCCATCCCCAGTGTGGGCAATCCAAGGAGGACCTAAGGGCAGAGATCTTCTCTCCACTTCCCCCCAGCTCCAGGATGACAAGGGGATCTACTCTTCTCCCCTGAATCATGACCTGGCCCTTCAAAGCCTGAGGGAACACTTTGTTTTCACACTGTTCTTCAAATGGAGAAGTTTGGAATTGATGTGGGATGTGTTTTGTGTGTTGAAGGACCTTTGCTGGTTCCTCCCTGTGCAGGAGACCCCTCAGCACAGCACTGCGGGCATTGCCCACACATCCTGTTTCATCCCTCTGCCCCTGGGGTGCCAGTTCCTCTGACTGCCTCTTGGACTTGCTTATCCATGGCATCACATCATCTCATCCCTCCTGCGCAGCTCCTGGCACTGGCCGGTTGTCCTGATCTTGGCTGGGGTTAAACCACACCACCAGGGCTGCAGGCCCTGCAGAAGAGCCTGCACGGCTCTGGACATCTGGGCTTCCTCCATGCGTGGAAATCTAGTTGTCCAAGGCAAGGGATCCTTCTTGGGGACTTTTCTACAGGTGGCAGACTGAATGTCCAGCACAGAGTTGAAATTTCTTGGGGTATGGCCAGAGGGACTCTGAGACCCCAGTGAGCAGCACAACCCTCGCTTGTGGACTTGTACCAGCAAGCACTGAGCACAGACAGAGCATCCAAGCCTGCTCTGCACCCCACATCCCTTCCCAAGCTCCTGAACACATTCGACAGGAGCCCCCAAAGTCTGTCTCAGGGTCTGCTGTGTGGGTGAGGAGGTCATGAGAGGAGCCAACAGGCTGGAGCAGGTCCCTGACACTGGAGGAGGTTTGTCCTTCCAGCGCACTGCGGTCCCACGAGGACATGGTCTGCGGGCCTCCAGTCCCTCCGAGCTGCTCATGGGCTGTCCTGGCCAAGGACTCATCCTGCTCCTGATCTGCTGGGACACCAACTGCTCAGACAGCTGGGCTGAGCTCCATCACCCTCTCCTGCTCTGCTGCACGGCTGGAGCCTTCTCCGTCCAGCACCTCCCGCTACCCGCGCGGCCGCCTGAAGCTCCCCGTGACTTTGGCTGTGACACCAGCCCCTCCATCCCTCTTCCTGGGGAACAAGGGGTGATTCAGGAGCCATGGGGAAGCCTGGCAGTATGGCAACGTGCCATGCATGCCAGGGACCAGCACAACTTTACCTTGCTTGGAGGAGACGGCTGGGAAGCAGTTAACACTTTGGTACTGGTTGATTTCTCCTGGAAGGAAGTGTCCTCACGCAGAAAAAATGCAGAAATAACAGGGTTGGGGTGGGTGGTGGTTTTTTTGGTGGTTTGTTTTCTTTTTTTTTTTTT
>VZDJ01000036.1:264120-319390 GCA_008694505.1 Cyanoderma ruficeps | reverse complement strand
ACAAGGGAAGGACATCAGTCCCCAGTGGAGTATTACGCACAGATCCAGGATTTTAGCATTGTGCTCACATCCAGTGCTATCATTACAGATGCACAAAGCAGAGATGGTCATGCACAACCCTGTGTTCCTTCCTCCTTGCTGTCTTCCTTGTCTGCACCTGCCATGTTTCCCATTGCCCATAGTCCTGCTATTCCTAAATCTCCGAGTGCTTTCCAGCCTCCTCCAGCCTTCTCCCATCCCTTTTTCTGCCCATGGATGTTTTGGGAAAGGTGCAGGCAGGAACCAAAGGCTGGTCCTTCACACTTCTCCAAAGCTAGCCATGGAGAACACCTTCCTGGGCCAAATGAGGGTCTCCAAACCTGATTCAGGGACAGCCCTCAAAGGCTGGACTCATTCCTCATCCAGATAAAATGTGATAACAGACAGCGTCTTGCCAAGGGCTAGATGTGTGTGGTGCTGCAGCTCACCAAAGAGCTGAGCTGTGCTCCCTGATAGCAGCAAAAGGGGATTTTTGTCACAGCCTTGTGTCAAACATACAAAGCTTTTCTGCAGAAGATGATCTGGGTGCTCTGCTGGTGTTTCCACAGGGACGACTTGAGCTGGAGCAGAGCAGCAGAGCCACTGGCTTGGGAATGGCTGCTGGGAGTATCCCTGGGGAGCTTGTGGAGGGCAGGAGGCTGCTCCTGCCGAGACCCAGCTCTGCCAGGAAGATGGAAATGTTGTACTGAGCCTTTGGCTAGGATGTCCTTGGGCACAGTCCTGTCACTCAGGTGATGTGCCCTCATTAGCCCTGTCCCAGCCTGGGGGTTCCTGGGAGGGTCTGGCTGTGGCCAGTGTGGCTTTGCAAAGAGATTTTCAACTAAACCTTCAGCCTGACTCCAGCTTTCACTTTCGGCAGGTCCCTCCCCTTCCTTTCCAGTTTATTTCCTATGGAGCAATCACCCATGCAGTATTTCCAATCCCACAAAAAGAAGCCATTTGAATTGTTAGTGAATATTCTAATGGAGATGCTGCTCTGTTGACTTGAGTGAGACAGGACATGTTTGGGTGCAGTTTGTGCAACATGGGAGGGTTTCGATAAAAGAGCAACCCAGAAAATTTGGCTCTGTTGGAGAGGCCCCAGGTGCCCTGCTCCTGCCCTTGACTTTGGAGGGTGGAGAGGAGGGGGCAGGTGAAAGATGAACCAGAGGAGAGAAAAGAGGGAATTGGAGGAACAGAGCAGCCCATGTTAATTTTATTATCTATATACAAATGTGAAGGTTTGCACATGCCAGCTGGAGGTTTGCATGCCAGGTTTGTGGCCAGGAGGAGAGGCAGTGATGACAGGGCAGAGAGGGCTACTAGTGGCCAGGAGAACCTGCTCCAAGAGCAGGCAAGTGAGCATGTGCCCGACTGCTCCATACGAGCTGCTCAGGGAATTAATCTCCCTTGCCTTGGGACCCTGGAGCAGAGAAGCAGCAGACTGGTGGCTGTGTCCTGTGATTTACAATACATCTGATAGTTCTAGCCCATTAATAAAACATGCAGTTGGCCATGAAAGGCACATCTGCCTATTTTAAAGACTATCATAATGGATAAAGCTCTGACACATGGATTTCTGTAAGAAAACTAGCACTGTAAATAGCATTCCAAAATTATGTATTCCATCAAATTCAATGGGACAGTTATTGTATGCTAATTAAATACTACTGAACTATTCGACGTTTGGATGGTGAATAGAGACACGATTTTAGAAATGCACAGTCCCTCAGAACACCCACAGACTCCCAAGATTTTGCTGTCATTCCCAGCCTGCAATCTGTTCTGATAATGGGCCGCAGGCAGGACAGGGATTCACAGCTCAAGTGACCTGTGTGTAAGGAGCTCTGGCAGCACAGAGACATGGTTTAGTGGTGAATTTGGCAGTGCTGAGTTGAGGGCTAGACTTGATCTTAGAGGCCTTTTCCCATCTTAACACTTGTATGATTCTCTGAGCACACATGTAATTCACTGTCCAGGTGGGTAATGATGGTGAACAAAGTTTACTTGTCCTGTCTCCTGGAGTCAGACCAGGCCAGAGCAAAACCTGCTCCACTGCTGCTCTTTGTCTCTGGGGAGAAGAGCTCCACACGCTCCTCACTGATGACTCTTCCCCTTTCCTGATAAGATTTCCTGACTGCACTGCTTTCTGAGACTTCCTTCGCTTTAATACACCTGGGTCTGTTGGATGTGTGTCTTGGGCCCTCCATGCAGTGCAGACCCATTTCCATGTGGATTACAAACAAGCAAAGGCATGAGAAAGGGCTGACTTCAAAGGCACATCCAGGGTTTGCAATGGGAAGAGAAGCTGGTTAAAACAGGTCTTGTTCCAGCTCTAAACTGACCTGCTCCAGGCTTGAGGTGTTCCTTGGCAGGGATGGAGAAGCTGGGGTGGGGGGGTTTCCAGGAGTGATGCCATGCTCCATGATCCCATGGGAGACCCTTGTCCAAAATCTTGGGCTGTGGCACATCACCTCTCACCCACCTCCTTCTGGTGGGGCTTCCTCCCCTTCTTCCTCCCCATCCCTTTCTAGAAACAGCCAGAGCAGAAGCTGATGAAGCAGAGACAGATTGACAGAGACTTAGAAATCTTCACTGATGCCTCACATTATAACCCAGTACCTGAGATCTGAACAGGATCTCGTTCCACCCAGTCCCTTGGTCTGGGAGCTTTTGCATGACCCAGAACTGCCAAGCTCTCTGCACCAGAGCTGGGTATTGATAAAGCCTGTGGACACTTTCAAGTCTGCTAAAAAGATGTTCTGAGGTGACAGATCTTAAGAAACACACAGAGCTGAGCGCTGCTCTGCTCTCCACACCCTTCACCGCTGCAAGGGAAAAGCAGCCACTATCAGTGGTAGCTGGATCCAATTTATTAGACGCTTCGAGGAGACATTCATCAGGCAGGGAGATAAATAATCTTCAGATGGAACAATTAAATTTAATTGCCTGAAGATTATTTGTCTCCTTCCCTGATGATTGTCTCTGCTGAGTGCCTTATAAATTGGATCCAGCTATCAACATTATTAAAGGCGCTTCCCCTCAGGACTGGCCCAGCTGCCCAGACCAAAACATTGGGCTCAGAATGAACTTTCACTGTTACAGACTGTCACTGTTATCGAAACTGATCCAGCCTCAAGACTCATGGGTGTTTTTTTCTTGCAGTTAGACAGGGCTGTGCTCAAGGTGTCTTGGTTTTCTGGTCCCTGGTGGTGCATCCTGAACTCAGCAGAACTGCTCCAACGCCGGTGGCCCTGTGGCAGCAATGTCCTGCTTGGCAAAAGCTTGAAGAGGGATGTGGTGAGCCCCAAGGTGGATCGTGTGAGGTTTCAGTGTGCTGGATTTTGTCGTGGCTGCAGAAATGCGGAACTGAAGTTGTGGGCTCCATAGCACACTTTGGAGCAGCGATGGCATTTTGTGCTGGCCATGCTTATGCTGGCCATGACAGAAATGGTGGCAAAGCCACATCTCAGCCTGAAGAGACCTTCAGGATGTGTGGGCTCACTAATGCCTGCCCCAGCCAGTCTGCCAGCTCAAGGGCCAGCACACCAAGGAGTAAAGCTTTTCCATGTGGAGACAGAGCCAGGGTAGCCACTTTATTCCTGTTACTCCAGGCCAGGACCAAAGCTGGAACCTCTTCAACAACCCAGGAGCCATCAGCTCCCTGCTCTGTATATGTCTGAAGTCTGGAAAATATCTTAAATATGGGAGAGGAAAGGGAGGGGTTTGATCCTCAGCTGGTGTAAATCAATGGAGCTCCATTGACGTTGTTGGATGATTACTGAGACTTATGTCCTCTGACCCCAAAAATTTCTAGGGAGGGAGGTAATGACTGCAGAACATTCCAGTGTTGCAAGACATCTTCCTCCAGCCTGGCTTCAGAGAGGCTGTAACTCCAGGGGCTGGGAAGTGCAGGGATAAGCGTCTGGGTCAAAGAAAGGGAGAAGGAAAGCCCCAAGGTACACAGCTGAGTTGCAGCCAGAAGGCAAGCTGGAATCCAGAGAGGCTGGGCTGTAGGGAGCATACACCATGGGGACATCTCATCCTCCTGCACCTTTCTGAGTGTGGATGGCTCTGGATATGAACACCATGGTGTTCTCAGCCCCTTCTGGGCAGTAGTGGAGTCTAATGCTTCTGGTCCAGCCTCACTGGTGCTGGCCCTGCACCCAAGGTACCCCAGAGAAGGCAGTGGCTCACCCCACATAGTCCACCCTGCCTGCCTTGGGAAAGATTTGGGGTCTTAGCAATTGCCAAGAGCCAGGATAACACACCCTCCACTCCAACACTGCCAATCCTCCAACAGATGAGATGTGTCCAGGCGTCCCCTAGCGAGAGGCAGCATTTGGAGGTGCAGGCTGGGTGCCAGCGCTGTGCTCCTTCCTGTGAGCAGCGCCGAAAAGACCCTGGAATCAACATGTTTACTGACAGACTCCTGCACTGTTGGCCTGCTTTTCTAAGGAAATGAAGCTTGTGCAATCACATTGTCTGGGGGTGTCTGTTCCTAATAACTTCTCGGTCCACCAGCCAATTCCAATCCAATTTGTCGGACGGGGAGAGGTCTCAAAATATTGCATTCTGCCCAGTCTCCTGCAGCGTGCTGGGCGGCAAAATGGGGTGCAGGAAACTTGGACCAGGTGAGGAATAGGAGCACCTTCTACACAAAGTCATGGAGAAGAGCAGCCGGGTCACAGTTGGTGGCCAGTAGGCAGCCCCAGCCCGGTTGGGAAGAGGACCTCTCCAGCTGTGGCCACAGCCGGATGCGCACCATCCGCTGAGAGAAGATGCGTGTCTGGAAGGACGGACCTCCAGCTCCTTCCACACGTCTGGGCAGAGGGGATGGAGTCTGCATTAGCCATGGCTGCAGAACACGTGGGGCTGAGAGCTGAGCAGCCCCCAGCTCCCCAAAGTGTCGGGGCTGAGGGTCCTCAAGTAGAAGGCACGGGCTCCTAGTGGGCAGACGTCCCCCTTCGACCGGGATAGACATTCCCGGGAGTGGGCCCCTGGCCAAGCAGAGCAGGACCTGCGGCTGCTGGGTGTCGCGCTGTGTCTTGCTGCAGTCCGGACAGGATCTGGACAGCAGTGCCTTGTTTGTCCATTGGATGCTGGCTTAATTTGCTGAAGGCATTCAATGGCCCACACAGTCTCTCCAGTTCAGCCCTGCCAGTAACATGAGCTTAACAGAGCTGGAGAGGACTATTTTTTTAAGCGCCTATACAAACATGATTTGTTTTGTAATAACTCTTCTTCTGTTCTGTTTTGAAGGGGATGATGGCTCTGGGATCTGAGGAGCTCTGAGACAGCTCAGAGCAGCTCAAATTCCTCCCCACGTGCTTTCTATTAACATCTTCATTTAACACCCGTTCAAAGCCACTTTCCAGCCAGAACATGACAGAGCAACAGAGCTTGGCTTCGTGATGTCACCCAGAATCGATGACAAATCAAAAAGGGCTTGGTTTGTCCTGTACCAACCACACGTGCAAATAGGAGATGGCTGCCAATGGAGGGAGTGACTGTTCCTGCTCAGCTCCTCATCACCATCCAGACCTGAAAACAGCACCCAAACCATGGGGGGGACTTGCTGCCTGTGCACTTGCTGGAAGAGGAATTGGCTGTAGTGGCAAATCACCTCCCCTGGCCTCACAGCCTGCTCCCAGGCCAAACTCCTGGTCCTGCCAGTGCCAAGGGCAACTCTCCACTTGACTTCATTGAGACTTGACCCTCGGTTAACCCAGCAAAGAAGGAAGGTTGAGCAACTCATCTGGAAGGAAACACCACTACAATATTGTCCATGTTGGTGTTTCTTAGAGACTCTCCATTGTATGTTCTCCCTCTAATTTACTTAAACTGTGGGCATCTAGGAATCCCAGCCCCAGCAGTGTACAACCTGCCTGTCTGCATCCCCATGAACAGCCTTGTGTCCTCAGGAGTGACCAGAAGGGACCACAGGATTCTGCTAGCAGGACTCCATCTCTGCTTGCACAGCAGTAATGGCACCAGCTGGCTCTGAATCAGCCGATCCCACATCCCAGACTTAGTACAAATATCTGTATTTCAGCCTGGGGCAAAAAGGTATGTTTCTATTTTCAGTGAAAACAATGAAACCTGGGATTGAAAACCCTGTGAGAGCTTGGGTGCACTGGTAATCTATGCAGAGTGCTCAGCCTAGACTGCTGACCCCACCACTGTCTCTTCCCTTTTGTTAGACATCAAGAAATCTGAATCCCCTGGTGAAACCTGGCAGCACGGGGTCCCACCATGCAGGCAGCCTATCCACCTCTCTGTTCCCGTCCTCATTCCTGGTCAGGGTGTACTGGGCATCACCACCTCACCATGTTTCTCAGTTGGTGCTTGCAACAGCCAGGGTGGCAGGACCAGGCAGCTCCTGCGAGAGGATAAATTGGGAATGGCCAGGGACTGTCTGCCAACCTGGGAGTGGGATCTGCAGTCATGTTTTACAGGGATTGCAGTGGTATATTGGAATATTCTCCCTCCCTTGGTTCTGTGCCCAAGCACACATGGAATTTGGGACTGTTCTACTAAATGTCACCCAAAGGACCTATTCTTTAAAGGTATCATAAAATCATGGAACCACAGATTGGTTGGGGTTGGAAGGGACTTTAAAGCTTATTTTGTTCCACCCCCTTGCTATGGGCAGGGACACCTTCCACTATCCCAGGTTGTTCCAAGCCTTGTCCAACCTGGCCTTGGGCACTTCCAGGGACGGGGCAGCCACAGTTTCTCTGGGCAACCTGTGCCTGGGCCTCACCACAGATCCAGATATATGGATCTATAATTAGCAGTTCATTTTCCACATCCTTTAAGATAAATTTAGCAGACTTTGGCACCTGGTTCCAGTTTGATGGTGACATTGCAGGGAAAACCGTTGTAAGAGTGACAATGCAGCATGGACCTCATCTCTGCCATGCTCTTGTACAGAAACCCCCGTCCACGACCTGCTGAGCTTTGCATCAGTGGATGGCATCAGGCCAGGTTTGTTCCTAATACAGGTCATTTACTGAGTGTACTGCTCCTGGAGGAGCAGGAACAGCAGTGCTGGGAGTGGGAGTTGGGAATATCAGAACACTCGGGGCCATAAGACCTCCCAGTACTTTGTCCTATCACATCACTCGCCTGTGAACCACAGCACACACTCTAACCCTTTCCAGGACACTTTACCTTTCTCTGCCTCTTTCTCCATGCAGTGTGGCCAAGTGTTCAGTGGGATGGTCCACGACTTGGCACCCAGTGCATTTGTTTTTGAAAGTTGAGGCATTGTTGGAAACCAGCAGTGTTGAGGGAAAACACCACGAGTCATGTTAACTGATACCACCATGGTGACAGGTCCCCTACAACTACAAGCAGGAGCTGTGACATTTGTTGCTCTGTTGTGGTTTGGCTGTGGCTGGTCCACACAGGGCTTTGGTGGAGAGAGGAACGTGGCTGGGTCCAGAGCAGCACGCACAGCTACTCCTGCCACAGCAAACAGCACCTCGATGGAGGAGCTGCCATGATCCCCAGCAGGCTGGACAGCCACTTCCAGCCTGGGATGCTCTGGAGCTGAGACAGGTGGAAGGTGGGGAAACTGGTGAATGAGAGGCTGGACACGTGCTCACAGCCCAGAGAGTCAGCTGTGTCCTGAGCTGTATCTTCAGCTCCATTCAGGTGAGACCCCACCTGCAGAGCTGCCTCCACATCTAGGGTCCTTGGCATAAGAAGGACATGGAACTGCTGGAACAGCTCCAGGGGAGGCCACAGAAATGCTATTACAGCTGAGCCCTCTCTACTCTAGAGCCAGGCTGGGAGTGCTGAGGGGGTTCACATGGAGGAGGGTTTGGGGAGACTTCAGAGTGCCTTCCAGGGCTTAAAGGGTGTCCAGGAGAGCTGCAGAGGGACATGGGACAAGACCCTGGAGGGACAGGACGAGGGGAATGGCTTCCCACTGCCAGAGGGCAGGGTTAGATGGGGTATTGGGAAGGAATTGTTCCCTGTGAGGGTGAGGAGGGCCTGGCACAGGGTGCCCCTGGATTCCTGGAAGTGTCCAAGACCAGATTGGATAGGGCTTGGAGCATCTGTGTGTCTATGAAGTCAAAGACTGCTGTCCATCCATTTAAAAACTATCAAAGAAAGAAGAGCAGAATCATAATTTGTTGGTATCTTCATATGCAGATCAAATTAAACTACTTCAGGACAAGCATAGTTGCATCTTCAAATGTTCTTTGAAGACTGACACAGCAAAGTGCACACTCAGCTTTGAGGATATGGTTTATGATCTATGGCATTAAGCTGGGGCTTGAGGGAATACTGATATGAAAATATTGTCTTAACACATTATCTGTTGGATTTTTTTTCTTCCCACCAAAAATGCAATTTTATCCACTCTATAAATGTTCATAAAGGATTCTTGGTTTCAACAGAAGGTATGCTGCCATATTCTGAAGTTAGAATGAACTTGTAGATAGTCACTGGTTTGTTTCTGTGTTTTGGTTTTTCAATGAAAGTGAGTTTGGTTAAAAAAAAACCCGGTTTGCTTTTCCTTTTTAAGTGGAAATAAAATAAAATAATGCACTACTGCTTCTTCATGAATTTGTATCTTTGTATTCTCAGTTCCTGCTTTCACAACATTATATTTTTCAGGTGGTTTTGGGAACAGAAGACTTCCCTGTGCCCCAGGAATTTTCTTGGGATGGAAAGAGCTGTTTCCTGCTGGTCGGTACATGGGTTTGGAGAATCTCAAGCCAAAAAATCCTAGACACGCCAAAGTTATCCGGAGCTTTCTGATGGTGCTAATGTTGCCCAGACTCTCATCTCCTCCAGCCCAAGTGTCTTTGTGGTTGGGAAATTGCAATCTTGCTCTAAAATCCATGCTGTCCAGCCCATTTCCACATGGGAAGTGGTTTTGCCCACAGAGCACAGAGCAGACCAGTGTGTGATTTCCCAGGGAAGACTGGGATCCTGAGCAAAGGCTCCTGGGCATGAGCCTCAGGCCAACGGGGTTTTGCTCAGCAGAGCTGCATCTTCTGTGGGCATCTGGGCAGGGAATGGAAAGTGTGGGCACCCTGCAGCCCCTCGATTCAGCACCACGAATCCCATCACACCACCTTTCAATTATACAGGAACACTATTCATAAGCTCCGTGGATAAACAGTCCCTGCCATTGCGCAGGAATTCCTACAGATGATAATTAACTAATTAACTTAGTAATTGCATGTGCTGGGACTGGAACTTCCACTCTGTTTTGGATGGCTGGGATGAGTCTTGCTCATGTTCTCACCTCCTGTTTGAGGGGAGAAAGTCTTTCACTGCCTTCAATGAGGCAGACTCAGAGCATTTCACCTCTGTGGCCATTGCAGCAGCTCCTCAGCCATCCCCTATAACCAGAACTAAGAAAAGAAAAGTGTTCCAGGAGGAAAAAAAAAAAAAANAAAAAAAAAAAAAAAGGAAGAGGTGAGGAGAAAAGAAAAAGGAAAAAAAGCCCCTCAAACCAAACTAAAAAAGAAACCAAAGAAAGCAAACACCCCCATATCTTAGACTCAGAGAGCAAACTTTGAGAAGCACAAACCTAGATTCACGTCTGATAAACTGACCATCTCTTTGGACAGCAGAAAGGCGAATCTGACATTTCAGAATTGATGCCAACAACCTCCTGGTTTGGGGGAGGAAATTCAGTGTCACAATTCGGGTTTATTTCTGTGCATTTATTCTGTGAGCAGAATGCCACTGAGGCATGACTCCTTTGGCAATGGAAATGAACACATTCCCATTAAGCTGCATGGAAGTACTCTGGTTTTCCCCTGCTGTGATTCTGGACCTGGGCCTACCTCTGAGTGAAGGAAGATCAGCTTGTCCACCTGGACAGGTTCATACTTTTTCGCTGTACCCAGGAGCAAAACCCAATACATTGATCTGCATTTTTATGCTGTTAGTGATGAAATGACAATGACAAAGAGATAAAAAAACCTTCCAAAAGTATAAACTGTTCTGCAGCATCATCTCTTGGTGCTCCACAGCACCTGGAAGAGTAGAATGCCAGCTGCCTCCAAGGGAAGCTGGGAAATGTCTACTGCTGCCCTCAAACCCTGCTTCTTCCCAGCTCCCAGATGAGCACTGCTCACACCTACCCCAGCCCAGATGGGATTTTTAAGGACACACATCTCCAGGATGTGGGATTGTCCAGGGAGAGCTCGTACTGAGGCGAGGAAGGGATGGTGTGTGCAGGGTCTTGGGGTGGTGTCAGTGTGTCCAGGGGGACCTGGGCAGTGACCAGGTCATTGTGCTGGGCCACTGGTGAGGCCACAACCCAGTCCTGGGGTCAGTTCTGGGTCCCTCATGATAGGAAGGACATTGAGGGGCTGGAGCATGTCCAGGGAAGGGAACAGAGCTGGGGAAGGGGCTGGAGCACCAGGAGCGGCTGAGGGAGCTGGGAAAGGGGCTCAGCCTGGAGAAAAGGAGGCTCAGGGGGGCCCTTCTGACTCTGCACAACTCCCTGACAGGAGGGGACAGCCAGGTGGGAGTTGGACTCTTCTACCAGGGAACAAAGGATAAGAGGACAGAAAATGGCCTCAAGTTGCACCAAGGGAGTTTCAGATTGGATATTGGAAAAATTTCCTCATGGAAAGAGTGGTCAGGCACCAGCACAAGCTGCCTAGAGGAGTGGTGGAATCACCTCCCTTGGAGAGATTAAAAGCCATGTGGATGTGGATGTGGCACTTGGGAGCATGGGTTAGTGGTGGCCTTGGCGGTGCTGGGTTAATGGTTGGACTCCGTGATCTTAGAGCGATTTTCCAGCCTGAATGAGTCCCTGATTCTATGATACCAGTGCAGAGGGGTTAGCAGGCACTGAAGGTGCTCACCTGGGTTCAGGTGGGTGCATGGCACAAAGGAGGGGTGCACGTACAGGTACAGGTGTATCTGTCTGGATACCAGCAGTGCCCATGTTTGGCAGAGCTGGGGACATGGGCGCCACAGGGACAGTGGTGTCTGTACTGGGTGACACAGGTCTGTGTCAGCAGCGTCCCTGTCTTGCAGGATTCTCACCTGCTTTGCTCATTAAATACTGGAGAAAAGGGATGCTACAAGCAAAATGACGCCTCTTCCAGTTTCCACAACAGGAGACAGCAGGACTGAGCTCAGGTGCTTTGGGGATTCTCCTCCCTCACCTGTGCCATGGTTCGCACGCCACAGCAGGTGCCAGGTCCCCATGGAGAAAACCCCTTCACCAGCCCTCTGCACCAGGGCAAGGAGACCTACAGGGCTAACTCTGAATCCTGGGGCTGCCAGGCCTTAGTGCCCTGGCTGCCCCTCACCCAACACCTTGGCACACCACCTCAAAGAGCCGCTGTGGCTCCCACAGCACCGAGATGGCAGCCTTGAAAACTGCCACACACAGAGCCTGCTGCCTCCTGTTCCCATTCCTTGACTGTGGGGAAGGGCAGGAGAGTGTCTGAAGGCTCAACAACCCGTTCAGAAGGAAAATATTGGTATGTGCCCCTGATACCACCCAGGGAGAGAAAGAAAATATGAGACACAACCACCTTGCAAGTGCCATTCTTCAAGGAATGCTGTGTAGTAGAGGCCACAGAGATGATGAGGGAGCTGGAGCACCTCCTTATGAGGAGAGACTGAGGGGGCTGGGCCTGGTTCGTCTGGAGAAGACTGAGAGGGGGTCCCATCAATCCATACAAATGTCTCCAAGGCAGGTGCCAAGGGGATGGTGCCAGATTCTTTTTAGTGGAGCTCAGTGACAGGAGTAGTAATGACCATAAACAGAAACACATAAAGTTCCACCTCAACATTAGGAAGAACTTCTTTCCAAGGAGGGTAGCAGAGCCCTGGAGCAGCTGCCCAGGGAGAGCATGGAGTTTCCCCTTTCTCAAGACATTCAAAACCCACCTGGACACATTCCTGTGTCACCTGCTCTAAGTGACCCTGCCTGGGCAGGGGATTGGACTGCATGATCTCCACAGGTCCCTCCCAACCCCAAATCTTGTGTCATTCTGTGAGGAGTGCATTGCATCAGGACATCACACATCCCTGTGTCCCTGGTCGTGGTGCTTCCTGCAGAGCAGCTGTGCAACTCCTGCCCTTCCCACTTTGCATCCCACTCTGCTCCTACCCAGGCCCCTGCTACTTCCCTCTTCCTCTCCCAGGCAAGGGGAGGACGCCTCATATTGTTCCCTGCAGCCAGGTGATCCAAGCTGCGGTGTGGCCAGAGCAGCTCCCGCAGAAAAGCTGTGCACAGTCAGCGAGACCCTTCCACGGCCAGAGCTCTACACAGAGGGGTGGGCAACCAGCTCCCAGCTGCAGACATTGTCCCAGATCCACCCCAAAGACCAGGCTTTGGGTCATGGCTCCGTCTTGATGGAACAGGGCTTCTAGGAAGGGAGAACAAATTCTTAAGGAAAGAATTTTTCCCTTCTGGGGTCAAATGAAAGGGCATCAGTAGTTGCACAGCTCCATGCTGAGAAGCATCAGGGACACAGATGTAGCTGTCTGTACATAGCCCTGATCTAACTCTGAATTCCCTCTGTGACTTCCAAAAAGGCACTTCACTTTCAACCAGTTGTGCCTTCCTTCTGCCTTGCCTCAGGCTCTGAGCATTAGTAGGTGACACGTGTAAAGGGAAGGGCCACCCTGCAGCTCCTGCCTCTTCGGGATGACAATGGCTGTGGATGCCCAACAACAACAAACACCATGGGAACCTCTACATTCACCAACCCACTTCTTCTTGACGTGGGAGACTGGGATTGGTTTTAACTTGAGGCAGAAGAGAAGCAAAGGAGAGGGGAGATGGGAGAAGTGCCTTTTAAAAAGTTCCTTTGTTGCTCGCCTCCACATCCCATGGTGGTGCCTGCACTGACGTCAGTGCGGTGCTGGTTGATTTGCACCAGCTGATGGGCTGGCACAGCATCCTCCCCTCCACAGTGCCTCTGATGTGGGGCAGGAAGGGTTCGTGCTGGGATATATTCCTGCCTGTGCCACACTGGTTGCTGCAAGGTGAGGAATGAGGAACCTCTGTGGAGTGACAGCCGACCCATGTGGCTGCCCACAGAGCCCCTCCTGCACCCTGGCACTCAGCGACGGGGGCTGCTGCCCAGCCCTGATCCCTCCATGCCAAGGGAAGGGCAGTGAGGTGGCTGCTGCAGGGGCATCAGCATCAGGAGCCTCACCTTGCCAAGGGGTGCCAGCCTGGCACCTTGCTTGCAGTGTTTGTGCCAGCTGTGACACAGCTGTGAGCTCTTGCTACCATCCCTGTGCCTCTCCTGGCGTTCTTCCCTTAGTGGAGGCTGCAGGACCAGATCTAGGCATCCAGCCCTACATCTCGGGGGTTTCACCACCCCACTGAGGTGATGCCTTGGCATGCCCAAGCTTATCTTGTTGCCTTACAGAGCAATGAATCCCAGAAGAGCATTTCTGACTTGTACTTTGCTCCCACACATGTCATTTGTGTGTTAATGTAACCCTGCACAGTGTGGAAAGCATCCCACTAAACTCTCATGTGATTCCTCCTTGAAATCAGGGCTGGTTTGGGAGATGGATGATGGAATGCTACACATCAAGCCACAAGAAGGACAAGTGACATGCAGTTAGCAGCAGTCGTCTTTACTATGGACCACAGGAGATCAGAAAAGTAACCTTGTTAACAGGAGACCTAGTGGCTAACAAAATGTCATGCTGTAGGACGTACTAGAGAAGCACAATCACCAGAACAAAACGGCACCCAGGGGGACAGGGAAGCCCAGGGGGTTGCAGGAGATGCCCTATAGCAAATCTCTAGTGTGGTATTGACACGTCTGCGATTGCAGGGGGCTGGTTGCATGGGTTCCTTTAGTCTTGGACACAAGTCAAAGGGTCTTCATCTTTACCCATTTCCGGTGGCTCTGGCACAATCATTATTGACTTCTTCTCAGAATAAAAATACTAATATAATTTTGTTTCAAGAGCTGTGTGCAAGAATCATTTCTCCAGGTGCAGTGAAAGGAGGGCAGATAGGAAAACACCCTTCCCAGGGTTGTCCTTGTGGCTCTTGCCCTCTCCTCACTGACACCACAGTCCTCCCCAGCAATCCTCTGTGGCTTTGCCTTCAGTGAATCCCAAACAAGGTTTTTCAGAGAAAAAAGAAAGGGAAAAAAAAAGTATTGCTGCTTCTTCTCGTAATATTTTTCCTCTCTCTCTCTCTGTCTCTCCCCCTCTTTCTCCTTAAAAATGTTTACTTTCAAAAATTCCATTCCTGCAGAGATTCCTCCTGAGCTCTGAGGTCTCTGGACTCCACCCTCCTCTTCTCCAGTCAGAAAAACTGAGTCTTGATGTCTCTTTGGTTAAAAAAAAAATAAAATTAAAAAATAGCACAAACAAGTAACACACAACCCAGTATGATCCCATTCCACCCCGCGGACGCCTGATGAGAGGGTGTCTGTGGAAGAAGGAAGCATCAGAGATGAGCTGTCTGCTCTCTGGACGCGGAGGGCTCCGCTCCGTCCCGTCGGCTCTCCTGCTCTCATACAGTGGTCGCCGGCCCGTACTGGAGCACCAGAGGGGACGTCTCCTTGATGCGAACGTAGAACCGCCCCTCAGGCTGGCTGGTGTGGAGGGACAGAGGCAAGAAGTCGTCGGGGAGCCACCGCTCGCTCTCGTCGGCAGCGAACACCAGTCCGAAGTGCTCCAGCTGCTCCTCGCTGTAGCAGATGGCGGCCGAGCCGCCCAGCACATCCCGCGAGAGGCCGTTCATCTCCAGCACCACCAACTTCACCACCTCCCTGGCAGGCGTCTGGCTGGTGATGTGCAGCTGTGGAGAGAAAGAGGTGGGAGAGATGGATGGTAAGGGGGAGGAATGAGGAGGAACAGGGGCTGGAGGCAGCACACGGCATGGAGGAATGGTGAGGGTGGAGGAAACCACAGCTGCCCCAGTGGTGCCCATGAGCAGGTGGCAGCAGCCTGGTACAGAGCCATGGGCACACCATGCCCAGGG
The DNA here is from genome assembly GCA_008694505.1 of Cyanoderma ruficeps. Lineage (NCBI taxonomy): Eukaryota > Metazoa > Chordata > Aves > Passeriformes > Timaliidae > Cyanoderma > Cyanoderma ruficeps. The sequence goes on along the minus strand of VZDJ01000036.1, from coordinate 304,407 downwards.
AATGCCCGAGGGGTGACCCGGCATGTCAAGGCCAAAACTCGTGGACTGCTCTCCTGCCTCCACACCTCTCTCCAAGCCCTTGCCACTCAACCCTTGCATGTGTCACCTACCACTCTGCTGCGACTGCCCCACCTTCTCATCACCTGTGGCTGGAGAGGGACAGTCCCTCTCCTGCTCTTGGTACCACGGAGGGATCTGTGTGAAGTGTCTCTTGTGAGCAGGGTCCAGACCCTCAGACCAGCTGGACCACAACAGCACTGCCAAACTACCGCTGAAACATCTTTGGAACATGGTACTAAATCTCATCCCATGCACAAGCTTGGGGTTCTCCCATCAACAGCTACCCTTGCCCTCTGCTTCCCTGGGGACAGCCCTGTGAATCCCAGATCCTGGGAAAGAAAATGAGCTCATCCCGGCTGCTAACTCTGGGAGCTGCTGCTTGGTTCAAAGGCCCAAAGGCAGGACATCCATCCTTGCCCAGGCAAGGCGGCGTTTCCTTTGGCACATCTGTGAGGGCTCGTGGAACGCCGGGAGTGCTGCCCCGGCAGGGTGGTCCCAGCCCTAGGCCCACGTGAGCACTGCCAGCCCTAAACAGCCGTGGCAGGGCTCAGCTGATTTACACCAGCCGAGGAGCTGTGCCTTTGAACTCGCCTTTCTTCGAGGAGAACATCGTAAAACGCTTTCAAGCAGGCGTGTCCAGAGCTCTGCAACTTCAAAAGCCACATGGGCAGCCCGCCAAGAACCCGAGGGCTGCACTTCAGTTCCACAGAAATCTATGGGCATTCCTCAAATGGAAAATAATCTGGCGAGGCAGAGTTGTCTCTGCTAGGATGTCCTGGCTGGGTGCAGGGACACTTGCTATCAAACCTCCCCAGCAATAAACCCATCAGCCTGTTGGCTCTGTTCTTCCTCTTCCATTCCTTTAGGGTTGCTTTCAACACAAACCAGTCCATGATTTAAAGATTTTCTGCTTCATCATCCTCAGTCCTGGGCACCAGGAATGTCTTGGAAGGGAAATTTCAACAGGGAAAGGATCTCTATGGCTGGGACCAAAGGAGGTCACAAAGCCAGAGGGGACCTGCCTCAGATGTGTGTCCTGGGGGATGTCCTCTATGGGGGATCCCACCTGGAGCATGTGTGAGTGATCAGAGCTGGGGGGATCAGCTCTTGGCAGCAACGCGCTCATGGAGAGGAGTCAGGTCACACAGCTTCTCTAGCAGCCTGAAGGAGCATGGAAGGAGCTCTGCCTGCTGCCCCAGCTGGAACTGGAGTGAGTTCTGCCACTGGAGTTGCCACAGGCTGGAGACAAAAGGCTCCTGCTCTCCCTTCCCTAAAGGGGAAGGCTGGAGCAGAGACCACAGACCTGGGAAGGGGAGGCTGTAGGAGGAGCACAGCCAGGGCAGGGATGACGGCTGAATTTTGGCCTGGAAGGATGATGTGTTTGAACACCAGGACATGGCAATGTGTCCTTTGCTCTGCCTGCCCACACTGGGTGGCACCAACCTACTGTCACCTGCTGAACCACAGACCAAGAGCTGAACTTCAGCCCCACCACCTTCTCCCCAAAATTCACTATGTGTAGCCCTGGCTCACTCCTTCTGCAGCTGTAGCCATCTCTCCTTCAGAGACACCCTGTCCTACCAGGAGCCTCAACACTACTGCAGGGACAGAGGGAGTCAGGGCAGGAGTGCTGCGGGTCTCCAGAGGACCTCACCCCTGGGACAGTGTAGGATGGGGAGAGCAGTGCCTGGTATGGGGCACATGAGCCCCGCTGTCCCCATCCTGCCAGCCCTGTCCCTCTGGGCACGGCAGAGCCGCTCCGCCACCTCTTACAGGCTTTGGTACCTTGACGCTGGTCTCTTTGGAGAGTCCCGTTTCGTACTGAGGGCAGACCCTCAAGGTGACAGAGCCCAGCTTCTTCCCTTGGTCAGCCAAGCCCCCAGACTGCTCTGGCTGCTGCTCTGGCAAGTTCTGAGTCCACTCATCCGAGCGTGTCCAGCAGACGGGCTCTGAGCCCTGCTTGCCCCGGCCGCACTCGGGGCTGGGTGCCGAGCCAGTCCCCAGCCTGAGCTGGCCGCAGGGGCCCGTGGTCCTGCTCTCCGCCGGGGAGCTGTCCACGGAGCCGGGGCAGGACTTCCTCGGAGCGGGGCAGTGGGGCTTGGGGAAGTCCAGGCTGCTGGTCCGAACGCAGTAGGCCTGTCGCTTCTCCGTGATGCGCAGCAGCTCTATCTGCCGGCTGGGCAGGACGAAGTCACTGTCATAGAGCTTGGGTGGTGGCTGCGGCTCCTCCGGCGGCGGCACTGGCGGGGAGGTCTTGAGCTCGTGGCTCTGCAGGACATCAGGGGCACTGTCCCGCAGGGTGCGGGCCGCCCGCCGGCTGCAGCACTCGGGCCCCGAGGAGGAGTACAGCAAGTCCAGCTCCTTGGGGCTCTGCGCCCGGCTGGAGTCGTAGTCACTGTCGGTGGCCAGGAACACCTCCGAGGAGCCTTCCTCATCCGACAGCCCGTGCGAGTCTGCGAGGGACGAGAGAGGCAGAGAGGGGCTCAGCCTGAGTGTGGACAGCCCCCGCTGAGGCGGACCCCAGGGAAGCCTCTGGGGTTTACCCCGTTGTGGCACACCTGAACTGCGCTCGCCATGGCACAGCAGAGTGGGTCCTGCCCTGGCCGAGACCGACTGCCCTGCCCCACTCCCAGCTCCAGCCCTGCCCCACTGAGCACGGGCGCCCCTGAGCCCACCAAGGCAGGAGCTTGGCACAGCCGGGTCCTTACCAGAGTTGAGCTTGCGGCTGGTCTCTGGTGAGGGCACTGGGGATGGAAGGTACTCAAGGTGGGACGAGGAGGATTGAGTTTTCTCCTTCATTGGCCCCCCAGCCTCGCTGAGGAAGCCACTGAGAGAGACCCCACAGGAGGGCTGCTTGTAGCGGGCGTGCTGCAGGACATCCATGATCCAGCGCATCTCTCGCCAGATCTCCTCCATTTGCTGCCAACAGAGGAAATGGAGGAGCCCTTTCACACAGCAAACAACAGCAACAAGAAAGTCCCACAGCAAAACACGGGGTCTGTACACACACCTCTCCCCAGAGCTTTGGGGGAACCCCTGAGCCAGGAAATGCAAAGAAAGTTCTCTCAAGATAGGAGGAGCATGCAGCTGCTGGTTCAGCAGGGGTGCTGGGGACAGGGGTACTGTGGGATGCTCTTTTGCAAGTCCATCCCAAAATGCACTTGCAGGCCCTTTTCTAGCAAGGAGGGCATGTGCACTGCTGAAGGTTTTGGGTCTCTCCTTGGGATTTTTAATGTGATCATTGCATTAAGAAGTTGCTCAATAAAGCAATGTGAAGAGAAGGCTCCAGGAAGACCTCAAAGCCCCTTCCAGTGCCTAACAGGGCTCCAAGAGAGATGAAGAGGGACTTGGGACAAAGGCCAGAAGGGATGGGACAAGGGCCTGGATAGACAGGACAAGGGGATGGAGTGACAGGACAAAGGGGCATGGCTTCCCACTGCCAGAGGGAAAAGATAGATGGGATATTGGGAAGGAATTGTTCCCTGGGAGGGTGGGGAGGCCCTGGCACAGGGTGCCCAGAGACGCTGTGGCTGCCCCTGGATCCCTGGCAGTGTCCCAGGCCAGGTTGGACATGGCTTGGAGCAACCTGGGATAGTGGAAGGTAGAACTGGATGAGTTTTAATATCTGCTCCAACCCAAACCATGCCATGAATCTATGAAAGACCAGCCTGTTGCTGCCCATCAGCCACATCAGAGAAATCCCCCGGGGCCACCATGACCAGGGAACAGCCCTGGTGCAGATGCTGCTGCCTGAGTCCTGGCAGGCCAGGGGCACTGTCAAGCCTGGCTCCCATCCCATACCTGGATGTAGTCCTGAACCTGCTGGTGCCTCTGCTTGGCAGTGGAGAGTTCGGCATCGGAGAAAGCCTCTCTGAGGCTCTGCTGGGAGAGGAGTGACTCCAGCTCCAGCAGGGCAGACACCTGGCAGTACTGCGTGATGAACTCCCTGTCGTATGTGAAGAAGTGGACTGGGAGAGGAAACGAGAGGGGGGACGAAAAACATGAGGTCCTGTGCTGTGGATGCCCTACAGGCTCCTCCCTATCACCCAAGATGAGGAGACAACACTGTCCATTAGTCCACCCGGACAGCCCTCAGTACACCCCTCCATCCCTCCTCCCCAGGGCAGCAGGGAACTCTAGCCATTCCACTAGCCCAGCCTAGCTGTCAGGAGACCTCAGAGGACAGGGGGACCAGCAGGGTTGGGTTTTGGCATTCCCTCTGCTCACCCAGCTCGAAGATCTGCAGTGGCAGTGTGAGGAAGCCAGAGCGAGGGGTGTAGGGGTTGTTCTGGCCTGGAGCAGTGCAGACGTCATCTGATGGAGGCAGCAGCAGCAGGAAGGAGACCTGATCCCCAAAGTCCAGCACCTCTTGGCTGTACAGACGGAAGTCCTTGGCCTGCCAGGAGACAGTGTAGGTAACAGCTGCACACACCACCTGGAGGGGCCTCTGCCCAGTCCTGGTGCACAGAGTAGTCCTCAGGGACCACCTGCAGGCACAGGACACTGCAGCTTCAGGACACAACCAGAGGCTCCTTGCTTCTGGCAAATTCTGCATGATCTCATCACTTCTTTATTTTTTCCTAAAAGTCTCAAAACTTCTGATCAAAGTCACCATGGCAGGGTGTCAAAACTGTGCCACCAGCAATGGCTCAGGGAGGCGCCCTCCCAGCTGCCCGGCCAGAAGCACATGCCTGTCACTGGGGCTGGTGGGTCGCTTCCCAGCAGATAATTGGCATGGTGGAAGAAGATTTCTCCCCACGCAGTCCGGCCCCAGGGGCTGCAGCTCCAGCCTAGCACTGGCCAGGGACCAGACTGTCTTGGAGGGGGCAGAGGTGGGCTGGTCTCGTGCTGCCCAGGATCAAACCACCGGCAGCAATAACAAACCCAGATTTGCTGTTGTTGCTTTGGGGGTACACTGTGGGAAGGACAAACAGCTCCTGTGGACATTGTCCCTGGGCAGGCAGACTCACCACTCACCTTCTGTTTGCACAGCACTAAAATCGGGGTGCTCCAGGCCCACCAGGAGGGCCAAACATGCAGTTCCCCACCTGCTGCAACCACCAGGACCGTGCTCACAGCCCCATCCCCTGCCTCCCCTCCCTCTACCCCAGACTTTGGCTCCTGTCTCTACCTCTTGCAACGGGATGTTCACCAGGGTCATCAGTTCCTTGATGGCCACTTGGAGCTCCTGAAACAACGGGTTCTGGGACCTGTCAGCCTCTGGCTCTGTGGCGACAGACTCCTCCACGCTGGCCATCTTCTGCAGCCACTCCCACTCCTCCCTGCAGAAGGCCAGAGACAGACAGGTGAAGGTGGGAGAAGTTTGGGTGGACAGACACAATTTCTCTGAGAGTTGTGTTTGCCTGGCTGTTCCTCTCCCAGACAGTACAGCATCCCCAGTGATGTCGGAGAGGTGGAGGTAGAAAGGGAACTTGGTTTGCTCTAGGCTGAATCAGAATCACAGAATATGCTGAGCTGGATGGGATCCACAAGGATTGTCTAGTTCAGCCCTGATCCCACACAGGACACCCTAAAAATCCCACCCTGTGCCTGAGAGTGCCGCATGGCAGGGACAGAATCACAGAATCATAGAATCATAGAATGTGTAGGTTGGAAGAGACCTTCAAGATCATCGAGTCCAACCCAGCCCGAAGACCTCAACTAGATCATGGTATCAAGTGCCACATCCAGTCTCTTTTTAAACACATCCAGGCATGGTGACCCCACCATCTCCCCCGGCAGACTATTCCAGTATTTAATCACTCTTTCAGTGATTAGGATAAGGGGGAATATTATGCTGCTGTTGAAGCAGGAGGCAATGGATGCTGTTAGCCTGGGTGGGACAGAGCAGCCTGGCTGCCCTGGCTGAGCAGCCCAGCAAATCCCACCTGGAGATGTTGGGGTTGGAGCGAATCTTGACATGGCACAGGATGTTGGGGAGCTGCTCTGGCACCAGCACTCGAATCTGATCCACGGCACTGCACAGCTTCAAGTAGCCCAGGTAGAGGCCTGCGGAGAGGGCATGGCTGCTCCGCTGGTGATAAGCCAGCTTGTCCTGGGAACAAAGGCACTGCTGGACTGAGCAAGTCCTCACAAAGGGGCTTGTGCTGATGCCATAGCACAGCCAGTCCAGCTGGAGAAGGGAGCAGCACAGGAAGACAACCCAGTGCTGCCGGGGTGAATCTGGCACCACCTTGATGCCTCCCTTTGAAACAATAGGATTTTTGGAGGCTGGCTGGACTCTGCTCCCCCTCTGCTGTGATCTTTCCAGGCCAAGGGGGAGCAGGTAGTACTGGTGTTTCCCAGGGGAGCCCAGTGCAATCTCTGCCCCAAGACACACCTGGAGGGAGATGAGCAGCGTGTCCAGGGCAGTGGGCTCCTCCGGGGAGGACACGGACTTGCGGCTGGTCTGCAGCTTGCAGATGGGGACCCAGCGGACGCTCTCGAAGGTCTGGTTGGTCTTCACCTCCTTCAGGGTGACGATGAGGATATTGCCCTGTTTGTCTTTGATGGGCTCAAAGAAGACCTGCCCCAGGTCCTGGATGCCCAGCAGTCCCTGCGCGACAGGGTGGGAAGGCAGGAGAAAGCAGAGGGTCAGGGGACATCCTGGAGGCACGGTGGGTCTGGGCAGCTGGGATGTGCCTGCAGCTGCCTGCTGGAAACTAGTCTGCCCAGAAAAGCACCCTGATGGTCCCCAGCCCCTTTACATAAGACTGCCATGACACCTGGCACCTCACTGTCCCATGGCCAGAGTCCTGGCAGGGACACACAGTCATGGCCGGCAGATCCTGGGTTTATCCCGACTGTGGTACATGCACATGCTGCTCCCAAGGGAGCTCAGACCCCAGTGTCCCACTTAAAGTGTTTGTTCCCCACCCAGGCTGACCCTCACCTGCATCTGCGAGATGGCCAGCAGCATCTTGAAGCGTGTCTGCAGGATGCAGGAGCAGGAGGACTGGGACACAGTGACACACTGCCGCAGCCACAGGATCTCATCCCACATACATGACACCTGCACACACCAAAGCGTGTCACCACTGCTGCAGCTGGATCACACCAGGTGGTTTTGGGGAAATCGTCTGCATCTCTGAGTTGGGTTAGGAATGTGCCTGGGAATGCAGCACCTCTCAGCAGGGGTTCAAATAAATCCCTGTGCCACAGGCACTGAGATGCTTCCAGAATCTGTACCCAAGGGCAGCCCTGAGCCGTGCCCATTCAGACATCCATCTTCATCCAGGACTGCAGTGTTAACTTTGAATACAAGTTGGCCAAGGTGGGGAGGGAGAAGAAAGCACTCTCCATCAGTAGATAAGGACCACACAGCAAATTATTTTGGCCTTGAGCTGCCTACATGCCCTTTCCCTAAGTCTGCTGTCTTTGGAGGACCTGGCAGCAGCTCCCTGTGCATCCTACAGCAGAGGCAGAGATGCCAAGGCAGGATGCTGAGGGGAAGCAGTTCAACAGCCACTGGCATCCCTGTGGAGAGGCAGTGCCCAGCCACCCTGGCACACAGCCTGCCCAGTGTGGCACTGGTCTGTCATCCATCTGTGGGCTTCCAGGGGTTGGGATGAAATGCCATTCCCTGGAAGTTTCCTGGTCCGTGCTGAACCCCAGCAAGCTGGAAGTCCATGAGCTGCCTGCACTGCCAAGCCCCAGTGTCCGGGCTGGAGGGGCAGTGGTGTTGCCTGACGCCTGCCTGGGTCACCCTGGCACTCCTGGACCTCTGCCCAAGTACAGAGTCCCTCAGCCACCTACCTTGGTGAGCCAGAGGAAATCCTGCATGAGCAGGCACGAATAGGTGTCATCAATCTCCACCACAGGGATCTGGTCTTCATGGGTCACCAGGATGTTGTCATCCTTGTAGAAGATGGCTGTCAGGTAGAGGCCCCTGCATTGGAGGCAAGACAGACTTCAGTGCCACCCCCAGCTGCCAGCTCCATCTCCCAAAGGGTCTCTTTCCTGAGGGAAGAGGAGATGCCCTGCCCCAGGTCTCCACTTCTCTCCAACAGCCCATGGCAGAAGAGGCTTGTGTCTGCTATGGGAGCAGGAACCCAAAGTGTCCCAGCAGATACCATGGCCCATGACCCTGCAGCAAATGGGACAGAGATGGGCCAGCCTGTGCAGGGAACACTCTGGGTCTGGATAAGGTGGGGTGCAGGTGATCCTCAGGTGGAGCAGGGATCTGGGCACCAGCACAGCTTGGAGACACCAAGAAAACCTTTGATCTCTGGGCCATGGGATTCATCTCCACTGACATCACCAGCTCACTCCCAGTGCAGACCCTGCTCTGAGCACCCCCAGCCCCCAGTGTGCAGGCAGAGGTCTCAGGATGGGGAGCTCTGTGGCCCTGCTGGGACAGGGGCTCTCACCAACCCCGTGCACCAGCCTCTCACCGCTTCAGTGTCTTGAGAAACTTGCTGCCAGGGTGGAAGAGGTGCTTGAGGCTCTTGGAGACCGAATGCTTTCTGCTCTGGGGCTGGTTCTTGCAGGGCTCTGAGGAGCAGAGAGCAAAGGATGATGCAGCAGGGGATGAAGAGCTGATGCCAACCCGTTGAGAGGGCTCTGCTGAGGTCTCCACTGCCCGAGCTGTCTCCCTGCTCTGCTCATCCATGGCACAGACCGATTCTTGCATCACCCCAGCTGTGTGGATCACACCACAACCCTGGTGGACTCGGCTGCCCCCCTCACCTCCCCCAGCTTCCCTGGAGCACTGTGCTGTGGGCTCACCGTGGCAAATGCAGTGTTGGTGGACGGTCTTCACCTGGCCCAGCAGATGGTCCAGAGCTTCAGCCTGTCCCCTCCGCCGTGGCGCCCGGCCGTCATACTCCCGCCAGTCTGTGGGGACAGACCAGCATCACCCCCAGCACCCCTTGCCCTGGGGGAAAAGGGGCTCCTGTCCCTCCTCCCACATCATCGGGGTGTCCCCCCCATGCCACAGCGTGGCAGCAGTTGTGGGTGCTGGGCACCTCAGGGTGTGCTGGGAGATCCCCGGTTTTGTGCCACTCTTCCCAGGAACATCCAGCTCTGCACAGCACCCTGTGACCACCCCTGGCCTCCCCACAGAGTGGCAGGGACACGAGAGAGGGAAGGAACAAGGTTCTGTCTGTTGCTGCTGCACTTCACTGGCCTTAAAAAATAAAATTCTTTCCAGTCTCTTCCTCCAGGTCTTCCCCAGTTACTCCAGATGAGCACTGGGAGCTGGACTTACCTCGACAAACACATAAATAAACTCCCGCCAGCTCCACCCGCTGTGGGACGGCAGCAGGACCATGGGCAGGGCTGGGGACCTGCTGGCTCTTCTCCCTCAACTTTATATTAATTGCTTTAAACACCCCCTGTGTCCTGCCCGCTGCTGTTTTCCATGGAAAGTTCAGCTCTGTTAACTTTGGCTAGAACTTGCCGCTATTTTTAGTAGCTTTAAAAACACCCAGGGAGGTGCCTGACTATATTCTGCTGGGCCAGGGAGGGATCTCTACTGAAGGGAGAAATATTGCTGGCAATAAAAATAAATAAAGCCCACTCCTGTCTGATTCACTTCAGCCACACTCAATTGATGCCACCTGGATCTTGGTCACAGGGAATGTGACCTGTGTGAGGTGGCAAATGGGCTTTAAAGTGGGTGCAAACATGACAAGGCCAAGATAAAGCTGGGTAGTGGACTGCTGTGCCCTTGCTATGTGCATTCCTAGACATGCAAATGGATTTTTGGTGATTTCAGTGCTCTGTGGATCTGCAGTCAGAGCTGTGCGTGGTGCTGCACATCTCTGACCCATCACTGTTCACATCCACCTGTTCTCGGCGCCCTCACTGCTCCTGGGAGGAGCAGCCCTGCTCCCTGGGTGCCGCCAGCATGGTGGTACAGGATGTGATTCCATGGCCTGATCCTTGGGACAAACTCAGCCTCCCATGGGGCTGCTCCTCACTCATTCACAGCACCAATCCCATGGGACACCACACGGGCACTTGTTTTGGGGCTGGTGACAAGTGGCAGAGGCCATTTGGGAGCCCCCTCAGTCCTGAACTTTACCCTTTGGGCTGCTCCTTCCAGCTCAGTCCTTCCGGCCCTTCTCCACCCAGCACCCCGGGGTGCCTTGTGTGACATCCAGTGGCTGTATCCTCACACTTTTCCTGGAGCCAGCATGGGGAGGAGAATGCTGACAGCCCAGAGCTGATCTCTGTTGGGGCTCATGACCCCCATCCCAGTTCCATGCCAGGGAATGCCAGGTCCTTGGGTCTGGGCTGGATGGGAGAGACCATGTGGGGGCACAGAGCGAGAGGCCACTGCCACCCAGGACCATTCTGAGTCTTAGCTCAGCCACCTTCTAGCTTCCTCCGTGGGATGAGCTGATCCAGGTGGTCTGAAATGGCTCAGCCTTTCCCAGGAGGCAAGGGTAATTCGAGGCTGAAAAATCACTATTTGGCAAAGCACCTGTTGGCTGGAGGCAATATCCCAGACCCCCAGGCACAGCCTCCCTGCCTGGCCTGAGCCTCCGCATTCTGACTCTGTCCCTGGGTCTGCTCGCTGGCATCCCAGCAGTGAGAGGGACCCCTGGATGGCACAGGGAGCTGCCCTGTCCCCCCCCGCCCTGGGCTGGCTCCTGTGGGAGTGTTCCCGGGGGTACTCACTGGAAGGGATGGCGAAGGGGGGCGTGGAGGCTTGCGGGGGACCCCAGCCCTTCATGTTGTAGGCAGACACGCGGATGTGGTATGCCGTGCCCTGCAAGGAGAGCGGCACACTCAGCACGGCCCCGCCTCTCCCGCCTTGGCAGGTGAGGCAAGGAGGATTCCCCCCAGCCCACTGCTCCGGTACCCCATGAGGAGCACTCAGCTGGGATCCCACAGCCCGAGTCACTGGCTCTTACCTCCCCTCCTGTACAAAGTCCTTGTTATGAGGCACCAGAGAATCCCTGTGGCCCTGCTGGGTGGGTTTGGGGCACGCAGAGGAAGGAATGGACATTGCAAATGCCCCTCGCCAGAGCTGCTCCAGTCTGAAAGACTCAGTGCTTCTGTGGATTGGGGTGTTGGTGATCCCCTGGGGCATGTAAGGATCCAGCCCCTGGAGACAGGGAGCTGGCCCGGCACTGGAAGGGCTCGTAGCACAGTGACAGTGATTAAAGCCTCTGATTAAAGCCCAGTCAAGCTGCCAGATGTTACCAGGCCTTCAGGCACTTATGAAGGCGACAGGAGCCTGTGAACAGCTCAGAGAGTGTGATTGATGGGCTTGGAGCAGTTTGTTGCAGCGATGCTCCAGCCCCTCCTGCCACACTGAGGGCAGCTCCCGCCCTGACAGCGCTCCTGGGCTTGGCACTGCTGCCGTGCCTAAACCCCTCTCACATCACCAAGGGTGCTCTCTGCTCCCCAAATCAGTGCTCCCTGCCTGCCTACCCCTGGTAAGGATGACCCCATTTATCCCAGCATCTGTCCTTGTTCCCATCCTGAGCTCCATCCCACCACAGTCCCCGCTGGCCCAGGCATGGCTCTTGTGGTTCTCAGGGAGATAAAACAGCAGGGAGCCACAGTGCCACCAGCCATGACCTTGCTGAGCTCCGGAAGATGGAGATGGGGCTGGTCCCCCCTCTCAATGACATCGAGGCTGAGGGGTTGGTGCAGGTGGCAGAGGAATGAGCCACTGATTTATTGCCCAGGAAGAGCCTGGGTGGAGACAGGAGTGGGATGGGGGACGGAGGATAAATCAGGCGTTGGGTGAATGGGCCCGTTCTGCCTGTCACTGCCGAGTCCCCAGGCACCCTGGCAGGGACGTTCCCCCCTGTCAGTGGCTGTGGCTCTGCGGGGGCAGACAGATGCCTCTCCCAGACCCACACTCTTGGATCTGCCCAGGCTGTGCCCATGGCACGCAGCGTGGCACAATTCTATTGTTCCTGCTCAGAATGATCATGGAAACAAGCAATCATTAAGATTGGAAAAGACGTCTAAAATCACTGAATCCAACCACTGCCAATGCCACCACTAAACCATGTCCCCAAGCACCAAACACACATCTTTTGAACATTTCCAGGGATGACAAGTCCACCGCTGGTTGGGTCAGCCTGTGCCAGTGCCTGATCCCATCCCTGTGGGCTGCACTATGGCCTGTGGCTTTTCCCAGCTGTGGGCTCTCCCTACAGAGCCCTGCCTGCTGTGGGCACCCCCAGCACTCACCGACACCAGCCCCTGGATGGTGAACTGCAGGTCCTTCAGCTTGTCGATCACAGCTTCTCCCAGCAGCGGCAAGAAGGTGGGGGAGCAGCTCCACTCTACTGCAAGGAGAGATCCCGAGGTGCCATGAGGCCCTGGAGTGGGGACAGGCCACCAGGGCTGGGGCAGCATGTCACAGACAGCAGCTGCAGGGGGACTGAAGACAGCCCAGGAGATGGAGGCAGCAGAGTGAAGGTAGGAGAAAAGGCAATTCATAGCAGGGGGAAGGTCATGGGGAGCTGCTCTTCTCACCCCAATAAGATGGGGTCAGCACCTTTAATTGGTGGGTCAGAAGTGGGGGGATGGAATAAATTCTTCCAGAAGCCAAAAATATCTGGTTTAAGTGGGTGAGGGGTGCAGGACAACAAAGTCTTCCCAGTGTGCAGGATGAGGGGGCAGCCAACAAGTGACACCCCAAGTTTTGCCTTGGTGCAGGATGATGTTTGGTCTAGCTCAGAGGATTTGGGTGGTGGCCAGGCTGTCCAGCAGCCCTGACTTCTGTGCTCCAGCATAAAAGTGGCCTGATTGGGGCTTGGCCGCACTGCCCATGGCTCTGTTGGGTTGACATGGGAGGCAAGGGGTGCAAGGCACCTGCTGTGGCTGTGTGACCCTGCCCTGCTGCAGGGATCCTGGCCCTTACCTTTGTACTTGGTGACAACGGCTGAGTTGACGCTCAGGGGCTCCCAGAAGGTCACCTGCAATGAGGAGCTGCTGGCCACAGAGAGGTGGACGCTGCTGGGGGCATCTGGCACTCCTGGGGACAGAGAGTGCAGGGACTGCTACAGTGAGGATGGTCACTCTGAACCTCCCCATGTCCTTCTCAGGCCTCTCCCGGGCCCCAGGGACATACTCCCTGATGGAGCACGTTCTCCCCTCCATGCACCCATACTGCAAGTCCTAGCCACAGGATGCAGGGACCCTCTGATGGGTGCTGGTGCCACACACAGCCCCACTCCTTCCCCCGGAGCAGGGACAGCCCCCCGGCCCCCAGCCCTGCTGCGGTCACTCACGGGCATGCTCAAACCCTGCCTTCATGCGCTTGTAAAGCCGGAATCGCCACTCCCAGGCCTTGAGCTGCTTCTCCTTCTCAGAGCAGTCGGCGTTGGGCGCCTCGTTCACCACCTGTGCCATCAGCTCGTTGACACGCTGCTCCGCTTCCCGCACCAGCGTGGAGAGGTGCAGCGAGCGGCTTTCCAGGCTCACAACTGTGGGAGGGTGGGCATGGCCGTGGGGCCCAGGAGGAAAGGGAGGAGAAGGTGGTTAGGGCAAGCTCTGCCTCTGCTGGCTACAAATCCCCACCCTGAGACCCCATCCTCCCCTCCATGTCCTGGTCCTGGGGTCTATCTGAGTGCATGGTTCCCCTCGAGCCCTGCTGCAGCCTGCAGTCTCCCAGAGCCCAGTGATCGCCTCCCCACCTGCATCCAATGCCTGTGATGCCCCGCTGCACCACACTGGAGACCCAGGTGATTGGCACAGCACAGCTCCCTGCCCCAACTTACAGTGTGGGCTCTCTTTCGCTCCCGCCTGCAGCAGGGCCCTGGCGATGGGAGCATTGTTGGTCATGATGGCGATGTCCAGGGGCAGGAGGCCCTCGCTGTTGGGGGTGTTGAGGTCCAGCTCCTCAGGGCTGTAGTGCTTCAGCATCTCCTGCACCCTGTCAAGGTCCTGCAGCTCCACGGCCTCAAAGAGGGCAGCATTGCTCTGGAACTGGGTGAAAGGAGAAATGCAGCTGGGCTGAGCACAGGGCACCCTCCTCCATCCCACCAAACACCCTGGACCCTCACTAGCTCCCCATGAACCCAATCAGGGAGAGGGTGCCCTCATCCCAAGGGCTTGGGAGCATCAGTTCTTTGCAGACACAGCTGGATGATGCCAAGCAAACACCTGGACCAGCTCCAACTGAACTTGCTACAGCTTCACTTAACACATTCTTGTGCTCCTTCCAGGTTCCAGCACCACCCACACAGGGACCCTCTGTCCCCACGTGGATGGAGCCAGCAGGCACTGACCAGGTAGGACTTGCGGAGCTTCTCCTTCTCGCCCCGTCCCACCAGGCTGCCCTCGTCGAAGGAGGTGTAGTTGACGCGGAATTTCCCGGACAGGTTTCGGTAGAGCCTCTTGGCCGCGTTCGGTGAGGAAGGGCCCGGTGGCTTCCTGGCCTGTGCCAGCTGCAGGTCCCGCATCTGCTGCGTCATTTTAGGGGAGGATGACCTGGGAAAAAGACAGGAGGGAAATGAGGCACGGAGAATGTGCCAGAAAGGCAGAGGCACGTCTGCATTGTCAGGACCAAGACAGGAGCACTCCCACGTGGCACCAGTGTGAGCAGCTGCAAGGTGGATGCCAGTGCCAGCAATGCCCTCACCCATCTCTTTTCAGCTGAGGCAGATCTGCTCCTCCTCCCCACCACTGCTGCTGGCCTTGCAGGGGTGCCAAGGGGCTCGTATGATCCCTGCAGGTAAGACATTTCCATCCAGACACAAGCTGGGATGCCCAAAGCCACCTCAGGCTGCTCAGCTCTACAATTGGTCTGGATCTATCTGGCCAGGACAATCTCTCCACGCGCCGAGTCTCCACCATCCAGCTCCCACAGAGATGGGCTGCCCCATGCAGGGATGCCCGGCCCCCTCAGCAGTGAAGGCTGCAGGGCCTGGCAGCCCCCAGGCCTGTGCTGGGTGAGTGCTGTCCGTGCCCATTGGCTTGGGATAGCCTCGTGTACCCTCTCCACACACACCCGTCTACAGGAACCCATATCCTGCACTTACCACCACCACTCAGCCCTTTTGGTACATGACTTTTCTCAGAGTGGTTATTCCAGCAAAGGGCACTCTCTGGAAGTGAAGTGGGAGCAGGGAACATTAAGGGCCATTTCTAAGGGCATCCAGACAATGCCAGATCCTGATGGGGACCAGTGACCCCAGACTTCTGCTCACCAAGAGTTCCAGGCTTCACAGCTGCTTTTTACCTTCTCTATCCATTAACCTAAAAAAATCTTTTCTCTTCTCTGATTGTAGAATCACAGACTGGTTTGGATTGGAAGGGACCTTGAAGACCCTCTGGTTCCAATGCCCTGCCATTGGGACATGGTTTTGATTCTTATTTTCAATATCTACAAGTCACGAGGAAAGCTGGTGTCTTTTCTGGGGCTCTCCAGAGTGGGAGCTGTCCCTCTCCCTGCAGGCAGGACCCTCCTGACTCCACCAATACCTCACCCCACCAGTCAACATCCCCTGCTTTGGTATGAACATGGCTTTGTTGCTGTGTGGGGCTTTTGCCCATGAGTCATCCCCTATGGCATGGAGGGTTTCCACTGCATCAAACATCTGATCCCCTTCTTGCTGGAGCTCTGGCACAGTTCCCAGAGAGGAGCATCCGGTCTAAGGAGCACTTAGCATGGCTACACTTAACACAGTTTTTCTCAGTTTTACCCCATCCCCGTGTATAAGATCAGATATACAGAGGCAAAGCCTTCTCCTCCGTGCTTTATTGGTTAAATATCAAGTGCAATAAAAGCATGACATTTGGCTGAAGGTTATGCCAAAACACCCCAGTGAGGCTGTGCCTGCAGTAAGGATGTTTATAAAGCCATCACCGTAAGGCAGGATATTAATAACCACTCGCTCTGTGCTCTTTGTTGTCCTCATTTCAGATGAGGCACAGTGGGCTGCAGAAGGACTTTAATGATTTTACCTTTTATTACTGTGATATTTAAGAGTGGAAAATGCTGTGAAGGTTGGGTCCTGGCAATCATTCATCTCACCAGCTTCAGCCTGTGGATTTAGAGGTCTCCCGTGTGGCCCAAGCCATGGTGTCAAGTTGCTGCCCTGGGTGCCTCCAGGAATGGACATTATCTGAACACAGGGCTTCATGGATCAGACACTGAGCACCAAGCACAACAACCAAAGGCCCATTTGCAAAAGCAGACAGGTCTTTTGTCACTTCAGGTGGCAAAATACCCCTGAGCAGCCACATGGGAGTGGGTGAGTTTTGAGCAGCGGAGTCATACTGGTTGTGGTGGGGAGGAACGGATCAGTATGCAGCAGCATGTCACCATGGTGGGAGACACAATGCAAGGAAGGGCTGGAAAACCAGTCCTGCCATCTCTGGGACCTGCCTGGCTCTGGACATGGAGTCCTCAGCCTGTGCACACCACACGTCATGGTGGACAGGGAGCAGCTCCTGGCACGGCCTCTCCTGAGGGCTCCTCATGCCAAGGGCTCACACACAGCACACGCAGCCTTCTGCAGAGAGCAGGGACAGGACCCCACAGGGCACAGCGGTGGGACAGCGGCACGGCACTGCTCTGCACAGAGATGAGAGAAAAGCCACCTGTGCCTGAGCAGGGGGAGTTGTTCTGGCAGGAGGAGACAGGGAGGCAGGTCCTGACCCTGACATGCAAAGCACGACTGCCTGGCATATTTAGCAAAGAGAACTAAATAGAAAGATTCTACAGCAAAACCTTGCTCTTCCTCTTGTGTTTAAGTGTTCTCTGCAGCCCAAGTTCTCTCTCCTCTCCACCTCCAGCTGCTGCTCAGAGGTGAATGTGGCTCTTTCAACAGGCTCATCAACGAGATGTGTAAATTCCACTGGCTCCCCTTCTTCAAAGGCCACAATGCTCTCCCACACAGAATGCTCTTCCCTCTACAGAAGCTGGAGCAGACCCTGTTGTAACAGATCCCTGCTCCATTCGTGCCTGCAGAATCAGGGTTTAAAATGGAGTGGTGCTTTGGAGAAAAAGTTCTTTGTTCTGCCAATTAAAATACATGGCAAATGACCCAGTGCAGGCAGACTGCACAGCTGGGAGGAAGCTCTCTCAGAGATGGCAGAAACAGAGACAGAGAGAAATTTCTCACTGTTTTCCCTCCTCTGATTTGCTTTTAATGAGAAGTAAGGAGATGGAAATTATTCAGTGCTCAGGAGTGAACATCTATGTATATTAAACCAGCTGCCTCCAAGATAAAGGAGTTTCCTGCCCTGTGGCCATGAGTCATCTGGACTCAGTGAAATGGTCTTGATTTATCTAGAGCTAAGCCTTGCCCTGGAGCAACTGATAGCTGAAAACAACACCTACAGATGTCCTGCCCTCAGGGGCCAACCAGCCAACACCAGCTCACCCATTGCAAAGCCCTATCCTGCAGAGAGGTGTGGGAGGAGACCCCACTTCCTTTGCCTGAAAAATCTCAGTGCAGCCAAACTAAATTTATCCCAGCCACAATTGGTTCTTGTTGCTAATTATTGTCCTACGGTCTGCAAGCAGGGGACAGGAGCTTTGCCTGCCCCAGCACTTCAGGTCTCTGGCCATGGGGGATGTGTTTGTGACCATCAGGGAAGTGATGTGGACATCAGGTTTGCAGTGCCATAAACCCACACACCAGCAAACTCCATTGCCCTCTCCATGGAACAGGCTGAGGTTCTTTGGAAAGAAGAGTTGTGGCTGGTCATATCCATTTGGGGTCAATTCTGGGCCTCTCATGACAAGAAAAACCTTGAGGGGCTGGAGCATGTCCAGAGAAGGGAATGGAGCTGGGGAAGGGGCTGGAGCACCAGGAGCAGCTGAGGGAGCTGGGCAAGGGGCTCAGCCTGGAGAAAAGGAGGCTCAGGGGGGCCCTTCTGGCTCTGCACAACTCCCTGACAGGAGGGGACAGCCAGGTGGAGGTCGGGCTCTGCTCCCAGGGAACAGGGACAGGACAAGGGGAAACGGCCTCAAGTTGTGCCAGGGGAGGTTTAGACTGGCTATTGGGAAAATTTCTACCCTGAAAGGCAGGTTAAGCACTGGCTCAGGCTGCCCAGGGCAGTGGTTGGGTCACCATCCCCTGAGGGATTTAGAAGCTGTGTGGATGTGCCACTTGGGGGACATTGTTTAGTGGTGGCCTTGGCAGTGCTGGGTTAATTGTTGGATTTCATGATCTTGAATGTTTTATCCAACCTTAGTGATTCTAAGTATGATTCTGTCTCAGGAAACCAATGCAATAGAGGGGATTTTCTTTTTTTAAAAAGCACATGAGAATGGATGAGCATAAAGCACCTTCATTTTTTCCCTTCCTCCAGCATCACACACAAGCAAATCCACTGGGCAGTTCATAATGCGGTGTTCTGAATGTTAATGTTTGCAACACTGCAGATCTTGGCCTAGTAAAAAGTGTTAATAATTGTTGCAATTCCTTGATTTTAAATACATTTTGGTGAAGGGCGTAGCCCCTCTGAGTCTCCAGCTGAGAACCAGTCCCTGACCCAGCTGCTGTGCCCCATGACAGAGCCCAGAGCCCAGCGGGTACCTGGACAGGCAGGGAATGACCACTCTGCCTACAGGTCACCAGGCCAGACATAAGGAAGGAATTTTTTATCATGAGGGTGGTGAGGCCCTGGCACAGGGTGCCCAGAGAACTGTGTCTGCCACTGGAGCCCTTAAAGTGTTCCAGGCCAGGTTGGATGAGGCTTGGAGCAACCTGGGATAGTGGAAGGTGTTCCTGTCCATGGCAGGGGGTGAGATAAGATAAATGATCTTTAAGATGAGATAAATGATCCCTTCCTACCCAGAGCAGTCCATGATTCTATGATGTGGCTGGTGGGGACCACGGTGGCCGTCCCACGGCCCTCTCACCACCAGGAGCCTGGGCTGGCTCACCACCAGCAGCTCATGTGCCAGCCGTGCTGCTGCTGGAGGCAGTGACCTGCCAGCCACACCCCGAGGCTGCCTGCTCCCTGCTGCCCCCAGGCTGGCTGTGGGAAGGAAAAGCTCCCGGGTGCCTGCCCAAGGTGGCATCGTGAGGGCAGGCTCCAGGCACAGCACCTGGCATGAGCTCAGCACTACGCTCCGGTCCCTGGGGTCAGTGTGGGTGGCTGTCACTCCAGGGAGCTGCTTCCACCATTCCCAGCCCGAGGTAGCAAACAAGGAAGCAACAGGGCTCTGTGCAGGAGAAAAGGGGAGCCTGAAGGATGGGGGATGAAAGGTGCTCATGGTTTTCAAAGGACAAGGGTTGGTATTGGGAGCAGAAGAGGGACTGGGCCCTTGCCGAGTTTGCTGAAGCCTCACAGCCATGCAGATGTCAGTGGGGTGTTAGCACAAGATGCCAGGGGTGCTCTCCTGAACCATGCTCCAATTCTGTCCACAGGGATAGCCAAGGATGGAACAGACAAAGGACAGGAGAAGTCTAAAAACCAGTTACTAGGGAGAGACAATCCAATACAGCCAAGCTCATCTCAACCGGGAGCAAGAGGTGACCAGCACCAAGCACAGGCAGCAGGGCAAGCAGGCAAATCTGCCCCTCTGCCCATTCAGGTGAGACCCCATCTCCAAAGCTGCCCCCAGATCTGGGCTCCCAGCACAGGAAAGTGAGTCCAGAGGAGGCCACAGAGATGCTCCAAGGATGGAGCCCCTCTGCTCTGGAGCCAGGCTGGGAGAGCTGGGGGTGCTCACCTAGAGGAGAGAAGGATCCAGGGAGAGCTCAGAGCCCCTTCCAGGGAGTGAAGGGGCTCCAGGAGAGCTGGAGAAGGACTTGGGACAAGGGATGGAGGAATAGTACACAGGGAATGGCTTCCCACTGCCAGAGGGCAGGGCTAGATGGGAAATTGGGCAGGAATTGTTCCCTGTGAGGGTGTTGAGGCCCTGGCACAGGGTGCCCAGAGCAGCTGTGGCTGCCCCTGGATCCCTGGAAGTGTCCAAGGCCAGGTTGGACAGGGCTTGGAGCAACCTGGGATAGTGGAAGGTGTCCCTGCCCATGGGGGGTGGAATGAGATGGCCTTTAAGGTCCCTTCTAACCTGAGCTGTTCCATGGCTGTACAATCCCATGAGATTAAGTGGCAAGATCAACGTACAGGTGTTTCTTGAGAGAAAAATCTGAGTGTGAGAGGTCTCTCCACACCTGAACACACTTGGCCTGACCCACATCCAGGGCCATGCTCTTCCCTGTGCAGCAGGAATTCACAACTGTGGCCATGGACACTGGGACACCAACACTCTACAGCAGAGACCAACACTCAGAGCAGCTCCCCTACAGCCATGGGGACAGGAACAAGAAGTGCTGTGTCCGGCATGAAGAGGAGCTGCTGATGCATTTGGATTTTCCACTCCTTTTGCCCAAGCATAAGCAATTTTTCATGGCTGGCAAAATAGAGGCTGGATTAAAAATGGAACATGAGTAGGGGAGCCCTTCCAAAGAGTGGGATTTCATAACCCACCAAAAAGCACGCTCAGAACTAGGACCAAATGCCATGATTGGCATCCCTGCAAGGCAGCAGGGCTCATGGAGCAGCAGGCACAGCAGTTACCCACCCTGGGCTATGCAGACCACCAAGGCATTTAGGTGCTATGCAGTGACCTGGCCATGCAGACACGGAGCAACACTCCTGTTCCATGGAAACATCTGTGTGCCTAGAAAATGCACTTGCTTATTGAAACCTGGGTCCGGGGAAAGGCACCAAAGCAGACTTTGTTTGTTTGTTTGTTTGTTTGTTTGTTTGTTTCCTCCCGCTTTTCTCCCTACTTGGCAAACCTGCTGGGTTTTGTTTTGAGTGGAGCCGAAGCGAGCATGCCTCCTTTGTTTAGCAATAACCAGTAACTTATATAGATGCTGCTCCTGCCAGGACATTTTTGTTGGAGCTCCAGAAGCCCAGTGCTGTTAAACCCCAATGCACAGAGGAGCTCAGCGTGGTGTCAGGCCCCTGGGTCAGTGCAGAACTTCCTGAGCACCAGTGGCAGCACATGGTCCCTGCTGTCCCCAGGCCGGGTGCAGCGCGGTGTGTCTGTGCTGCCCGAGGAGCTCATGGCCTGTGGCAGCAGAGACCACCCCGTGGACACACAGCCCACCCTGGTGCAGCACGGCTCTGGAATGGAAAGCTGACTCCCAGCAGCTCAGCACCCAAATAAAAAGCACATCCTGGGTGAGATCTGCAATATCCAGCAATGCCCAGTGCCCTGCACCTTTCCAGGCGATGAAGAGGAGCATTCCCCCTTGGAGCACTTCCCCTCTGAGCATTCCCCCTGCGCCATCCAGGCTACTCCCCAAATCAGAAGGGTTTTGCACCCTTTGGGGAACAATTGTGCTGGGAGCACATGGCAAGGATCCCCCACCCCCCGGGTCCAGTCTTCACTCAGCCATGGCAGAAGGGACTCACACAGGCTGGACACACGAGATCCCACACCACAGGGCCGGCTGAGGGTAGGCTGTGTCCTCCTGAGGCAGAGCCATGTCCCCTGGCACAGCACGAAGGAGCCTGCTCAAATGTCTCATCCCCACTGCATCTCTCTCTTAAATCACAGGCTGAATTTGGGAAAGACGGAGACTTCAGGACTCAGAGATTCAGAGCCAACCAAGTAGATCACTCACTGACAGTGTCCCATAAAACACCCCACTGCTGCAGGCACAGCAGTGCCTTTGGGGAGGAAGGGAGAGGAGACACTTGAGCAAACTCTGCTGCAACACAATAATGCTGACGCTTCTTGCTTTTCTTTATTTTCTGAATTAGGCCTCCTGATCACTGCTTAAAAATGAGACCAGAAGGCTCTTGTGGTTCAATGCCCAATAAAATGTACCCCAAATCAGACTTTCATTTGCAGTGTCCCTGTGACATCTGTCATCACGGTCAGGGATGCTGCCAGGCAGACGCTGCCACCACAAAGTGCCACTGTCCTGGCCACGCCACGCACAGGCATCCTCCTGCACACACACCTCACACAGTGCTGCCAGGGCACGGGGACACCTCTCCCTGGGGACTGTGCTGAGGGACATGGCACAATGACTGGCTCAGCAGCCAAGGCGGGTGATGCTGCCAACACCAGCAGCCCATGAGCACCACCTTGGGCTGCAGTGAAGGGGTCACCGGTGGGCACAGCCTGGCTCCTGGCATGCCAGCCTGGCTCCAGGCACCCCAAACCATCCCTTGAAGGAGGAGATTCAACACTTCAGAGACTCACTCACTCTCCATCCACAGATCTAAGTCAGGAAGGAGATGCTGGAAGCTTCTACACCCAGATGAGCTCTGCTTATTTTACTGTTTCCACAAGGATTTACCCCAGCAGAGCTCCTGTGTGTCCTGCCCAGGGGTTCCTACCTAGAAAATCCACTTTTCTGCTTCTGTGCTGCCAAACTTCTATGGGGATGGAATTGAGTGGGTTTGTGCACTACGGGCTGAGAGCATCTCTGTCTGGAGGGGCTCGGGAGCTGCTGCTCGGGATGCAGCATCCCTGTGTGACCCACACATGTCCCTGGGGCACCTCCCAGTGCCAAAAGCCGCCGGTCCCTCCCCACCGGCACAGGCACCGGGGCCGGCTCAGCCCTGGGCTCCTATCTCCCGGCCAGGGCAAACCTTTCTCGCTGCCGCGCCACAAAGCCAGCCTTTAATTGCTGCTTGACATTAAGTATCTGAGCAAGGAAGTCTTGGGTAAATGTTCTTGCTATGGGAACACACAGTGCTGAGTCTCTTTAATTACATTGTTTTTGTTTGGCTTTTTTTATTAGTTGTGCTGCGGCTTCCCCTCCCTGACAGGCCAGCGAGGCTCACGCTAAATATGGCCGGGTTTAAAGTCCGCCGTGAAACCCGAACCGCGGCACCAGACTGGCTGGACGCGGTGCAAGCCAGGGTTACGCGGGACACGCATTCCAGCCGCCGGCTCCGGCCCCGGCCCCGCGCTCCCCCCGCCCTGCTCACACATCGAAGCCTCTCCGAGAGCAACCACCACGCTCCAAACCACCTCTATAGCTTCCTCTTCCTCGCCCTGTGAAATGCTGCTGCGAACAGCCCAACCCTGGGCCCCAGGCTGCCCCGTTTCTGTCGTGCTCATCACTTCCACACTGGCCCACATCTCCGTGGTACCCATCGAGCCCATCTCCATCACATCCGTCACTTCTGTGCTCTCCCCATCCCAAACTGCCCTGCCCCACACCTGCTCAGCCCACCTCCAGGCTGCCCCTCGGGGCCAAAGAGCCTCCTTCCCACTGGCCACACTGCTTTCATCTTCCTCTGCCCTCCTTGTTATTTTAAAGGCATTCCAGAGGATGCTGTCAGGCTTGGATGTGGTTTGGTTGGGTTGTTTGTTTTCGTACTGGAGGTTTTATGATCGTATTGGGAACAAGCCCTAATTGAGCTGCAATTCAAATTGCAGTCCGTGGGTATTTGTTTCATTTTTGGAAGGGCTCAAACGGCTGTGCAGCTTAGGCTGGAGAATGTATTTGGTTTTAACTGGAACCTGATGGAGACAGGACAGAGCAGGACAGGCTGCCCCAAGCCACGATCAAAGTTCCTGGGGAAGCCCAGTGTGGTCAGCCTGGTGCCAGGTACCCACGACACAACAGGCAGTGCTGGTTGTGATCACAGCCCTTTGACCACCCAAAAGCCCTGGCACTGTCAGGGAGGAGGCAGACAGAGCCAGAACTCCGGTGCCAAAAGCCAAGCACATAGCCCTGGGGCCTGGCTCGGTGGGAGCTTGCAGCCACCCTGCAAATCCCTGTCCCCTGCAAACTTCTGTTCCCTGTGAACTCCTGCCCCTGCAAACCCCTGCAAATCCCTGTCCCCTGCAAAGCTCTGTCCCCTGAAGACCCCTGTCCCCTGAAAAATGCTGTCCCCAGACAACCCATGTCCTACGAATGTCTGTGCCCGCCAAATCCCTGCACTCTGTAAACCCCTGTTCCCTGCAACCCTCTGCGGGGGTTTGTGAGCTTGTTCTTGTCTGGCCCCCAAAGAAAGGGAGCCCAGCACCCCAGAGGGAGCTCAGAACCACTGCTGGCTGCTCCTGGCTGAGTCGGGAGCTGCTCCAGACTAGAGCTGCTCGCAGAGAACAGGCAGCAAGAAGGGGCAGGAGCTGAAGGTCAGTGCCCAGACTGCCCTTCATGGGAACTGTGTGGTATCACCTTCTGCTGACCGTGTCCCACGCCCACTGCCAGAACCAGTGTTTAGTCCCACACCCAAATGTGCTGATGCTTCCAGCACCAGCAGCCAGCCAGACCTTTGTAGGTAGGGACGGCTGGGCAGGCAGACAGAGGGACCAGAGAGCACCTGCTCTGCTCCACTCCTGTCCTGCCAGGGTCTCACAAGCCCAGATGCTGGAGCAGGTCGGCAGAGCTCTAGGAGACACCCTCAAGCCACTAACACCACGCTGTTTAAATCAGACTTCCGCATGGGGAAGCAGATGAGCCCCTCTGTCAGGAGGAAACCCTATCCCAGCCTGGCCTACCAGGAATGAGCAGCGCTCCTGCCACAACTGCATGTGTGCAAACTCCGCTCCAGGGGATCAAATGCAGGAGCTGAGTCATACCACATCTGAAATCAAAGATCACTGAAAGCAAAAGAAGGGAGAAAAGGTATCCCTGTGGGTTCACAGGGGCCCACTTGGGATCCAACAAGAGCAGGAGGTGGATGCTCAGCACAGAGATGCCCGGGGCACAGCTGGCATGCTGGGAGGAGTGAGAAGGGATGTAAGGTCACACTCACCCAAACCTGGTCCTGTCCCCTTCCTTGGGGTCCAACGAACACTTCTGGGGAGGGAGCAGGGCAGAGCCCATGGAGCCAGAGGCTGTTCCACTGAGAGAAGGAAGGGGGCTGGGATGGCCAGCCCAGCTGCTCTGTGGGCTGCTGCCATGTACCTGCACCCCACCAAAAATCCTAGGACCTTCCAGGAGCCAGGAAGAAGCACTCACCTGTCTGTGACCAAGAGAGCTCGAGCTTGTGCCAGAGGGATGTCATGTGTTTTGTCATGGCCTCACCCCAGGGTATTGTCCCACTGTCTCCTCACTCCCCGGACACCACCAGGGCTCTCCCCCTGACAGCACTGCTGTGCCTTTTCCTGGCATGGTGGGGTCCACCCTCAGGCCCCTCACTATGGTTCAAAGGTTGGGTGAGCTCCTGGTTCTGCTGGAAACAGGGCTCCAGGGAGCCCCATCCCCACCGCCCTGCCCTGAGGCTGAGGCTGGCCCGGTGTGGGGGCACAGCTCTGCGTGCTGGGGGCTGAGACCTGCAGACTCATCACAGCAGTGGGAGCCAATCCATTTGACCCAGACCTGCAGAGAACCGAATCCTTTAACCTCCTGCGCCACCTGGTGCCACCGGGAAGGACGTGCCACCCGGATGCGCCTCCCGGCGGAAACCATCTCTTCTCCGGAACCATCAAATGGTAGAAAAATGGCCCAAGAAGGTCTTCTGGGGGTCTCCTGAGCTCACTCCCCCATGTCTATGGCTGGGCTCCATCCTCAGCCACCTACATCTCACCTGTACTTCCCACTCCTCCAGTCCACCACTAGGATGCTCCTTCTGGTGGAAACCCACCTCCATTCCATCGTCCCATCCAAGACATCCAGCCAGATGGGACCAGCACATTCTGATGGAAACCAGGCTGAAGACTTGCAGAGCTGCACCCAAAGGGGTTACAAAAGGGAGCCCACAGCCACTGATCTCGGCGGGGAGGAGGAGACATCGGCCAAGTCACAATGGAAGAGCAGACAGACGCACACACCCGGCTCCAGAGCTGCTGCCCAGCTGGGAAGTGTTACTGGAGTCAGAAAGCCGCTTCCCGCTGGAAGGCGCCCAGCAGGAGCCAGCCAGCAGTGCTGGGCATGCCGGCCACTGCCCACAGACTGTTCCTGGCACGGCTACCAAGAACAGCCACCCCCATGGGGATCTCCCTGGACCAGCATGCCCCAGGCTGGCAAACCTCTTGCCTGGCACAGCTTTATGCCAGGATTTGCTCCCAGTTTGCTCCAGATCAGGTCTCTGCCCAGCACCCACCGGGATCTTCTCTGACCACCCCACCACGTTGCCCTGGGGCTGGTCTCATGCCAGCACCACCCAACTCATGAGCAACACCAGAGGGGCTGGGTCCCTGCCAGCCAACTATAACAGTGTCCCCATGGAGTCAGGGTCCACAGCCTGCAGTCTGAGAGGAGAAGCCAGTTTTTTCCACCATTTTGCTAGAAAACACCCTACAAGTGCCCGAGCACTCTTGTAACCGCACTGAGTGGGGACAGTAACCACCAGCAGGGCCTCCTTCCAGCTGGGGCTTTCCTGCTCCTTCATCAGACCAGAGCTTTCTCAGCTCATGTGTCACTCCTCTCTCTGCAGAGAGCTCTGAAATACCATCAAGTAGAGAAACCCCAGCTGAAGATAATAGCGTCTGTGGAGGAATTTCCAAAGCCCCCAGGACAGCAATTAGAAAAAGTTTCCACTGTAATATAAAAGAGCAACTTTGAAAACCATAGGGATCACCAGGTCAAACCTCCAGCTACCAGGCCCTGCTCAGCCTGGACTTGATGGCCTTGAAGGTCTTTCCCAGCTGTAATGATTCTGTGATTCTGTCCCTCCGTGCATGGACGTGATGCTGCTGAGCTCACCCATGGGACAAACACCCTTTCCCAGGTCTCACGTGACAGGAGCGTTTCCTCAGCTTCTCCTCCCCCCTAGTCACTGCCCAAGCTGGCCTGAGCTCTGCTCCTTCTCTCTGCTGAGGGTGAGAGGCAGGTGATGCCCACAGCCATGCTATGCGTGGGAAATGGGGACAAAGACAACATTGTCTTGGGTGAACTGCTTTTGAGACTTGTTATTGGGAAACAGCTCCTTCAGCCACCACTCCTGACCTGGACTTGTGTGGACAAGGCGGTGTCCCTACAGAAAGGGACGGAAGGACACAGAGTGGCCAGAGTCCCTTTGCAAATGGGGACACCAGCAGCTGGTGCCTGAAGAGCTCCTCCAGGCGTGCCTAGCTGTCACCCTAAGCTTTCTTGCCTTGTCAGTGTTTGCAATTTTGTAGTGGAGATTCTCACACGGTTTTATGTAAACTATGTATATATTTAGAATTATCTACTTGGTTTACATATTTCTCCTCTGGGAGGAGAAATATGATTGATGGTGATGTTCACCTACGAGGTTGGAGAGGTGGCAACCTGTGTAGCCAATCTTTTGCCTTCTGTAAAAAGTGTATATAAATGGAGTCAGAAAAATTAAAATAGGACTTTCCTGCCTGACTTTCTGCTGTCTGCCTGGTCCTTTGTGTGTCCGGCACTGCGACATCTAGCCACGCTTCCTAGTGGCTAACCGTTTGACCAAATCCATGTTGAGTTCCACAGGAATGCAGCATCCCTGCCAAATTTCAAGTCTCTTTTTCAAAGAGTGGAGACACCAGAAGCCCTCAAACAAAGAGACAGGAGGAAAAAAAGAGAAATTGGCAAAGCTATCATTTTCCCCCAATCTTCTGCTGAAAATTGGGAAAAATAGAGGAAAAAAAAGGAGAAAGTTCAGCCTGCGGCAGAAAAGCACAGAACAATCCAGCCCAAACAGTTAAAGCCTGGCAAAGGTAAAAGCAAACAAACTTCCACTGGGAAGTGCTGTACAGCCCTACCAAGGGTGAGCTGTGGTGCCCTCCTTGTCCCTCCATGCAGCTCACAGGGATGACTTCCCGCAGCTCAAAAGAACAAGGGTGGCAGGGGCTCTGGCCCTGGAGATGGGAGGTGACAAGGGGGACAAGAAGACACACCACCTCCAAGACCTCCCAAAGCCCTTGGAACTCTCCTCCTCACACAGTTACACCAAACAGGACCTTTGAGCCACACACAACCAGCTTGGGCCCCTCCATCAGCAAGAGGCTGGGAAACATCTCCAGAGCTGGTGGTCCCAACACATGGTGGGTGCTACTGCCTCCCTCCTCCCCCCCTTCATCCCCTGAGCGGTGGGGTGAGGGGTGGGGATACCCTCATGCTCTTCAGACACCCAGCTCTTCCCACCATGCTCCTCACCCTGCTGCAAGAGTATCCTCAGGACCAGGATGCTCACAGAACTGGAAACCCCACAGTTCTACTGTGCCCTGCCACATGCTGGCCCAGGATGCCACAGCTCTTCCCTGTGTTCACACGGGTGGATCATGCTGCAATCACACCTTCCCATCACTGATCCAGCAAGGCCTCAGCCCTGAGGGCCTCCCTTGCTCCATTACCCCAATTTTTCTGTGGTCTGAAAGAAGACAAGGGAGGTAGCAAGAGTGATCTCCAGATAAAGTGTAGAGCATCATGAGAGGGATTTAACTCTCTCACAGACCATCTGGGTGACCCTGAGCAGGCCACTAAAGCCCTGGTGCTGCGATGGGGTGCCCACCATCCCCTGAGACCAGGAAGAGCAAAAGTTACAGCAGCACAGTCCCAGTGGCACACAGGAACAGTTACATCTGTCTGCTGGTGTTTCTGCCTGGACACCAAGAATTACAGAATCCTGGAGCAGCCAGAGCTCAGAGGGACCCACAGAGGTCACAAGTCCAACCCCAGGCCCTGCACATATCCCCCAACAGTCCCACCCTGGGCATCCCTGGCAGCGCTGTCCAAACACTCCTGGAGCTCTGGCAGCCTCGGGGCTGTGCCCATTCCCTGGGGAGCCTGGGCAGTGCCCAGCACCCTGTGGAGAAAGAGCCTTTTTGAGAGATCCAGCCTGAGACTCCCCTGGCACAGCTCCAGCCATTCCATGGGTCCTGTCCCCGGTCACAGAGAGCAGAGATTGAAGCTGTCCTTGTGCTTCAGGATGAAGTGATCATGCTGGTGCATGAGGAAGGCAGCCTTGGGTCCCTGTGCCATGCAGGATCCTGATCCTGACCTGCCTGCATCATCAGGAAAGAAAACGGCCAAAGAAACTTTGAGTTCATGTGAAGTTCACCCAAGTTGAGCTCTGCTCCATAAGCAAAACTTTCCTGCCTGCCACGAGCCTTCCAGAGCTCATGACCAGGGCAGAGCAGGGCCAGGACTGTGCTGGGAGGAAGGGATCTCCTGGCAGAATGCGTCTTCCACTTGCAAAGAGACCAGGGAATTCCACCTCCTCGCTCACAGAGCTGCAGGAGTGTGCTCAGTGTTGAGGTTTCCCTCACACCCCACCCGGACAGCAGCAGGACACCAGGCACAGACAGGGAAAGCAGGAGCACTGACTAAATGTCACAGAAGTTTATCTGTGTCCAGAAGCAGCCTTCTCACTTCCCAGGATTTGGCCCGGTGCTTTGCGGGATTCCAGGGCACAGGAAACCCAACCCAGGCCGCCTGCCTGCACAGACCCATGGGCACAGCAGGGCTTGGCTCTGGAGCCTGGCTCAGGCAGGGAGGATGGAGCAGGAGGATGGGGCATGGGCAGGGAGAAGGCATGTGTCAGGCCTCGAAGAACCTGCACCAGCAAACCCTTGCCCCCGCCTGGTCCCACTTCCCAAGGAGCTCCAGAGGCAGAGCAGCCCCTCCCGGGACCACAGCCCAGCCTCACCACGTGCCTCTGCCCTTGGGGCAGGTCCTTGGCCTGGGACAGCAGGGACATATCTCCCAGCAGTTTCTGATGGGTCACCTCCTCAGGATTGGTGTCCTGTGACACAGGCCAGGCTGATGGCTCCAGCACACAGGGGGACTGAGCACCCTACGACTCCAGAGCCTGGTGCACAGTGACATTTAAACCCAAAAGAATTCAGATTAAGATTCTACCTGCCTGCATCTCCTCAGATTACCTCTGCTCCTGTCACTGCCTCTGACCACAGTAACTGTCTCCTCCTCCCCAGTGAAGATGCTTAGGAGTAAGAACACTGTTTGGGGATGAAAAAAAGATAATTTTTTTAGAACCTGCTCCCTGAGCAAAAGTTTCAGCCTCTCTGGACACCATTCCCAGTACAGAAACCTTGATCTTGGTGCCCTTAGCTACAGTGCCAGCACAAGCTGATGTACAAAACCTACCAGGAAAATCTGACTTGCCAGCCTGGAGCTCAGAGCAAGCCCACAAAGTCACCTGTGGGTCTGGGGGATGGCCAGCACAAGATTCCAGATGCCAGGTGTCCAAGAGCAACAGCAGCTCCTTCACCAATAGCTTTCAGAGACTCAGAGGATCCTGGAATGGCTTGGGTTGGAAAGGACCTAAAAGATCATCTTGTCCCAGTCCCTCTCCAAGGGCAGGAATGCCAGAGTGCCTGAAAAAGGAGGTCAGCATTGCCATGCTCCTTCTGAAGAGTGAGAAGCTGAGGGACAAGGAGGGCCAGCTCTTGTCCTCAGCTGCTCAGTGGGCCAGGAGAAGCCACAGGTGCCACAGGTGCCACAGTCCTCTCTGCAGTGGGTGAAGCTCAGAAGCCCTGGCAAGTCAGTTTGGGCTCTCATCTTAAACATGGAGTCTGGGGGTGGAGAAGAGAAGCAAGACCAGGGGAAGAGGTGAGTAACCATGATGCCAGGTCATCCTGCCCTCTCAGGGGCCTCAACAACCCCATTCTCAGAAACCTGCAGGGTTTGTATGGAGACCACAGCTCAACAAGCCAGAGTCCCACACAAGGTGATGGTGGCTCTCTCTGGGGCAGTGGGCCAGAGCCCCCCCTGATAACACCAAGAAGAGATGTTCCTCAGAGCTCTGCTCATCTCCGCAGCTGTTCTGCAGGCATGCTTAACAAACCCTATGGAATGGCATATGTTCATTTTTCAAAGCTCACAAAACCGACCTTTTTACAGCAAATCAAGAACGCAACACAAGAAAGACGTCGACTTGTTGGAGAGATCTCAGAGGAGGCCATGAAGGTGCTCCCAGGGATGAAGCCCCTCTGCCCTGGAGACAGACTGAGAGAGCTGGGGGTGTTCAGCCCAGAGAAAACTCTTGGAGACATCAGAGTCCCTTCGGTGCCTAAAGGGAGCCTGCAATGTAGTGGTGTGCTTTTGGTTTTCTGTATTAGTTTTCTGTATGTATTTATTCCTTGCTTTTATACTGTTTTTATAAGTTGTAATGGTTTGTTCCATGTACCCCATGTTTAACCCTTCATGGTTTCCCCTGAGTTATAGTTATGTGTCAGTCATCAGTTAAGGACCCCCAAGTCCTGTCAGTCACTTCGGGGCCTCACCCTGTGTCTGGAAAGTTCCAAGGAGAGCATCAAATGACTGACCAGGATCCAATGAGTTCCCTCCCTTGCGTTATTGATTTGTTATAACATTTCTCATTTATGTACAGTCACACCCTTCACACCCTGAACTGGTTCCAAGCTGTACCCTACCCCCTGCTCCTCCCCTGTTTAGAAGGCGCTGTACAGAGAGGAACCCCGCTCTCCTGGGCGACTTTCTGGTGGACACATGGCCCTGCGTGGGCCTCAATAAGCTCCAGCAGAAGTTCCCCATCAGAGTCCTTCCTTTGTTCCTGGCCATTGCTCACGCTGCCGCTGCAGTAAGGCCCCACAGGATCTGGGAAGTGTCTCAGGATAACGAACCTTCACTGCGGCCGGTGCCAGGGCTGGCCAGGCAATGTGGGACAGGGGTCCCCAGACACACCGGACCACCGCGCTGCAAGAGGGCTGAAGAGGCAATTTTTGGAAGGACAGGCAGTGACAGGACAAGGGGGAATGGCTTTAGGCTGAAGGAGGACAAATTTAGATTGGATATCGGGAAGATTTTCTTCCCTGCAAGGGAGATGAGGACCTGGCAGAGGGTGCCCAGAGAAGCTGTGGCTGGAATTCTCTGGAATTGTCCAAGGCTGGGTTGAATGGGGCTTGGAGCAGCCTGGGATAGTGGAAGGTGTCCCTGCCCATGGCAGGGGTTGGAATGTGGTGACCTTGAAGGTCGCTTCCAACTCAAATCATTCCATGGTTCTATGAAGGCTAAGGAGAGCTCAGACCTCTCCAGGGCAGGGATAGGCAAAACAAAGCA
Organism: Cyanoderma ruficeps; assembly: GCA_008694505.1. Classification (NCBI taxonomy): domain Eukaryota; kingdom Metazoa; phylum Chordata; class Aves; order Passeriformes; family Timaliidae; genus Cyanoderma; species Cyanoderma ruficeps. The sequence continues at coordinate 272,554 of VZDJ01000036.1, read as the reverse complement.
CATTCCATGACTGATTGTATGAAACCATTAGTAAGAACTCTCCCCTGACTATAGACAGGAGATTTGTCTCCCAGTTACTGCCTGATGAGCCCTGGCAAGCCCTGTTGGGACACTTCTTGGATGACTCTGAACAGACCTGGAGGGGGCTCAGGTGAACCTCTGCACCATGGACAGGGTGAAGACCATATGCAGGTTCTCAGGGTGACACTGGCAGCTGCTGCCCAGTGTTCAGTTCCACTTTGGATATAGCCAGGCACGAACCTTGCTTTTTCCTGGCCTGAAATCCATCAGTGCACTAACTGGCACTGCCTATGTGGAAAATTCTCCTCCACCTTGCCCAACACTTCCGTGTGGCAGAAGATCTTCATCCCTGTCTGACCCTCCCTGTTACCAGAAAAATAAAGGCAACAAAGGCAAAGTGAGACAGGGAGAGGAACATCCCTGGGGAGGGAACTTCTGGGGTAGATGGATTAATAGTTTATTTTGAGGAGAAAGGGAGGGAATGTGGAAGTCAGGAGTGGAAGGGAACTTAATTTCCTTCTCTGACCTCCACCAGCAAATGTGGAGGCCATTTGGGCTCACAACTTCCCTGAAAAGCATCCAGCCCACACAGGAAGAGTGAGCACGAGGGATGGGGAAGAGTCAGTGTGCAGTAAGACTCCATCAAAGGGGGAAAGAGGTCCCAACACATCCAAGGACATGCTCCTCCTTGTCCCAATGTCCTGGGCTGACTCCTCCCTTCCATCTGGCCTTCCCACAGAGCATTGCCCATCCTGCCAGCATGCAAGCCAGTAGATCCAATATCAACCTGGCACTGTGAGACACCCTCCAGGAAGATAAACAGGAGGTTCCTGAAGCCCTGGCAGGCAGAATTGTCTCTGCCAGAGGAAACTATCTAAGAGCAGAGGAAACCTGCCCCACAGTGACTGCCACTGCTCAAGGGACAAGGGAGGATTAAAAGTACTGGAATACCTTAGAAGTGCCAGGTGCCATCTGGATATGTCCATGCTTCTGTGTTTCCTGACCCAGTGTCTCCAGAAGCATCAGCAGCAGGACCAGTGATCCCTTCTGCTCCTGGGGATGGAGGGAAGTGCAGCCCGGCATTCCAGAACTGGAGTGGGCTGCTGCCCTTGCTGCAGCTGCTGTAGACCTGCAAATCCTCCACACTGCCCTTCCCCAAATCCAAACTGCCTCATGGAGAAGGAGGTTCATGGCTGGATATCTGAAGACCTGACCAATAGCAGGAAATCAGGACTATTATGGATATTCCCATTAAAAGAAACATACTGAGATACTTTTGTGTGCTGGATAAGGGGATTGGGAGAGCAAAAACCTTCCAAATCCAGTGCACTGGCATTATGTAGTGTTGAATAAGGGGGAATGGCTTCACACCAAAAGATTTAGGCTGGATATTGGGAAGGAATTGTTCCCTGGGAGGGTGGGGAGGCCCTGGCACAGGGTGTCCAGAGAAACTGTGGCTACCTCATCCCTAGAAGTGTCCAAGGCCAGGTTGGACGGGGCTTGCAGCTACCTGGGATAGAGGAAGGTGTCCCTGCCCATGGCAGGGGGTGGAATGAGATGAGCCTTAAGGTCTCTTCCAACCTAAACCTTCCTATGATTCCATGGGAATACCAGGTGGTGTGGAAAGGCTTGACTTGTGCTGGGATTGAGATACCCATGAGGTTTCCCTTTCATGCCAAAGATTGTGACACCTCTGCAATTTCCCGAGTATATCCATGGGGCTTGGGTTGCCTGCTGTGGAAATCCACTGGCACTGTCCAGGCAGAGGAACGTCCATGGAGAAGAACCAGTGGAGATCCTGCAGGATGAAGAGCATCCTCCACACTCTTCAGCAGGGACCAAGGCATCCATCCTGCTTTGCAGATCCTGGCCATGGGAAATGCCAGAGGGATGATGACAACAATACAGAACAAATCAGGCAATTGGGATATCTAAGAGAAATTAAAGTGGACTGAGAAATAATCTTATCGGAGGTATCAGCTACCAGCAGAGGGAAGCGGCCAGAGCACCAAATCAACACAATATTTTATATTTGTCTTTTAAATGTTATTTGTTGCCTGTGCTCTCAGAGAGGAAGGGATCTGGCTGAGGGCTCTGGTCCCAGAAAGGGAGAACCTGGACATCAGTCTTCTCTGAACATGTTCCTTCTGTTTCTTCCCCAAAGGGCTCAATTTCTCCCACTGCAGTGACACGAGAAACAAATGGGGATGACAGTGCTGGACCCGCGGGAGCCTGTGGCAGCACAGAGAGGGTCCAGGCGTCACTCTGCTCCCAACCTCTCCAGCCTCATTGTAATCACAAGCTGAGCTGCCTCTCCTGAGAAGAGGAGGAAAACTGGGCTCCCAGAGGCTTGTGGCATCAGGAGGGGAGGGACAAGATCTTTCCTTTCCCATCTGCACCCACAGGTCAGGCTGCTCCTGGCTCCCTGCTGGCAGCATGAGGCAGCAGAAGCAGAGCTGCAGGGACCGAGGCTCCTCTGCCAAAGCTGCCTCCGGGCTAAGGACTGGCTGCAGCACCATGTCAGTCCCACAGGGACCAGCAGTTGCCCTCCAGCCTCTGCCTGCCTGCAGGCAACTCAGAAAATGACGATAAAAGGTGATCGTTCACAAGTTAATTATTCCTTTGCAATGTTTTCCTGAGGTTAACCTGACTTTCAGGGAGATGTTTGGAGGGCTTGCTCCTCCCCACCCCCATCAGCATGTCTTCCACAGTCACTGTTAAATCACTGTCCCTCCAGCTCTGGGGAGGGGGATGTGAACCCCTGCTCCCTCAGCACATCCAGAGGCACTGGCCATGGTTATTCTCAGGCTGCCGGGGACACAACCAAGCTCTTGAACCACGTTGCTCCATGTGTAGCTCAACACCAGGAATTCTGGGGCTCCCTAACCGGCATCCACCTCCCTCCCATAGCAGTGGGGTGGGGGGATGGCAGCACCAGGACAGCCAGCAGAGCCTCTGGCACAGGAGTGCCCTTGCAGACAGAGCCCTCCTTGTTCGCCGGGGCTGCAGCTCCTCTTGACCACATTTATGGCCTCTAAGCCAATTCTGCAGCATCCTGCTGATGGCGACGTCCATCTGCCACCCCGGGGAAGCTGCACGGAGCCCCGGGCAAGGGGCCCTGCCACGGGCCGGCTCCCCGGGAGCCCGGACATCCTGGCACAGCCCGGCACAGTGTGGAAGTCCAGCTCCCATTCGGCTAATTCAATAAGACGCAGATACCATGACTTCATAAGGCACAGAGGCTCCACAGCTATTAGGGGAATTGGGAGCAGGGGGAGGAGGAGCTGAAATAGAGAAGGGATGGAGATGGGGAGGGTGGAGAGGGGGAAGCTAAGACAAGCAGCAGAACAAAACATCCCATAAATCATCAGGAGCTGCTGAAATACCAGAACAAATGACCCCATAGCTTGGCCATTGTTCCCGAGCGAGGGCTTAAAGCGCTCCCAGTTGAGACAAAGCGCCTCGCGTTTCGTTTCAGCACCGCGCCGGCCCGGCCAGGACCCGCGCTCGGCACAGCCGGGCTGGGGGACTGTGTGTCACCTCGGACCCGGCGGCAGGGGGGCGGTGACGCTCTCGGCAAGGCTGGGTCACCCACAGAAAGCGCTGCCAACGCGGTGCCCGCGGCTCAGCCTGCCCGGAGCATCCCCTTGCTCCCGCATGTCCCCAGAGCTCCCAGGCTCTCGCATTCCTCCCCTTCCACTGCAAGGCTCAGGGCCTCATTTTCCTTGTTTTCCCTCACTCAGGCTAAGAGCTTCCTGGTCTAGGAAGAGAAAGAGCTCCAAGACTTGTCTGCAGCGAGACAGCTCGAGCAGGGCTGTGAAACCTGGAGGAGCTCTGAAGCCGCCGTCTTCATGGTGCTGCTACTCTTCGCCTTTCAAAAAGTTGATGACAACTCACTTTGCGCTGGCTGACTGGCAAAGGGACAAATGTCACACACAGAGTCCTGGGGACAGTCCCACACAGCTGTGGACAGCTGTGGGAACAGCACCAGGCTCTCAGTGAGCTGTGCAATAGCAGCACTCCCATGCACTGGATCAGGAACAGTGGGATGGATCAGTTGGCAGCTTGGCATTCCCCCAAGCCCTGCAGCTCCACCAGGACCACGGCACTTCGTGCCAGGAGGTGAGGACCCCATGGATGGGGACAGGCCATCAGGCTGCTTGCCCACAGCAGTGACAGCACCAATGCTAGGAGGCACTTCCACAGCAGGGATTCCATGGCTAGCCATACAGGGAGAACCTTCACACCACTCGAGACCACTCAAAGAGGAAATATTACACTATGACGCTTCAAATAACCTTCATGAAAATTGTTCCCTTAAAAAACTTCTTCATAATCAAACCCGAAGCACAAGGCAGAGTGCAGCAGCAGTCGTGGGTGCCACCTCCACCAACCAGAGGGTGCCAGCCAGGTTCCTATGTCCGGTGGCTCCTGCTTGCTTGGCACCTTCCACCCAGGCCTGTGTGGTCTGCACGGTGGCTGCCGGGCTGGCAGCACCCTGCACATCCCAGCAGCGAGGAGCTGGGATCCAGCGCCGTGCCAAGGGTCAGGCAGGAAAAAAAGCTGCAGGCAAGGCTGAGCCAGAGGCAGCTGCCTGTCGCCAAGAACAGACACGCTGCTGCCAGCACGACTTCAGCCTCGTGGTGGGCAGCCAAGGAGCAGAACCGAGATAACGGCATGAGGGGAGACAGGAATGCGCTGCATTTTTCCTGAGCCGCCATGGGAATAGGCTATTCCAGCCATGGATCACAGCGAGGCTGGCTGACAGGGAAAGCGCAAGGAGCTCAAGGAGAAAAAGCAGCGAGTAAGCAATGAAGAAAAAAATAGAGGGAAATCAGGGCGAACAAGGGGTGAGTATTGGAAAAGCATTGTGGGGGGAAAGCAAGCCCAGGAACAAACAGAAGGAAAACCAGAGCTAAAGCTAGAAAGGAAAAGGAAGGGACAAAAGGATTTCAGAAGGACAAACCTGCCAGGGCTGAAATCCCCAATGAGCAATGGAGCTCAGAGGATGCGAGAGGCAACAGAAGCTTCAAGCTCTGCCCACTCAAGAGCAAACCAGGGATGGCAGCCCTTCCATTGGATTAACCCTCACTTAAGAGGGAAGATGAATGTGGAGCATACCTCAGGTAACAGGCACTGGAGGAGAGGAGGCCTCAGCTCATTCTAAGTGGGGAGAACAGGGATTGTTGGAGTTTTGGCATTACTGTAGGACAGCGTGAGGTCTCCATGGGAATCACCAGCTCTCACCTTCTTCACCCCAACAGCAGAATGTGGTGGGCTTCAAGTCAAGAGTGCTTTAGTAGCCTTGTGCTATTTAGGCTTGGGAGCTAGATTAGAACCAGAGACCACACAAAGCAGAGCTTTAATAAACGAAATCCCAACTCAGTTACCGGGTTTTGCCTCATTTGGAGCACAAGCTGCCTTGGTGACCCAGCACACACCATCCAGCAAAGAGGACAAGGGATTCAGCAGACCTGGGCAAAACCAGACATGTGCAGCCCCCAGGTTTCTCCCAAAGACTGGGAAAGCTCCTCTCCAGCACCTCCCAGCAGCAGGACACCAGCACCATGGGCTGAGGTGATCCGGCACGTTCACAGGCCCGAACACTGGGGATTTTGTGCCAGTGGCTTTAAAAAAATACCCTAAAAAGGGTCTAATAATGAAGTATTTATTTCAGTAAACAACGTATGAATGAAAGAAGTGTTTTCTCAATACTTCAGTTTTTCTCTGCCTTCTCTCCCTTCCCCCCAGCAATTTTGTTTCTAATAAGTGGAACTAACAGGCCTTCGCTCGCTGCTGGCCGGGCTGGGGAGCACGGCCGTGCCCCACTGGCCTGGTGCAGCACAGGAACATGTGCCGTGGGAACAGAGCCACCTTGTCCTGGGAGAGCACGAGCCATCAGCCTGTCCCAGCCACTGAGATGTGCTCTGATGGACACAGGCACGGTGAGACCTCCCTTGGGAGCATCCCTAGGCTTGGCAGCAGCACAGGACATCCAGCCCGTCATTCATTGTGGCAGCAAAGAACTGCTCCTCCTGGCCCAGGGCTCCTGGCACTGGAGAATGCCAAGTGGAGGGGAAGGCATCTGTGTCCTGTCCTATCTGGCTGTGCTCAGGGCAGGAGCACAGTGTCAGGCAGACTCTGTGATCCTGTGCAGCTCCTTCTCTTGTACCTCGGCTCCTTCCACCCCTGCCTGAGCACCTGAATAATTGGGAACACTGGAAAACACTGAAAACTCAGCTTACTCTGTGTGGGGATGGATTGTACTGACAATGCTTTGGGAGGAATTTCAAGCAGGAAACTCTAATCCCTGCCCCAGACTGACACCCAGCTTTTCAAAGCAAAGAGCAGGATGATGTCATGCTTTTCTACCTCCTCCTTGGCAACAGGCAACAGCAGGTAGAGAAGCTGTCCTTTGCCTTCAAGCCTTGGGGTCAAGATGGGCAGGATTCTCAGAAGCTGCTGATTTGGGAAAACATGGTCCATTGCTCTTCCATGCCACTCCCACCCATGGGGGAGTCACACACAGTGTGGGTGTTCACCTCTGTGCAGAGGCAGGCAAAAAGCAGCAGTGGTAACCCTGGCTTCTAAATACAGACAGATTCGATGCAGGTAGGTATTTGCTCTGGAAGACAAATTAGGCATCTGTAGATTTGCCAGGATATTTGCCAGGATATGAGCCAAATTCCCATCAGCCAGAGCACTGAGGAGCACCCTCACCTGCAGCCCAGGATGGTGTGGAGGGACTAACTGAGGATGCTGATCCTGCTGTGATGAGCAGAGATCCCTGGTGATGTACAGGGAACACAGAGAAAAGCTGTTTCACACCAAGGAAAAGGCCAGGAGATCCCTTAGCAGATCATGGCTGCAGAGAAGGCTGGAAAAATCTCCACATGCCTCTCTGAGGACCTGTGCTTGTGAGATGGGTCCCCAGCCCACTGCCACCCCTCATCATTGTGACCCTCTGAGGTGACCCCTCCTCTGTGCCCTGCCAGCACCTGAGCTCCAGCAGCTCGACCCACCCGATCCTGGCTGTCATGGTGATGTCTGATCCAGCTCAAGACATCTCCAAGCCACGGATAAACCCCCCAGCACAGGGGGAGAGCCTTGCCTGGCTGTGCCTGTGTCCCTGCAGGATGGAGACATCAGCTCTGTCTCCCTCAGCCTCACAGCCCCAAGCTCTGGTGTGATGGCACGTGGCAGACCAAAGGCAAAGGCGGCCCCTCCTCACCCAGAGCTCATTTCCAGGCTGCTTTGCAAAATCCCTCTAAAAGAGCATCATCTACCACTGCTGCGAGTCACTGCTGCACAAGGTGGTTTGCCAAAAGCAAGACAGATGGTTTCCCCCAGGAAAACACCATGGAGCGGGGAGAAATGTACCACAAATATCCCCCAACAGGGCTAAACTGGGACCTGGGGGCTTCAAAGACACGTTTAGGGAGGAAAGAGATTTGCTGGCTTCTCGTGCTTCTTCGTTATGAATAAAGACAAACTCTGATCGTGTTTAATGAGCACTTTGTTGTTTCCCTATTTGCTACATTACAGATTCACCTATTTGTCTCTTTGGGAGATTCAGAGTAATTGCAGACCAGGTTTCTTCATGACATCCTCTTAGCAAAGGGAAGAAAGTTGTGTAAGTAGAGAAGAAAGCAGTCTGTCCCCAAATATCCTAAATTCTTTGTCTGGTTCATTAATACCTGGTGAGCTTTGATGCTCAAGGAACCTCACGGATAGAGGAAACCTTTGAGGAGGGTTCCACAGTCTCACACTGAAGTGTTAGAACACACAATAAATGCCAAAAAGATCTCCAAAAAAAGCAGGGAAATTGAAAACCAAACTCGACATTCTTGCAATTTCTAAGCATTTTTCTTTTTCTTCTTTTTTTTTCCCTTTTTTTTTTTTTAAGTTTTACCCTCCTTTATCCATCTAAGGAAGCAGAAAGCAGTGCAATTTCCAGCTCCTTTAAATATTCCTAGCAGGTCACCTCTTACGCTGGGATGGCTGGCTGTGATCTGCTTCCAAGACTGCTGCCTCAGAGCTCAGAAACCCAGGATGAATGACTCCCTGCTCCAGTGGAGACAGCTCTCTGAGACCTGTGCTCACACAAGGGCCCCAGGCAGTGCAGCCGCAGGGAAGGAGGGAGCTCTGCACCCCTCTGGGACACGGGGCTGCCCTGCAGGGTGGCCCAGGGAACAGCCCGGGACCCTCTCACTGCTCCTTCCAGACGTGGGGACAGAGGCCCCTGAACGTGTCCCTGCAGATCCCAGAGCTCCCACGGTGGCTGGGGCCACCCCCCTGCAGCCCTCAGCTGATCCAACACAGAAGGGACCACGGGATGCATCCTCCAGCAGCTCCCATTCCCTCCGGCTCTTTATTTCCTGTGCTCCCGGGGGAAGGGAAGGGAAGGGAAGGG
>VZDJ01000036.1:230338-262410 GCA_008694505.1 Cyanoderma ruficeps | reverse complement strand
CTCTCCTCTCCTCTCCTCTCCTCTCCTCTCCTCTCCTCTCCTCTCCTCTCCTCTCCTCTCCTCTCCTCTCCTCTCCTCTCCTCTCCTGCCTCAACCAAACAAAATATCTCCAAAGAAAGAGAAAAAGAGAAACTGTTTCTCAGAACTGAGAGCTCCCTGTCTTTCCTCACAGTAATTAGGCCAGCCCTGACCAGCTAACAGTTTTTTCCCTGATACATTTTAAACACAGACATCTTCAATTCATTAACTGGTTATTGATTTATTTTTCAGCTTATGAATTGCTGTTGCTGGGGACGGGGTGGAGACAGCTTTCTGGAGAGAGCTCTTGTCTCTCCAGTCCCCACCCGGCAAAACGTGATTCAGACCTTCCAGGGTCATTCTTTACATTCTTGAGAAAAAAATCCTACTTTGATGTAAAGGATGAGGTTTGCCTTAAAAGAAACCCATCAAGAAACCCCGACCCCAGCGTTCCCCTGCTCACAGCTGGAGGAAGAGGTGATGAAGAGGAGGGATTCTGGTGTCCATAGGGCAGAGCCCCGTGCCAATACCATCCCCACCACCTTGCTCCCCTTTGATCTGTTGTCAAAGCTCAGCTGGAATGGAGAAGATCCCGTTTAGGATTTAGGAGGGGGGAGAGGTGGGCATTGACAGCCAATGCTCTGCAGCAGCCCCAGGCAGGGTGTGGACACCAGGATGAGCAGGGCTGACCCAGGAACGGGGCTGGGCAGTGGGAACAAGCGCTGTCCCTACAGCACCTCCTCAGTGGCATTTGGCTGTTCCTGCCCCTTCCTACCTGCACCCTGCAGGGATGAGAGCTCCAGCCCCAGCTGAAAGGATGCTGGGGGTGTTTATCTCCTGGGATCTGGGGACTGCCTGGAGAATCCTGCCCTGTCTGCTGTGCTGACCCCACCTCCACCACACTCCCCGCACCATTACAGCCACCCCTCCCAAACCGGCCCCAGCAGGAGGAGGGGCTGGGAAATTCCAGTTGAGCTGCACAGACGCAGGAAGGCAGCAGCCCCAGTCACAGGCGCCTCTGTGGTGCCAGTACATGGCCCTTGCAATGACCACCAGGGAGACAATTCCACACCCAGGAGCTTTACCTGGATGTATCCACCTGCCCAAGCAGGACAGGAGCAGCCGCTGCACCCTTCAGATTGGATAAAGCCAACAGCAGCTGTCAAGAAGAGCTGATGGGTGAAAACAGGGCGATGTGCCGCATGTCAGCAGAGTTAGGGGTGAAGGAGAACTAGTCCTGGGGGCAGGGTGGGCTCGTGGGGCTGGAGAAGCCACCTGGGTGCTCAGGAAAATGTGGCTTTGCTGAGAGTCCCTAGCCATGGCATCAAGGGGAAGGCACAGGGACACGGGGGATGGATGCTCCCCAGCCCAGGGCAGGTGCTGCCCAGATCTGTCTGATGCAGGACAGACAAGCCAGTCCATGCATGAGTCAGAAGTTGACCAAGAATCTTGGGGTGCTGATTTCACCCCCCAAGACTTGCCAGCCACCACCTCCAGCTGCTACAGCCCAGGTAAAGGAATGGCTGTGACAGCCCTGACGGCCCTACACCTCCCCGCTGAGAGCTGTCAGCCACTCATCCAGCCATGAACCAGCTTCCCTCACCTCTGCCAGACCCCAAAGCTTCAACAGAAGCATCACTAATTAGAAGCCAGGAGCACATTACAGATCATCTGGAGATTCATCCAGAGCTGCTTTACATAAACCGTGCTGCAGGAGGGCGAATGAATCATACCTGCTCTGCCGTGGCTGCTCCAGCGAGCACAGCCAGCCTGCTGCCCCTTGTCCCAGCAGGGCCCTGCAGCTGGGTCAGCTCCTCCGAGCTCCTGTGCTGAGCTGCTCCAGTCCCCTGGGCTCAGGGTGCTCCCAGGGCCAGGAGGCTCCCACAGGCACAGTGTGCCCAGGGCTGGGATGCTCCCACACCGCTGGGTATTGTGCCAGGTCTGGGCTCTGAGTGTGGCAGAAGGGCTGAGCCTCCCCACAGAGAGGGGGATGCTGTTGAGACCACACTGTTACTTCCCAAGTGCTTTCCAAACAATAATAGATGTCCCTGTCCCTTAAGAAGGATCAGTGTTAGGGATTTTAAAGTAGAAGCAGGGAAACTGAGGCACGGAGAGGGTGTGCAGGTAAGACAGACTCCCAGTGGCTGTCACATCCCTCCCCTTGTGTGCTTATCTGATGGGCAAGATTTCGGTGCCTTCCCCCATCAGGACCACACACAACCCCACAAGTACTGGTCGGGGGAACAGGCAGCCCCAGGTGCCACTGTCTTCTTGATCCAGCTTCATCCCAGCTGTGGGATGGGGACAAGGCCAGCACTGCTCCCCCAGCCCTGCCACTGCACGGCACTGCTCCCGGTCCATCCGGGCAGGACCGGGCTCACCTGCCCAGCCCTCCATCAGAGGCAGCATCTCTGCAGCAGCTCAGCACCGGAGCAGGCAGGGCTGACACGGCAGACACAGCTGGCACCTGCCAAGGCAGTCCCCACACACCAAGGGGACACGTGGGAAAAGCCATCAATTGGAACGTCAACCACAGCACCGGGAAGAATTGTCTCCTGACAACCAGAAAAGGTTGTTCAGCTACTGTGCTGTATCATAAATCACACCTCTATGACTTGCCATCTGTCAGCCAGATTACACGTGCTCAGAGTCCCATGTCAGCATTTAAGTCAGAACATGGCATCTTTTCCCAGAAATAATTATCATTGCTGAAGGCTCCTGCAGCAATATCCATCCACAGCCCTTCCCTCCCAAGCACTGGACAGAACAGAGCCGGTGTTCCCCGAGGGCAGGACCACCAATGTGGCACAGCAATGCACAGCCTCCCTGTGACATGTGCCCCCTAAGCCCACTGCTTCAGGCACAGGGAGGGGCAGGGTCTGGCACGGCAAACTCCCCCCTGGCATCAGCCATGGCACCCAGTACCCTGAACAGAGCAGGCAGCAACAGGCAGAGGCAGAGGCTGCTGCTAAAGGGAGACAGGGACAGTGCTGTCCCCAGCCTGGTGTGCGCTGAGAGCCTGGGAGTGACCAACCAGGATGAGCAGAGTGCCCAGAGCAGAACTTGGACCCCAGCCTGGCCAAGGGGAAGAGTCCAGCTAAGCACAGGGCACAGCTCCTGCTGCCCCAGTGCTCTGTGTGACACGAGTCTCTACCCATCCCTTCACCCCACGGGGCTCCTGGGAGTCCAACCCCACAGGGGTAACTGCCAAAGCCCCCAGCCTGCCGAGGCAGTGGGAAGGCAGGCAGAGCACGGACATGGTGGGCTGGCAGCCCGTCCCCATCCTGCCTGTGCCTCCAGCAGCTCGCTGAGCCGGCACCGGACACGGCACCCGGGCGCACAAATCCCTCAGCTGCCCTGGGATGAGGACAAGGGGCTGAAGCGCCGCCCTCCACCCCCTCGCTGGCCAGGCAGGCGGATGAGCAGTGACATTTCCCAAAGCTCGGTACAGAAATACACGGGCACGGGATTCATCCCTCCGGCTTCACCCGCCACACACAGGCGTGAATCCGGCCGGGGGTTTGCAATCACCACCGCATTCCCCACACCACAGCTGGGAAGTGATGACAAGCAAAATCCTGATCCCTCGGCCCCGCATCCCTCCCTCCCCTGTAGTGATCCGCTAAAAGCCTTTTGGCAGTTTTTGGCCGCCGGGGTGAGCGTATGCCCACAGGAACCCGGGTGCTGGCACAGCACCACTCTGCCATGGCCAGGGACTCCAGGAGCCATGCAGCCACAGCTGCACCGAGCCACGAGTGAGGGATGACCGAGGGCAGTACCGGCCCAGGCACCAGTACAGGATGACAAGCACCAGCAACAACTCTGCTCCACCAATGCCCCCAGCCAAAGCCCTCACACACACACCAGCCATCCATCCCACAACATATCATAGCCAGGCAGGAAAAGCTCCCACTTGTTGCACACTCCTTAGCCTGAGACTCGGGAGCCAGCACGTGCCTGTGGCTCTGAACTAACCCAGATGTGGGCAGGCAGCTCCCAGCCCCTTCCATCAGCACAGGCAACAGTCCTGGGATGAGCCATGGGCTGCAGGCAGCCCAGGCAAACATGCAGTGTTCAGCTGGTGTTCCCTCCTTGGGGAGCAGCCCCTGCACAAGCAGCTTTGAGCTGGGCTGAGCCCCACTGCCATCCCGGCCGCAGCCGGTCTGGGGAAGGTGGCTGTGCCCGGGGTGAGCAGTGCTGGGAGCACACAGCCCTGCACTCCCTGCAGCTGCGGGCTTTGGCTGCCGTCAGTGCCTTATCTGCACAGGTACAATCAGGATAAAATAGAGGGAAAATAACCAAAGCTGGAAAGGTTCTTCCCAAGCAGGCAGCAGCATTTTGGGGGAGAGGGGGGTTGGAAAGGACAGACTCATGGCCACGAACACGCAGTCAGCCTCCAGGCAAGCGTTGGCTGCACACAGCGCTCCGGCGAGCCCCGCTCACCGGTGGCACGCTCCTCGCTGACCACAGCCCCCGTCACAAGAGTGTCTCCAAAGCAGCAGCCAGGGCCAGGACCCCAGCGAGCCATGCCCAGCTGAGCCCTGCAGGGACAGGGACAGATGCCCACCAGCCGCGCGAGCGATGCTCACTCACCTGCACAGCCTCTGCTCCCTTCGCTCCCGGCGCTCAGCTCACCCACTGTCAGAGCAGCAGCTCATCCCAGAGCATCTCTTCGGGAGAGTCCCTGTCCCCTCTATGCACACTCCCATCCTGAGTGGGGTCCTCTGCTCCCATCCGCGCCGCCTGACCTCCTCAGCTGCCACCTCCGCTTCCCTCACCCATCACCTCAGGTTTCTCGCTTGCTCTTTGCTTGGCTCTTTTTTCTTTTATTTTTTTTTCCTCCCAATCTTGTTTCTATAGAAACGAGATTAGCAGAGGGGGAAATAAAACAGCCCCATGTGACTCAGATTCCGACACTGAAGAATCTCCTGGTTGTGCTTGCTGTGGCTTTACATAACCAGGAGTCTGTGTGGGCTCAGATGGGGGTACCGGGCTCGGGCCAGGGACACAGGACTCAGGTGAGGACTACCAGGCTCAGCTGTGGAGGGACTTCCAAGCAGAAGGCAGCAATGCCTCACCTGCACTTGCTTTGGGTTTGCTGTGACACTCCTGATGCAATGACATGTCACCAAACCCTCCTGGACCTCCATGAGCCCCTGTCGTCCTGCATGGGCCTGCCTCGCTACCTGTTCCCACTGAGAAGGGGAGAAAGCAGAGGCAGGGATGCTGAAAACTACTCTGAGTCCCACCAACACCTCTGATGTCCCCAGGTGAGCTTTGGAGGAGGAAGCCCCAAGAGCCCCCATGCTGCCAGGCTATCCTGCCCCTGCCCTCAGCACTCAGGAAAGTGCTTTGGGCCACTGGTCTCCAACCTTCATGGACTCATGGGTGACCATGCAGGCGATCTGGTGAGCTGCTGCACACAGACACATATTCCACTCTGCTGACATTCCTCCTATTCAATCTCCCAAATCTGTGAGCAGTGCCCATGGCTGGGGCATACCAACCACGGACTGAGCTCTCCCATCACCGGCACAGGACACTGCCCACAGGGACTTCCCAAGCCCAAACCTTAGCTCCAGGAGAGCTGAGAAGTGCTGACAACCCTGCCTGGGGACCCCCTGTGTGTTTCCTCATCCTGGGGACAGATGCTGATTGCACATGGCCAGTGCTGCGTGCCAGGATCACGCACCCAGGGCTTCTGCTGATGAACTCCTGTGTCTGCACGGGACATTGTCCTTCTGCTGCACCTCTGGGGGCTCAACCCCCACTCACCCCCCACTCCCCAGGTACTGCCCAGGACTGAAAAAGAGGCAGCATGCCCTTTTACTTGGGTGCTTTTTATAGTGATAGGACAAGGAGAAACAGTTTTAAAGTAAAAGAGGGGAGATCTAGATTAGATGTTTGAAGAAATTCTTTGCCTATAGTGTGATGAGGCCCAGGTTGTCCAAAGAACCTGTAGCTGTCCCTGGATCCCTGGACGTGTCCAAGGCCAGGCTGGATGGGGCTTAGAGCAACCTGGGGTAGTGGGAGGTGTCCCTGCCCATGGTAGAGGGGTGGAACAAGATTATCATCAAAGCCCCTTCCAGCCCAAACCATTCCATGATTTTTAGAATTCTATGAAATGGGAATCTAGGATGATGTCCTGCCAGAACACAGTAGTGGGGTGCCTTCCCTATGGAACAGCACAGGAGCTCAGCTGGACTAGCAAGGCAGCAGAACATCTCAGGAGGTCTGGCTCCTACCCAAAGGACGGGGCATTGGTTTATCCAGTTCCTCCAAGTCCTACATTTTCCTTTGGGATTTGAGCGTCCCAATTCTCAGGCTGACTCAGCCATGATTAGCTGGTGAGCTCTGCTGCTGTGACAGCCCCAGGCCTGCCTGCAGGATATGACATTAGGAAACCTCTCCCCCCCTAGGGCACACTGGTGTTCAAGGGGATCTCAGTTCCCTCCCTGACGAGCTCAGGACAGATCAGACAGCGTGTCAGGGCAGCTGCGGGCAGCCACACTGAGAGCAGGTGATGAATTCAGGCATATCCACCCAACCAAACTTTTCCATGAGTTATCCCAGAGGGCTGGGGATCAGCGCGATGTGCCAAGGTTGGGTGATGCTGCAGAGAAGGAGCCAAAGGCTCAAGCAGTGCTGAGGGGATGAGCTCTGCGAGGGCCCTGGCTCACTCATGTGCTGAGTGCACAGCTTCACACCCAAAGCAGCCTGTCTGCTGGAAGTCAGCAGAGCTGGGAAGGCCTGTTCTGACCCAGCAAGGAGGGTGATCAAGGGCAGGACAGCTGGGGAGCAGCCCGAGGCTCCCCAAGGCCAGGGAGATGAACTCTGGGGATGCTGCAGATGGGGAAAGAGTGACAGGACTTGCATGAGAGGGTAAAGAAAGAATGTAGAGGGCTTATCAAAAGGGAATAGGGAGAGATATCTGACGGCCCTGGCATACGAGGCTGCAGCTCTAGACAAGTTGATCCTGAGACCCCAAACCATTCCTCCCCCTGCCATAGCTCACCTCAACATGAGCCATTGCTTTGATTATCCTAAAAGAGTAAAGGAAAGATGGGTCAGAGTGCAACCCCCCCAGAAACTACAGCCCAGGGCAGCCCGTTTCATTGGTCTAACACAGCTGTGGTCACTGGGGACTTGGGGAAGGGATTTTTATAACAACAAAAGTGTTAGTGGTCGCTGACATTTGCCAGATATTGGGGAGCATAATCAGCGCTTAAAGCCTGTCAGTGAGCGCTGCTGTGCCAAGCCTGGCTCTTCACAAGCCAAGCAGATGCAGGCACCAGGACTGATGCTTGGCTGGCTTCCCTGGGAAGGACCAAGTTGGATTCTGCAGGGCCTGGCTCTGCAGCCAGAAGCCAGGCAGAGCAGACGGGATCCTTTATTTAAAGTATGATAACAGGGTCACAGAAACGTCTGCCAGCAAAAGCGCTTGGATACCTTGATCTAATTATAGCTGGCATTATCAGGCTGCATTACAATTAGCAAGTCAGTGGCCAGTCTCTATTTCTGGCCTGCAACACGAGGCAGGTTGATATTCCAAGGAAGAAGGAGAAGGGAAGCCGGGGGAGCAGGACGGAGATACCTCGCAGTGAGTTTAAATAAGCAGCACAGCTGCTTCCAAGTGCTGTGCAAAGGCGAGTTTTATTTGGAGGGTGTTTATATGGAAAGCCAAGTAGAGAAACATAATCCATCCCTTCAGCACAGCCTCCATCAGCCATCTGTGGGCAGCTCTGACCCTGCACCCGCTGGCTCCTCGACGGTGAGGGCTGTGCACACCCTCCAGGTGAGCTCTGGGTCCCATCGGACCTGTGGGGTCCTGTGCTTCAGAGCAGAACCCTGGCCCAGCTTTTCATGGAATTGTTAAGGTTGGAAAATTCCTCTCAGATCATCAAATCCAACCACTCCCCCAGCAATTCCAAGGCAACCACTGAACAACGTCCCCAAGTGTCACATCCACACAATTCTGAAATCCGTCCGGGGATGGTGACTCCATCACTGCTGGGGCAGCCTTTTCCAATGCCCGAGGACCCTTCCATTTCTTCCAGTGAAGAAATTTTCCTCAACATCCAATCTTGTCTAAGCTATTTAGAAGCCAGATTAAAGCAGCTTCCAGGAGGGAACCCAACCACACATCCTATTTGAACTCCACAAAGCCTATTCCATTAGCCTGTCCAGTGTTCAGCACAGGGCCAGTCACTTGAGGACAGCTGACAGCAGCCAGAATCCCTGGAAATGGCTGGCATTTTTAGAACATCTTTTTGTTTTCTTTGAAAACCAGAGTTTTGTCAAACTTAGAGCACTTGATGCAAAGTATATGATGCTAATCCAAGCAGAAGGAACCATCTGATGAGTCCCAAATTAAAATGTTCCTTTGTTTTGGCTCTCAAACATTGCATTTTAATACTGATGCACAATCTGAATGGAAGGTAAATTTGCATGTCCTTCCCCTAAAAATTCTCTCTCAAAACAATAATTTTACTCATTTGCATTTTGACAATAACACTGGTCCCCTCTCTGACCAACATCTGTGCTATGACATAGATGCTGGGCACATGTGCCACAGCCTGGTGAGTCATTCTGCACCCCAGCATGCCTGTGCCACCGGGGGGACTGGACCTGAGCTGACACCTTCCAGCTGGAAACCCATCCCCACAGGAAGCATCCCAAGAGTGGACAGAGCTCAGAGGCAGCAGGATGTGCTGCTGAGAGCCCAGGGGTATGAATGTCATCTGAGAAGAGGCTACAGGACCTTGGTAGAGGTGGGATCTTGAAGAGAATGTAAGACGACCAGAAAGTTTCCTCTCTCTCCAGATTCTAAGCAATATTTAGGCTGGGATGTGCACACCTGTGCCATTGTCACATTAAGATCCTGTTGTCGCCATTTGGTGCTGTGAAACAGCTGAAGAGAAGAGAAGGACTTGGGGGTGCTGCTGGCTGAGAGCTGGAGATGCCCTGGCTGTGTGCACCCAGAACCCCGAGTCTGGGCTGAGCCCCAGCAGGGGAGGGCGGATTCTGCCCCCTCAGGTGAGACCCCACCTGCAGAGCTGCCTCCAGCCACGGAGTCCCAGCTCAGGAATGACCTGAAGCTGCTGCAATGAATCCAGAAGAGGCCACGGAAATACTCTGAGAGCTGCAGCCCCTCTGCTCTGGAGCCAGGCTGGGAGAGCTGGGGGTGCTCACCTGGAGAGGAGAAGGCTCCAGGGAGAGCTCAGAGCCCCTTCCAGGGCCTAAAGGGGCTGCAGGAGAGCTGGAGAGGGACTGGGGACAAGGGAATGGCTTTCCACTGCCAGAGGGCAGGGCTGGATGGGATATTGAGCAGGAATTGTTCCCTGGGAGGGTGGGGAGGCCCTAGGAGAGGTTGTCCAGAGAAGCCGTGGCTGCCCCTGGATTCCTGGAAGTGTCCAAGGCCAGGTTGGACAGGATTTGGACCAACCTGGGATAGTGGGATGTGTCCCTGCCCATGGCAGGGGGTGGAATGAGATGAACCTTAAGATCCTTTTCAATGCAAACTGTTCCATGATCCTATGACAGTATGTAAGCAAAGATCTTTTTCTGACTTCCAACCATGAACCAGATCATTGACAAGGACCATTTCATGAGTGGCACATACCAGTGTGCTTCACTCTCAAAATTAACAGTCTACTTTAAACCCAAAAATCATCCGTATACAGACAACAAATAAATAAAACCTACAAAATACCATGGTCAAAAATTCCTTTCCTTGGGCAAAATCCCCATCGCTTTTCTTGTTTTTAAGAATTCTATCATTTCCCTCTGTGATTGTTTTTAATGAAGATATCTATCACTCCTTCCTGAGCAGCAGGACAGAGCGCTTGGGCTCTTCCAAGCGGGCTGTGTGAGCATGATGGATTGTCCCTGTGCCAAGTCAGAGGAACGTGCAGACTTGCTCCCGTCTTGCCAGGAGCCAGGTTTTCAGAATCCCCCTACTACCAATTACAGCTTTTATCCTAATTAAAAAGATACCAGGGAAAATAAAGAAAAGGACAAAATCCAAGCAATCTCTTTGTTCATGTGCAATCAGCAGGGATGGGTGAGGAGGTTCCTGAGGGCTCATTTCTCCTGGGACCCTCACCGCCCTCCACTCCTGCCAGCTGGGCCCACACATGGTGAGGCAGCACCACGCCCTGCGGGCATCCCCAGACCCCGGGCCTGTGCCTGCAGCCTGTCCTCCCGTGCGGGGACAGAGGGTCTGTCTGTGCCTGCAGCCGGCCCTCCCGTGCGGGGACAGAGGGTCTGTCTGTGCCTGCAGCCTGTCCTCCCGTGCGGGGACAGAGGGTCTGTGCCTGCAGCCGGCCCTCCCGTGCGGGGACAGAGGGTCTGTGCCTGCAGCCGGCCCTCCCGTGCGGGGACAGACGCCCCGGGGGACGTGCCTTTGTTTAGTCTGTGCAGCCCTGGCGCTGGAGCCGCCTCTGTTTTCCATGGCCCCGCGTCCCACGCTGCACACAGGAATGGAAAAGCTTGTTATTCTGGGCTGCCGGGCGGCCGGGCCCTTCCAAGAGCAGGGAGCAGTGATGTGGTTAAGGCGAGCCGGCCGCAGAGCCTCCATGGCTTCAGCTCCTGGCCGGCACCCATCTCCTCCGGCAGACCACACCGCCACCACCAGAGCCATCGGGACAGGCAGGTGACAGGAGCTGGCTGGGCTGGGGCACGCTGATGTGCTCATGTGTCCAGGCCTGGAGGGAGGGTGAAGGATGGGAGAAGGGCGACGGAGAACGAGCCCAGACTCCAGAGGCACCAGGACAGCTGCCCAAAAACGGACCCCTCAGAATCCCACTGGCCTCAGTACTCAGGAACGGTACGAAGCAGGGCCAGGACATGTCCCTTTGGGAGGTGGAGCACTGGAACAGGCGGCCTAGAGGGGCCAGGGAGTCTTCTTCCCCAGATATGTTAAAACCACACGTGGGCATGATCCTGTGCAGCCTGCTGTAGGTGATGCTGTGCTTTAGCAGGGGTTGGACAAGATGATCTCCAGAGCTGCTTTCCAACCTCAACCACTCCCTGATTCCATGGCACACACAGTCTGACCCATGGCTCTGCTGCCTCTGCAAGATCTGGGTAGCTGGGGTTTCTGGTGACCCCCAAGGGCATCCAGTACCTCAGTACCTCTGTGTTTCACTCAAAAAGTGCCTCGAACTGGTGCAGACCTATCAAAGAAATTAAGACATATTAAATCCCAACTTATAGAGGATCCTGGGCAATCAAATGGAAAAAAGAGAATGGCAAAATACCACAAGTCTGATTATGAGATGTAACACTGCTGTTCACCAGCACCAAACAGGAAAAACTCATTGAAGCACTTTAACGGTCAGAAGACCGTGACCATAAAGTGCCAGCGTGTTACCACAGCACTATTCTGCTCTCTGTGGTTCCTCTCCTACAGAGAGCAAGTGATTATTAGGGACAGCTGGGCCCACACCACAGAGCCCACACCACTGCCAGCATCTCCTGATCCCAGGATGAGCTGCAGGAAGATGCAGAGCTGTGTGGGCACCTGTGGGACTTGTGCCCTGGCCCCTGGGTGGATCTGGCTGGGGCCCGGGAGGTCGAGACCCTCCAGGCCACAGTTCCAACCACATCTGTCAATGCTAAACAAAAACCTCCCTCTCTGGTTTTCCCTCAGGACTTGTGAGCATGTCAGGAATTAAACCCCAGTCTCCTGAGCTCATTGCACTGGTGCAGGAATCTGCATCTTTTTCTCTTTCCCGTGTCCCAGTTCTTCCCTGTTCAGCGAAAACCCTTCCCCACCTTGCCCAAGGCACTCCAATGCACGTGGGGATGCAGGACAGCGCTTAGCAGCCCTTGAAATAATGGGGACCAGGAGAATGGGAAACACATCCCTACAGGCAAACCATGGCTTCTTCAAACTTCCTCCCAGCCCAAAGTTTCTCTTGAAAAGGCATGACAGGGAGTTACAAAGGTCCCTCTTGCAAGAAGGGGGAAAATGCAGCAGAGAAAAGCCCTTGGCATGCCTCTCCCCCAGCCAGCTCCGGCCCCCGCGGCTGCCATGGAGGTTTGAGGGACTTGAAGGGATTTGCGATGCAATAAAAACATTCCTGCTTGCAAAGCATGAAACCCCAAAAGTTTATGGGAAACCACTGTCTTCGGGATGTCTGCATATCTTCAGGCATCCTGGGAGCTGTAGTTCAAAGAAACCAAGAAAAAAGCAAGCAGCCGATAATGATGGTTTCTGGATGGAGGTTGTGTGACTATTGGCTCCTGCACGAAAGCCTGAATTTCTGGGATGCTGAGCCTGTTTCTGCAGCCAAGTGAGAGGACAGCTGCTTGGCGCCTGGGGCATGAGGGACTCCAGCACCACAGGGAGGGAGAGTGAGAGGCACCCAGGGAAGGGCAACCGAAACCCAGGCACTGATGACTGGAAAGAGGGATGCACTGCAGCAGAGGCCAAGAGGGGCAGGCCAAAGCCATTTCCAGGGCTGTGAACCTGGCTGGAGCATGGTCTTACCTGTGAGCTAAAACTCTGTGCCTCAGTTTCCCCACGATCCCCCTATTCCCAAGGGCTGTGAGGATTGGCCATTGCTGTTTGAACACCCAGAAGGAGATGAACTCTTCAGAAGCCAGCCATTCACACTGCATCAGCAACATTAAATCACCTCCAGGCCCATTTCCTCTGAGCCCGTGAAGAGCAGCTGTGCCAGCCAGGCTGCTGAAAGGCAGTTCACTCTGGCACAAGACACTCTTCATGCAAGAGTCACCCCCCAGCAGGAGAAGCAGTGGTAAGTGATGTGACACCCTCCAGATGAGGCACTGCCCGTCAGTAGAACTGCCACACCTGAAATGCCCTGAGGTGCAGGGGCAATGCTGGGGGGACAGAGATGTGAGAGGCTGTGTATCATTTTGGACTGAGCATGGAGTGATGCAGGAGGATTCCAACCAAGGAATCCTTTGGCAAAGACCACAACCTGGGTAAAGTCAACACTGGAGACATGAGCCAGGCAGGTGACCTCACTACCTGCTTTGTATCGTGGGCTTGGGCTTCACAGGCCAGAGCATGAGACTGCCCACAGCTGTGCCAGGTCTCTGACACGCGACAGCACCTTCCCACCAGCACACCATGACACAGAACCGTGGGGACAAACCCACAGCATCAGACATTGCACCAGCTGACACAACCAACTGCAGCATTGTTTGCTCTGCTGAGTGCTGGGAGCCTGAAGGCCTCCAAAGTGGTTTCCGACACTTGGAGACCAAAGATAAACCACAGGAGAGTTTGTCCTTGGGGAAAACCTGCAGCCCTGAAGAACAAATAAGAGGTGGAACATTCACACTGGCAATAGCAGCATGGATGCTATTCCATGGATGATCTCCAGCTCTTTCTTCCTACTCCAGAGCAGAACATGTTGCACGCTGTTGCCAAAACCACATGTTGGTGCTTGCCAAACACTGTCCATGGGGTGGGAACACCACAGGAGGCAGGTCATCAGGACACAGCACTCTTCACACCTCACTGCCACTCCATCCAGGCTGTCATAGAGCAAGAGCTTTCAACTCCTCAGCATCACTCTGGTGTGACAAGGCAGCAGGTCCACAGGCCACTGCAGCCCAGACCTGAGTTTCTGGAGATTCTACAGGCAGACACTTTGGTTTTGCAGGGCTGAGCCCTCTGCTCTGGAGAAGAGTGGCTGGAATGTTTCTGAGCCAGCTGTGCCTTCACAGGCAGGGCACAGGGCACCCTGAAATGGTCAAGGCCAGGCCACATAAGCTGAAGACCTACCAAGATTTAGGACTTCATGCTGGTGCCTCTCGCTTTTTTTGCCTTGACTGTCAAATTCACACAGCAATCCTGATCTCCTGTGGAACTAAATTCAGATTGACTGAAACCACCCAGTGGACACAACCAGTTCCCTGTTCTCCCAAACTCCAGGAAATACCCACAGGCCATGGGCCGAGCATCTGGGGTGCAATGCCAGCACCTGCTCCACCTCTCCCAAGGCAGCAGGTCTGCACTGTGGTCTTGCAATGGTTGTCCCTGCTCACTTCAAACCTCTGTTTAGAGGCCCTTTTGTTCCTCAGAGCTGATAAAACCCAACTGAGGAAGGTGGTGGGGGGTTCAAGAGCAGAGCAGATGCCCAGAAACCAGGACTACCTCCCAACTCAGCCCAGCCAAAGCACAGCATGTGCCTCCCACCCCTGCCTCTGGCCCTGCAGGTCTTCTCCTGCACTACCCAACCCTGGTGGAGCCTTTTCATTGCACCACGAGCCTCAGGAATGGACATCTTCAAAGCGGAACCTCAGGAGAGAAGGGAGGAGCAGGAAGCTGCTGTTACAGGCCATTCCTGAAAGGAAAAGCAACCATCTGTGTTCAGAGGAGTCTCAGCAGCTGGGGGAACACACAGGCACTGCCACAGTTTGAGTGTTGCCTCAATGCTCCCCAACACATACCCTGAGCCTTCTGCAGTCGTTTCCCTTTGAATTAATGCTGCTTTTCAGATCTGACTGACAATGCTGATGTCTGTCTATTATACCAGGACTCATTCCCAAAGCTCCTGCCTCCTTTTCCAAAAGAGCCAAAGCAGCAAAAGGTTATTAACCGGGGAGACAGCAAGCACAGGGAGGGAACGTGCTGTTCTTTGACAGGAACTGTGCTAATGAACATTATAAAATTAAAGACCAGGAAAACCTCAATGACTACTTCAACCCTAGAAAAGCTGCCATTCAACCCCAAGGAAAACAGCCAAGAAAGAAGAAAGTTCACTGTGGATTCTGAGTCCACATTCCAGAACTTTCACCTCCAGCACCAGGTTGCTCCATTAAAGCAGAGTCTGGCATTAGGCTCATCACAGAGGTGTCCCAAGGCCCTCTGCTAATTCTGGGTATGGTTTCAGCCAGCCACCACCCAATCCTGATGGAAAGCAGGTGATAGCTGAACCAGGGCTTTGAAGCCACTACGAGCACCATGAAGGCACGGAATTCCTGTCTTTTCTTTCAGCACATTCCTTGGGGACGAGTGGCCCTGGTGTCCTCCTCATGCCTCCTTGGAGCTGGTTGATCCACAGAGAGCAAGAGGAGCTGCCACACCGTGATGTTTGTGGCCTTGCAAGTGGCTTTCAGGTTTGCTTGAATGGTTTGCTTGAAGACTTGAGTGGTTTTCAGGCTTTGTCTCCTTGGCCACTGCAGGGACTGCTTTTACAGGAGCAAGTCCAATGAAACACTTCAGCATGAGCTCATCTCGCAGGTAAGAGCAGCCTGTGGAGATCAGTGCTGCAGAAAAACTTTCCTGGATGTGATGGAGATGCCACCATCAAAGCCCTACCTGAGTGAGACCTCCCAGGGCTGCCTCTCCCCAGGAAAAACAGCAAACCTATACTGAGTATCAACCTATACTTTAGGTGTTTAAAAACAAGCACAACTCACTCTGCTCTACAAAATAACTGGAAAAAACAGAGCACAAACTGTACCTTCACACATGCCTCACCAAGTGTCAACCTGGGGTGAGCAGAAGCAGCTGAGTCCAAAGAGAGTCACATTTTCTAGGGAACATTAATGCAGCCCTGGAGCTGGTGGTGACAGGTGAGCCCCAGGCTCTTGGCCGTGCTGGGCTCAGTGGGAGATGGGGCTGGACCCCTGTGGGACAGATGCTCTAAATTAGGAATGAAAACATTGCCCCCCTGCTCAGCAGAAGGGTACACTCAAAGTGAGCCCTTGTCTGGGACAGCCAGCAGGCGAGGCAAGGCGATAACAACAGCTCTGCCAGAGTCCAAAATACACCCGCAACTTGTTTTGATTTACTTTGTGCCGGGCTTTAAAATATGCTGAAAAATTTCCATCCAGCCTGGCTGTGGAGCTGCAGGAGGAGCCTGGGGTTTGTTTCCACGTACAGTGATGCTGATCTGAATTTCTCTCCATGGGTAGTGGAACTCTCAGGGAGGGCAGTGCTGAGGGGAGCAAGGGGACAAGGAGCCACCCAGTGTGCTCTGGCAGTGATTTCGGGTGGGGACTGCACAGTACCCACACCGGTGGCTGTAGGGGTGTGCCATGGTCCTTCCCAGCACAGGGAAGCACCCCATGGACACATCAAGCTGAGTTAAACCACAGAGGGAGATCTGCTCCCTGAGTGCAGCAGCACAGCCCCTGCTGGCACTGGAACCTCTTGCTTGTGGCTCAAATCAACTCAGCTCCATTACAAACAAACCTGTGGGAGGGAGAGGCAAAGAAAGAATCCCTCGAGGAATCTGCTAGGCACTGGAGGAGCTAAAAATAACCACTACTAACAAATCAATCTAGAAACAGAAAGCTAAAATCCCTAATAATAGAGGGTTGCCAGGTGGAGGAGGGAGATGCCTGGCACCCTGCACCCTGGCTCTGCCCACCAAGGATCCTGCAGAGAGTGGGGGCACAGGAATGTGGGACTGAGGGGGCATTGCTGCCTCTGCCTCCAACAGACACCAGCTCCCATACAGGGATGTATGTGTGGCATTGTTTCCTTGTTGTTTCTTACCTTTGTGTTTTCAGATTGTCCCTCAAGATGGGCCAGCTATCTCCAAGGAACCAACGTGCTTCAGCCAAACTCCCCAGTCCCTCCTCCATTCCATTCCAAGTTCCAGAAATGAAGCCAAATCTCATGTCCTTTCCAGTTCTGGTCACCATCTTTCCCACATCCCTCTGGTAAGATCAGTCTGATCTTAGGACTCATCTCTGTATCTATCAGTGCTTGGCTCTGCTATTTTCCCCCTCCTAGACCCCTCCAAGGATTCATATCCCAGTCCAGGCCTTCCACCACTGAACATGTGCCATCACAGACAGAAACCTCAGAGCACAGGCCCTGATGATCTCACAACTGTAAAGTAACAGAAACACTCTTGGGAAGTGGATAAAAGGCTCTGGATGGCAACTCAACTGCAATGTGAAATTAAAATGTGAATTTTAGGACTTCACAGGATCAGAAGGATCTGGCCTGGATGTGGTCAGTCAGCAGGGTGGAAGAGCCCTGGGTTTGCTCACCAGGCACACGAGACAATTCCCAGCCTGCTGGAAGGTCCCAGCACACGGGCAGAGAGCTGCTCCTGTCCTCCACATCCCCAAGGCCAGCAGGGAAGGATGCATCCCAGGCGGGACTGGGAGAGCCCCCCATGCTCGTGCCATCCCACCTCCTTTGCTGCCATCTACGACAGGACGACACGTCCACAGCCAAGCAGAGATGTGCCACAGGGGGCTGCCCCCATCCATGGTCTGGGACAAGGCCCTCGGTCCGTCCCCACCCCAGCCATGCACCAGCTCCCCCGGATCCGAAGGGCAGAGCTGGAAGGGCATGAGGCAAGGACAGGCCACCCAGGAGCAGGGACAGGAGCCGGGGAGGAGGTAATTCGATGTCCTGCCCTTGCCTCCCCCAGGCCGGCTCAGCTCGGGTGACGAGTGCTGCAGGAAAGGGGATGCTGCCGTCCTGACACGATACACGCTGCTAATCCCACGGCTTTATCTGTCACTTCCGCGCCGGCTGCGGGACCCGGGCCCATCCTGCCCGGTTCCCGGGGTGCCGCACGGCCTCCGGCTCACCGAGCCCCGCTCCCTGCCCGCCTCCCGGCTGCCTGCTCCCCCAGCCCAGCGCCTGCTCACCCCTTTGCATAAAAACTGCAGGAGGGGGAAAAGGCTGTTGACAGGGTGTTTGTTAAAGCAAATGAGCTGGGAATGAGTGGGAACCTCATCAGGCAGTGTTCCCAACTCCCCTGCCACAAAGCGCTTCCCTGGGCTGGGAGGGGAGACAGGACTGGAGTGGGGCTGGGGACTCGCTCGTGGGGTCGATGCTGGCACAGGGCACCCCTGCGAGGCTGCAGTAGGTCTAGCACTGGGCAAGGAACTATGGAAGCACAGGAGCAAAGTTCCCAGTGGCCACCAGCTCCTGCCCTCCTGGGTGCCTCCCTGCCCTGCTGCTCCCTGCAGGGACCCCCACGTCCCTCACATCCCCAACCTCCAGGGACCAGCAGCTCGCCCTGACATTCCCATCCAGCACCTCCTCTCTGGCTGTGAAGCAAGAGCCCCGGGCATACCTGGAGGGATCTAGCCAGGGACAGAGACCCAGCCCGGGGGTCCCCACAGTAATGCCCACCCGGGCCGATGCCAGCTCCCTGCTCAGGAGCCCCAGAGGCAGATAACCTGCACTGTGCAAGTGCTGGGGCACGCAGCTCAGCAACAGCAATTCCAGCTCTCCAGCTCAGGAATGTCCAAATAAATACAGAAATACATAAAAAGGCCATAAATAAGGTTGCCTGAGATGGCTGTTTGTCTCCCGCCTGGCCAGGACCCCCGCTCCCCCGCTGCTGTTTGCCTTGGCAGATGACAGCTGGATAATTTGTTTCCATTGCAATGAAGTCCCAATTAACTGGAATAAACTTTTTACACTAAGTGTGTTTGTTTAACAAACTGGCTCTTTCAGAGCCTCACCGAGACCTGATTGATGCATTTCAGGGGAGTGGAAACACACTGGGCGCTTGGACATTAAAGCTGCAGTGTCTGGGCAGGCTGGGGCTGAAAGGGCTCTCTCTGTGTTTGGGAAATCAAAACTGACACCTCTGATGTCTGGACTGGGACAGGGATTTCAGCGCGGCCTTTGTGTACAAATATTGACAGTTTCTCATTCGCTGTGGCTGACACCCCCTCTGGTGTCCCCACGAGGCAGGAGATCCCCCAGGGCCACGCTCCACCTCTGCTGGGAGAAGGTGGGATCCATCACCCTGCTGGGATGCACGTGGTCCCTCCTGGGGACAGCACTGGGGGCTCCAGCCAGCCAACAAAATCCCAAAGAAAGGGGACACAGGACACTCAATGAAGCAGAGCCAATGTCTGCAGAAGCAGTCATGCTCCTCCTCCCAGCCTGCAGAGATCAGCTTCATGGCTCATGAAGCCATTGATTTGCAGCAGCAAAGCCAAGATGGTGAGAGACCAGTCTGAGATGGATAGAAACTGGTTGGGAGTCTGAGTCTGGTTTCTGGTACACACCAGAGTTTCCAGCAACACACTGCAGTTGAGGGGAGGCGAGAGAACAGAGAAACCTGATAAAAGCCCAGAAGCAGAACCATTCCTCATCCTTAGAACCATTCCATTGGGACGGAAATGGCAAAGCCAAGCGGACAAATTGCACAATGGAGATCTGGCACCAGCGGGACCCAAGGCAGGCAGTGAAGATGCTGTGCAGGCCGAGGGGCTGCCTGGACACATCTGGACACAGCAGCTCTTGTGCTCTTGCCTTCTTTGGGAATGTGGCTGCTGGGAGCACCTCAGGACAAGCAAAACTAAGCCCCCACATCTGCCAGGTGGTGGCCTGGGATGCAGAGGGACAAAAGAGGAACATGGTGGGGAAAAGATGACCCAACCACCCCTGGCAGTGGTGCCAAAGGCAGGCACCAAGCACCACTGCTGGCTCTGGTGGGATGTCCCACAAGGAGGGAAAAGCCACAGCACAGCTCTATGGCAGAGCCCACGCCAGGACCAGCCCCACGCTGGAGCTGTGTTCCAGCTGCCTGGTGAGACACTGCATGAATAATAAGCACTTCTGGAAAACAAAGCACTGCTGACATCTGAGGGGACAATGAGTGCAGCTGAGCTTTCTCTCCCTGGGTGTTTTTTCCTTCCTACCTCAAACTGCAAAGGAAAACCTACAACAGACCCGGCTCGAGAACTGTAAGCTCCAGATGTGTTCCTGAAGCATTCACTGGGAAGGCTTTTCTATTTCAAATCTAAAAATGGGAATTTGCAGGTCCTAGAGCTCCTTTCATCTGCTTCTCCAGCCCATTTCCTCAAAGCACCACACACATTTCCATTTACTGTAGGACAAGGTGGTGTTTTCCTGTGGCTGAGGGTTGAGCTGATCTCCCACAATCCCTCAGTAAAATGCTCCAAAGTCTGCCTGAAGTCAGCCTGCCCACAGCTTGATTCAGTCAGGTCTTTAATTTAGGTGCAAATACCATTATTTGTTGTTCTAGACCCTGGCACAGGGTGCCCAGAGCAGCTGTGGCTGCCCCATCACTGGAAGTGTCCAAGGCCAGGTTGGACAGGGCTTGGAGCAACCTGGGATAGTGGAAGGTGTCCCTGCCCATGGCAGGGGGTGGAACAAGATGAGATTTAAGGCCCCTTCCAACACAAACCATTCTGGGATTCCATGATCCTTCAGTGATTATTATCAGCTCATCCTACATTCAGGATGTGCTGAAGTCACCAGTGGCAGCCCTGATGGCAGAGCTCTGCACTGTGCCCAGGCTCCCTGCTCAGTCCATGGGGAGGTAAGAATTCATGTCCCCATAAATTAGACAGGATGCTGCTTGTGATGCCCTTTCACACGACGTCCTAAGCCTGAAGAGACAAATAAGCACCCTCATCCCTCCCCACTGTACAGCCACTGCACTACCCTAAATCTTGTGTCTGTCAGTGCCAGAAAGCTGTAGAAATGCTGAAATCCTTGGATCACCCTCCATGCACAAGGCTTTGTCAGGATGCAGGAAAGACAGCGCGTTTCCTCCTTTAACACCCTTAGTCACACTTTTCCCTGAGCAAATTAGCACTATCTCCATGTCTCCCTGCACTCTGCCAAGCACAGCCCAATCCTGTCTGATTATCCCTCCCAGGGGAAGAGCCAGAGGAGCTCTGGGAGGTCCAGCTGATTGCTCACAGAACCTGGAGTTGCCCCATCCCTGGAAATGTTCCAAGAATGAGGCTTGGGACAGAGGAAGGTGTCCCTGCCGACGGCAGAGGGGTAGAACTAGATGATCCTTAAGGTCCTTTCCAACCCAAACCCTTGTGTGATTCTCCAGTGCCGTGGCCCAGCTGTCAACCTGAGAAAATACCTCAATGGCATTTCAATAAAAGCCCAGATTTATCCATAGCTGTTCCAAGAAACTGTATCAGAGCCCTGCTCGTGCTGTGCTGAGGGACAAAGCCCTTGAGATGATGTGAGGCAGCAAGGTGGAGAACGGAGAATGAGGAATGGGGATCTTTCCCTCAGGAGCAGAAATTGAAGGCACTCAGCACTCCTGGGACTGCTGCACGTGATCGGCAGTGCCTGTGTGGGAGGGTGGCAGGGAGGGAAGAGGAGGGCACTGCACACTTACAATACACACCATTATATGTTTTCTTTGGAATTACAGATCTTTTAGCAGTTGGTGATGAATAAACACATATTTACCTTCTCTCCAAGGACTAGGACAAGGCACAGCACATCATACCTAAGCCAGCTGCAGGAGCTCAGCCTTAAATGCATGTTCCCAATTGATAAGAAATAATGTGTTAGCACGATGGGAGACTCATAGAGCCAGCAGTAAAATCATGGAATCATGGGAGGGTTTGGTTTCCATCTAGTTCCAACCTCCTGCCATAGAGCACAGAATAAAGTGGTCAGTACAAACAAAATATTACAATATACAGGAAAATTATTAGGGAAACTAAAGAAGGGGAAAATGCATGGCTGGACATGGAAAATGTGCTATTGGGAGCCAAACAAAGACTAGCAATATGTCTGGTTTTAAGGAGCACTGGGGCTACTTTAAAGCAGAGTCTATAGGACTACTCAAATGATGCAGAAAAGAAAAGCATAGTCCATATTTTTTTTGTGTTTGGGAAAAAAAAGTGAGTAAACTAATTCCTAGGAAAGATGAAGCTCTCCTAAATCATTAGGATCCAAGTATATCAAATGTGGCCAAATAGCACCAAGCAGCCAGCATAGCCAAGATGTACCTAAAAGCTGACAAGAGGTTTTTGAGCAAAGGTTTTTGAGGTTTTTGAGAGGTTTTCTGCTTGTTTTGAGCAAAGTTCAGGCTGCTACATCCAGATGGAAATGGCTCCTTCCCACCAACATTCCCATCCGGCAGTAAGGGTGACCTAGTTAACAACCAAACGGTCATCCTGATATAGGACCCAGAAGGCAGGGCTCATCTGGAATTGAATTAAGGAATAATTAAAGGATGTAAGTTCTAATTAAAGTCAGTCGGTGTGTCTTGGTGGAAGAGATCTTGTCAAATGAGCCTGATGTCACTCTGTAATGAACACTCACTCGCAGGAAAAGGCCCTGTGCACATCCCGGCTGCGCAGGCAGGGCCCTCAGTGCTCCTTGACGTTCTGATTTCAGAAGATGGGGCTGTGCAGCCCAAATCAAGCACTTTAAATAGATTTAGAGCCGGCTGACAGGTCTCACACAGGAGGTGTCAATGGGGAATCGTTAGCGAGGCTCCATGGGGAAGACACCAGTCGATATTTCCATCGATGATCACGATGAAAATACAAAGTCCTCACTCAAAAAATCAGTGGATGACAGGAAGATTGATGCAATGGTAAATATTGATGAGGAGAGAGGGAAATGTGGGCTGCCTGATAGTGCTGAGCCCATTCAAACACTGTGCGTGATAATGCAGCCCAGCACAGGATAGCACAGCTCCAGAGAGGGATTTCAGGCCGTATTTTTGAACAGGGACTGGATCCCAGACAAGAGGGAGATGCCAGAAAGGGTCAGGGGTCACCACGGGTGAGCAGCCCAGCACAAGGCTCTAATGTGATGCTGTGATGAAAAAAGCTGATGCAGTTCTTGGGGGGAGAGCACGAAAGCTGCACATACTGCACTGCTGGGACTGCCACTGCAATTAAGGTGTCCACGTTTAAAGGGGACACTAAAACAGCAGAGCCTGGAGGGATGAGTCATAAAATTGATCTGATGGCTGGAGAAAATACCATGCTGCAAAAGATTTGAGCTATATTGAGTTTATTGATAAAAATCTGCTACGTGTCAAAAACCAGAGTGGTGCCAACTGGTTCTATCAGTGAGACGTGCCAGAAGGCAGGCACTGGGAAGCGGAGCCCAGCAAATTCTGGTGAGATTTGGGTCAGGATTAAATACATCTTAGGGATGCTCAGAGAATTAGAAAACTCTCAGAAGGCAACTGAAACCTCTCCAGGAGCTCGTGGGCAATTCATATCTCTGCTGCCTACAGGAGGCCAAAGGAGTGATCTAATAGACATAAATCCCACCCAAACACCCCAGCACACAACTGGAGCTCCAGGGCTGACTCCTGCCATGCACTGGATGAAGGATCAGGAGGGGTGTTTAATGGCTTTAAACTGACAGAGAGCACATTTGGAGTAAATGTTAAGAAGAAATGTTCCCTGTGAGAGTGCTGAGACCCTGGCACAGAGTGCCCAGAGAAGCTGCAGCTGCCCCATTCCTGGAAATGTCCAAGGCCAGGCTGGATGGGGCTTGGAGAAACCTGGGATAGTGGAAGGTGTCCCTGTCCTTGGCAGGGAGTGGGACCGGATCAAGCTCCTTCCAACCCAACCCAATCTCAGAGCCTATGGATAGTCCTGGCCTTGGAGCAATGAGGAGCTGGGGTGGCACCGAGCTCCTCAAAGCTGAATTTCTGAGCTACAAGTCCAGCTACCTCTGAGGAATCCCCATCAAGGCCTGTGCCAGAAGCAAAGCATGAGAGAAAAGATCCCTCTCTCCTGGAGAAAGCCCAGCAGGGATTGCTGGCTGAGCAGCTCAGGAAACACCTCTCCCCAGCTCTCCCCTTTATACCCGGCTGTCTTTGGGACCGAAGGCTGCTGTGGGTGGGAGCAGTGCCTCCCATGGCTAAAGCATCTCTGTGTTGACTCATTGCAGCAAACATTTTGCTCTCTTGCTTAGGGGAGAATGCGGGCTTGGTTATTTGTTAAAAAATGCCCATCTTCCTACGCTCAATTCCCTTTCCATGATTAATGCCAGGCACCGCAATCGTGGCAAGGCTGCAGCTGGTGCTTAGGTGGCTCCTGTGCCAGCCCAAGTGCTGAGCTGGCAGCATCATCCAGCACCAGAGGGGAAGGCAGCCCCGGGCTCAGAGCAGCAGGGCAGGCAGATGCCATCCCAATGTCCCCAGCAGTGGCCTGGGGAGCTCCTCCATGCCCACTCTGCTCCCCACTTCTGGAAAAAGCAGCAAGGAGAGGGACCCCATGGTGAGCAAGAAGTCCTGTGCTGCCCAGAGGCACTGCAGGGGGAAAGGGGCTGAGCCCCAACCCCTGCTGGCATTTCATGGGGACAGAACCCCCTCAGTGCTACGGGGAAGTGCACAGTGCAGAGGAACACACACCCTTCAGCTGGGACAACAGGAAGCACAACAGAAAGACTTGGAGTCCTTCTGTGGCAGTGCTGGAGACAGGGAATCAGGCCCAGGCAGGTTTTTAATTGGAATGGAATTGAAATTACAGGGGGAGCAAAATCCAGCCCTGCTTTGGTGTAAAGAAAGGGGCTGGGGAATCAGGGAAAAAAGCCCTGCAAGTTTCTGGCAAGTGGCACAGTAAGAGCCTACACTGCAACCTCACTTAACACATTAAAAGCTGCAGAGAAACAACAAACCCCAAAACTTTATTTTACACCAGGTACAGGAGGGCCATTCCCAGGGAAGAGCAGGCACAGGGCCTGGGGTTGGTCCAGTTGTCCCATGGCCTGTGCACCCATTGCAGGGTGAAATGAGTTCAGCCAGCCCCAACAACTTCTCCTGCTGATCCAGAATAGTTTGGATTGGAAGGGACCTTAGAGCACATCTCATTCCAACCCCTTGCCAGGGACATGGACAGGGACACTTCCCACTATCCCAAGTTGCTCTGAGCTCTGTCCAGCCTGACCTTGGATACTTCCAGGGATCCAGGGACAGCCGAAGGTTCTCTGGGCAATCTGTGCCAGGGCCTCCCCCCCTCACAGGAAGAATTTCTCCCCAATACCGGATTGAAATCTCTTATATTTTACTTGAAAATCATCCCCCTTTATACTACCACTGTCTGTCCATGTAAAAAAGTCACTCTCCCTCTCTTTAATAAGCTCCTTTAAGTACTGGAAGGCTGAAATGAGGTGCCACTGAAGCCTTCTCTTCTCTAGGCTGAACACCCCCAGCTCCCCCAGCCTGTCTCCAGAGCAGGGGGCCCAGCCCTGGAAGCATCTCTGTGGCCTCCTCAGGGCCCATTCTGTGTGCAGGGCACCCCAGCATGACCCTCCAGGCCCAGTGGGCACAGCAGCCCAGGGAGGGCGCTCACCCAAGGAGCAATAAAAAAGAAAACGAGTAAGAGCAGTGTTCATCCAGACTTCATCAGAACCATGGTCTTCAGCAGGACCTCCCAGGCACAGAATGCAGTCCTGCCCTCCCAGGCTGCAGTGGGGAGGGGACAGGAGCAGGACAGCCAGGCCTTTCGCAGGGGGCCCCGCTCTCATCCCAGGTACAAATGGGTACCAGTTCCCAGCTTCCCAAGCAAACAGCAATGTTAGCCTGGGCAGGGAGCCCAGAGGCCACAGTGCAAACCCGTGGGGTGATGGCTCCTCCACGCCTGAGCTCCTGTCGGATCTCTGCCAGCCCCGCTCCTCCTCAGGGCCCGGCCCATTCCCTCCACAGCCCAGAGGAACAGCCTGGACCTGGCTGTTTCAAACTGGCAGGAGATCAGCTGAACTCCTGCACCACTGCAAAGGTCCAGAGCAAGCTTCTGCCATGAGATAGCCTTCAGTTCGTTCCCACCTCAGCTAATCCCCAGCTCCCTGCTGCTTTCCACTGCTCATTCCTGTTTCTCCTAACTCCCTGCTCCCAGGCTGCCCAGGTCAGCTCTGCTCTCCATTCCCAGATTGGCATTTGTTGAATGACTACATTTCTCCAAAATGCCTTTCCAGGATTCCCTTCTTCTCTCTGCACTCCAAAGTAAAAAGTCCCTCCACCTGCCTGGAGCTCAGATTGAATCCACTGGCCAAAGCCCAGGGGAAATACTTTATAAGTTTGCTGAACAATTTCAATGGCTCAGCTTCACTGCCAGGATACCCAAACCAGCACCAGAATCTTGTTTAATTATGTTATGAGTAAAGGAGATCATTCCTCGATTCTCCAGGTATCTGCCTTGGCCAGGATTTGGGTTGGAAGTGAGCAGACCATGTTCATGATCCCTTCTGGAGGGCTACACTCCCCTTCAGCTTCCAACCTGCACCTGCCTAAAGAGCACCCACCCCACAGACCCCAACACTTCCACGCTCCAGGGCTCCGCCATCCCACCTCCTCCGGAGATGTTGGTGATGGTGCTTCATCCTTTCCTACAATCGAAGCTGTGAGCATTCTCCAGACTTGTGCAGGTGGTTTTGGGACAGCATTTTGCATCGAGTATCCCAATGAGTATCCTTTACAGAGGAGTGGTCTTGGCATTGCTTCTCCTACCCCACAGCTCCCTGGTGTCACTGGCACCATCTCTCCCTCCCCACTTCCCATATGTGTCCTCCCCCCTCTGCTCAGCACTTGGAACCTGAGCTCCCAGCTGAACAACTCTCAGCCATCACAGAAGAAGTCAAACACAGTCTATATGTGTGTGATTATCATCATTACTACAGCAATAATGTCTGAGGGAAGGAGGTACTGAAATGAAAACCTGGCTTAGGAACACATCGCGCTTATTATGATGGCCCTTAATGCTTGCAAAATGTAAATACTGATTTCTAGAGCCTTAAAACCACCAACGTTTTACGAGATAATGACTCAGCAAGGAAACACTTTCATCTAAGTGCTAGCATGGCAAGATTGGATTCTGGGAGATTAAATGTTCTGCTGTAAAGGCCAGGTGACAAAGAATTAGCAGCAGAGACAGCTCCGTGTAATGACTTTGAGGCAAAACAAACAGGAGCTGCTGCTTTCTGGGAGGTGGTTTCAAAGGTTCCTCGCGTGTTTGCACATCTGAGGCTGGAGGACAGAGGGCGGGGGCAGCGTTTAATGGGAGATGGAGACAGAGTCACCAGGTGCCTGCCTGAAAGGGCTGTGGGATCCGACTGCTGCAGGATGGGCTCCCAGACAGCCGGGCTCTTCCGCACGTCCACACCGTCCCTCGCGGGAGGAGCGGATCAATGGAGAGCAGCTTGTGTCACCACAGCTGTGTCTCTCCTGACACCTCCGAGTGCCTAGCAGATATTCCCTGTTCCCAAGTGACAGCTCCCTGACAGCTGAGCATCGCCCTCAGCACTGGAGGCAGCGCGGGGGGGACGAGGACAGCTCCCACTGCAAAGCAGTGACACTCTATTGAGCCCAGGTATTCCAGCCTGCATTTGCTAGGGAGTTTATGAGTGTCGTTACTACCAACATTCCTTTCTGCTTTAAAGAAAATGAGTTCCTGACACTGAAGAGCAAATATGTGCCAGGGGCAATTAGCAAACACACCCGACAACTTCAGTTCCTGTCAAGATACTTCCACCCAGCCCTGCCAGGAGAGTTATTACCTCCTGCCTCAGAAAAGCCGATTCCTGTCTCTGAGCATGGTGTCCTTGCTCCTGGGTCCTTAGCCAGTGGCTCCTTGCTGCCTTGACAGAGAAGTCAGGGCCCCGTGTTAGAAATTTGGAAGGACCTCTGGAAGCCTAGATATTCTGGCAGCATTCCAGCTGTATCAGCACCTTCCAGAAGTGGGGTGACAAAGGAGTAAGCAGCTCAGGGGCTGGACTGATACGACCCCGTGTTTCTTCCCCCATCCCTACAAACTCTGGTCAGATCCCAGAGAGAGCAGAGCTGCAGCCAGGTCAGGATAAACCATTCTGATGTCTGAACACACTGTTTTGGAAATGCAGGAAGGCACTTGCACCAGTTCATGTGGGACAGCTGGAGCAGTCAGTGCAGGTGAGGATACCTGTGCAGATGTTCACTAACAGCTGGACTTGTGGCCATTCCCAACAGGCCAGGTTCCTCTCTCAGATATTTCAGCTACAGGAGCTCTTTATGTGCCTGTGCTGGTCCTTCCTTGGCTGGTTTCTAGCCCTTTCAGTTCTCAGTTGATATAACTTTTCTTTAGATTAATGCTTCAGTGTTCTCGGCTCAGGCTGCATCCTTCCATTTGACATGGGATGAGGGAACATTACCTCCCAGACTGAAAACCAGGAGACCCAGCTCCTGACATGGCAGCTCTTGCAGGAATATCCATAAGCACCACCACTGAAGCCTTTGCCAGCAGGAGGGCATCCCCCGGGGCAGGCAGCAGCAGCGTTTCAGCTCCAGTAGCTCCATTCTGGCACCTCTGACATCCTACAGCCGAGATCCACCTTTGCTACACCTCCCTGGGTGCTTTCCATTGGATCTTGGGGCAACCTTGGGGCAACCCAGGGAGAGATCTGTCCTCCAAACCTCATGCATGGACTGGGAGGAGGGGAAGGGCCATCAGAGGCTGATGAGTGGACACATCTCCATGCCCTTGAGCAGCACTGGGATATTCCAGGAGCTCAGGAAACACCCGCCTGCTGGCTGAGACAGACTGATGGGAACTGTAGGTGAGGACAGCATTTCCATTTCCAAAGGGAAGAGGCAACAAAGGAAGGAAAGGAGTCACTCTGGGAGACACAAGGAAATTCAGCAGGTGGAATATATGATGTCCATTGAGGAGGAGGGCACCTGATTAGAGACAGCTGAACATGGCAGGAACAGAGCAGGAGTCACTCCCAGGACAAGCAGTGACAAAACTCACTGCTGAGATTTCTGGTATGTGTGTCTCCTTTTTCTGCTTTCAGGACCAACACCTGCTGTGGGAGAGCCCCAAAGCCTGACACAAGAGCAGGGTGGCTCCAACCCTGCTTCCACAGCTCAGGGCTTTGGTGGCAGGTGAGCCAATGCCAAATGCGTCAGAACAGAAAAAGCAGAAGCAGAGTCAAGTTTGCTCTGGCACATGAGAGCTGTAGGACCAGCTACACCCTGCCAGACTTCTCTCAGCTCACCAGACTCACTGCACAGATGTGTCCAGGAACCACCACAGCTGGTCTCAGCTCTGGGAACCAGCTGCTTCCCATGCTCTGGCTGCTCGCCACCGCCTTGCCCAGGGCTCGGGGAACTGTGAATCTGGGCTGTGGAGCTGCTGCAGAAGAGCTGAGCTGTCTCAAGTCCTTGGCAAGGCCACCAAACCTCTGGCATTTTCCAGCAACCTTTCTCTGCTGAGGAAGAACAGCTCCAGCCCTGCCAGAAACTGAAGGGCTCCATAGAGAGGGCACCTGGTCCAGCCTTGCAGACGGGGTTCAACAGACAGTGTGGCATCAGCTGGTGCATCAAAAAGCCAGATGGGATGAGGGCAGTGGTACCAGGCCACAACACAGCCACAGACTGAGGAATGTAAATGGGCTGGGCATTAATCAAAGCCATGGTGTTATGACCAGCCAAGTCACAGCTGCTGGGCCAAACCATGGAGGTCCCATGGCCTTGTGGCACAGAGAAACAAACACCCATAAAACATCCTGTATCTACAGGCACCCCCCACTCTGACCCAGCAGCACACACCTTCAGTGAGATGGGAAGCCCATGTTCTCCCATTCAAGGTAGAGAAACATTCCTCATTTCTCAGAGGAGATGCGTTACAAATGCAGCATCACTAATTGTTGTTACCAACACCAAAACCACACGAAACAGGAAATCTGAACAGTAAGAGCTCTTTACAGATTTCCTCCAAATCTCCTACTTCAAGCCTCCCTAAAGCTTCAGCTGGAACAGAGACATGGGAGATGCTTCAATCTGTTCTAAACCTGCTTTGTCAAAACAGGCTCCTCACAAACACAGCACTACATATATTTCAGGAGCACTGAAATCTTGGAGAGATGTTGGGAGAGGTCACAAAAATACAGCCACAAGCTCTTTACCAAATGTGTGTTCATGTTGTTGTGGCATCCACAATGACTCCATAATCTCCTGTGATACTCCTCTGATCTCTGAGAAGGCAATGCAGGATTAAACAGATATTCTGTATTTCCAGAAGTCTTTATCTGCCTGAGGTCTTGGGAAGCTGATGAGCCACACTGCCTTGGGGTGAACAGGCAGAGGAGCTCCCTCAAATCAGACTTTCAGTATGGACCTAGAAACCAGCACCAAGTTTTAAAAACTCTTGGTGGCATAAGGAGGAATCAGCAGATAACTGAAGAACAGACACACACCCTACACTTGCTCTCCCACCACAGACATCGAGCAGGCACACCCGTACAACATTGCGTGACACAGCCTGTCACCCCTGGACATGCTCCCTCTGAGGTCAAGCCTAACTCAGACAAAGGATGCTGCCACGCTGCTGGCACTGCTGGGATGTAGCACTGCAGGAATGCTTGGGAAAGCAGTGAAGAGTGAGCTTTGAAGGAGAAATATCCTCAACCCAATTCTTTCTGAATTTTCCTAAGCCATGCTCCCCTGACAATCCTGCTCATCAGAGCACTGTCCCACAACTTTGAATCCACCTATATTTTGGGGTGGGGATTTTTTTGTTTTTTTGGGGTTTTTTTTCCAGAAGAAAGGTGATAACCTGAAGACCTTCACTTTCCCAAGCAGAGCAGGAGCAACACAAGGTCCCACAGGTGACGTGCTCAGCAGCACAACACATAATTCAGTGCCAGGGCAGAACCCAACCTCTCAGCAGGGCTTTGCGTTTTCCATTATCCAAATGATGATGGGAACAAACCTGTCCTTCCAGCAAGCACAACCTTCTTCCCTGGAAGGTGCCATGCTGTGGTGAGATTCTGTTACCTAATCCACGCACCAAGTAACAACTGCTTGTGTGGGTGGAGTGGTTTGCAGTAATTTTCTTATGTCCATAGCTCTAACAAACCCCCTTGCCCTGCTCTCCCCCTGCAGCTGACAGTGCTGTCCTGAGCACAGCGGGTGGAAGACAACGGGCACCAGCGTCACTGCGCAGCTGCGGGAGACGCACCCCGAGATCAGCCCGTTGTGACACACAACAAAACCCTTCCATTCTCAACAGCAGCTCAGCTGTGCAAACCAGGAGCAGAGGAAGCCAGAGGTGGGAAAGGTCACCCATGCACTCCCTGTCTCCCAGCTCTGCTCCCCAGGCTCAGTCAAGCTGTCATGGTTCCGTCTGACCCGATGGAAGGATTTGCATATGCCCTGAAGCCAGCATGACTGACAGCCCTTCCACTGTTATCCTCACTTGTGTAATTGCAGCAGCTATTCTTGTACACTGAAATGTCTAATCTTAGCAAGCCATGGAGCTGCTGGGTAATATGGACCAGCCGGGAATTTCCATGCAATTACTCACCACAGTTACTGGCACTTACTTTGGCTGGTAAAAGTCTTTCTTGTCCGCCGACCCCAGGCTCTGCAAGACACAAAAGATAGATGTATTTATTTTTTAACCCTTTGCCAAGCAAGTATCAATGATGAGGATGTGTGGGGAAGCACTGAAAGGCACATGTCTGTTATTTTCCTGCCCGATGGGTCTTAGTGTGCTGTGCTGGACAGCTTGGACCTCCAGCCACAGGCAGAGCCCACAGCAGCCAAAGATGTAAAAATATAGTTAAACTAGAGGTGAGAGGATGCATTAGATCTGAACTCAAGGTACTCAGGCATGTCTGTGTCTCCTGAAGAAGTGTGGCACCTTGTGTCAGGAGGGGACTCAAGTCCTTTCAAGTCTGCCCAGCTGCAAAGAGGACAAAGTGCAGGGTTTGGTGGAGGGGCTGAGCCACCACCACTGCAAAGACCCTCTGGCAGATAAGAGGCTGAGCCCCAGCCCCACAGTTCCTGCTAGAAGCAGGACAACAAAACTCTTCTGCCAAGAAAACCACACGAGGCCCCAGGCACATGCAAAACTGGGAAGCATTTGCTTCCAGTGAGCTACTGATGCTCGCTCAAGTTCCCATCCCTCCAGCTCCACCCCCAGCATGATGGAGTGGAAGTCTGAGAGCACCACAGATGGGCTGTGCCATGGTTCCCTGTGAGACCCCAGCGAGGCCAGGCCAGGCCTCCCCTGGGGCGCACAGACCCCACCTGGGGCGCACAGCCATGTGTGTGCCATGCACACACAGAGAGCGTGTGTGCAGCTCCTCACGCTGTAAGGATCATGCCGTGTACCCCACACACATCCCAGTCTATCTCCAACACACCTCGCTGGCGCCCAGCCCAGCTCCAGGGCCCCAGGTCATGGCACGAGCTCCCTGAGCACAGAATGGTGCCTGCGCCAAGGGACGTGCTATGAGTGGGATGCTCGTGGCAGGTGGCACTGGGACAGACACAGT
Source organism: Cyanoderma ruficeps (assembly GCA_008694505.1). Classification (NCBI taxonomy): domain Eukaryota; kingdom Metazoa; phylum Chordata; class Aves; order Passeriformes; family Timaliidae; genus Cyanoderma; species Cyanoderma ruficeps. Next base: position 230,405 of record VZDJ01000036.1, on the reverse strand, counting down.
CCCACCAGATCTGGGTGTCACCAAAGCTGTTGCACTGCCACAGCCCTCTCCTCCTCCTCCTCCTCCT